>CM042424.1:756907-834407 GCA_023634145.1 Thymallus thymallus | reverse complement strand
TCCCCAACCTCTCTCCCTCCACTGACTCATACTGTTATCCTCTCCATGTCTGACACTAACCTCCCCAACCTCTCTCCCTCCACTGACTCATACTGTTATCCTCTCCATGTCTGACACTAACCTCTCCAACCTCTCTCCCTCCCCTGACCCATACTGTTATCCTCTCCATGTCTGACACTAACCTCCCCAACCTCTCTCCCTCCACTGACTCATACTGTTATCCTCTCCATGTCTGACATTAACCTCTCCATCCTCTCTCCCTCCACTGACTCATACTGTTATCCTCTCCATGTCTGACACTAACCTCCCCAACCTCTCTCCCTCCCCTGACTCATACTGTTATCCTCTCCATGTCTGACACTAACCTCTCCATCCTCTCTCCCTCCACTGACTCATACTGTTATCCTCTCCATGTCTGACATTAACCTCTCCATCCTCTCTCCCTCCACTGACTCATACTGTTATCCTCTCCATGTCTGACACTAACCTCCCCAACCTCTCTCCCTCCCCTGACTCATACTGTTATCCTCTCCATGTCTGACACTAACCTCCCCAACCTCTCTCCCTCCACTGACTCATACTGTTATCCTCTCCATGTCTGACACTAACCTCCCCAACCTCTCTCCCTCCCCTGACTCATACTGTTATCCTCTCCATGTCTGACACTAACCTCCCCAACCTCTCTCCCTCCACTGACTCATACTGTTATCCTCTCCATGTCTGACACTAACCTCCCCAACCTCTCTCCCTCCACTGACTCATACTGTTATCCTCTCCATGTCTGACACTAACCTCCCCAACCTCTCTCCCTCCACTGACTCATACTGTTATCCTCTCCATGTCTGACACTAACCTCCCCAACCTCTCTCCCTCCCCTGACTCATACTGTTATCCTCTCCATGTCTGACACTAACCTCTCCAACCTCTCTCCCTCCCCTGACCCATACTGTTATCCTCTCCATGTCTGACACTAACCTCCCCAACCTCTCTCCCTCCCCTGACTCATACTGTTATCCTCTCCATGTCTGACACTAACCTCCCCAACCTCTCTCCCTCCACTGACTCATACTGTTATCCTCTCCATGTCTGACACTAACCTCCCCAACCTCTCTCCCTCCCCTGACTCATACTGTTATCCTCTCCATGTCTGACACTAACCTCCCCAACCTCTCTCCCTCCACTGACTCATACTGTTATCCTCTCCATGTCTGACACTAACCTCCCCAACCTCTCTCCCTCCACTGACTCATACTGTTATCCTCTCCATGTCTGACACTAACCTCCCCAACCTCTCTCCCTCCACTGACTCATACTGTTATCCTCTCCATGTCTGACACTAACCTCTCCAACCTCTCTCCCTCCCCTGACCCATACTGTTATCCTCTCCATGTCTGACACTAACCTCCCCAACCTCTCTCCCTCCACTGACTCATACTGTTATCCTCTCCATGTCTGACACTAACCTCTCCATCCTCTCTCCCTCCACTGACTCATACTGTTATCCTCTCCATGTCTGACACTAACCTCCCCAACCTCTCTCCCTCCCCTGACTCATACTGTTATCCTCTCCATGTCTGACACTAACCTCTCCATCCTCTCTCCCTCCACTGACTCATACTGTTATCCTCTCCATGTCTGACATTAACCTCTCCATCCTCTCTCCCTCCACTGACTCATACTGTTATCCTCTCCATGTCTGACACTAACCTCCCCAACCTCTCTCCCTCCCCTGACTCATACTGTTATCCTCTCCATGTCTGACACTAACCTCTCCATCCTCTCTCCCTCCACTGACTCATACTGTTATCCTCTCCATGTCTGACATTAACCTCTCCATCCTCTCTCCCTCCACTGACTCATACTGTTATCCTCTCCATGTCTGACACTAACCTCCCCAACCTCTCTCCCTCCACTGACTCATACGGTTATCCTCTCCATGTCTGACACTAACCTCTCCAACCTCTCTCCCTCCCCTGACCCATACTGTTATCCTCTCCATGTCTGACACTAACCTCTCCAACCTCTCTCCCTCCCCTGACTCATACTGTTATCCTCTCCATGTCTGACACTAACCTCTCCATCCTCTGCTCCTCCTCCTCACAGGTAAAGAAGGTAGTGAAGACTACCATGACTCGTACAGTCATCCCCTCTGTGTCTGACAACCTCTCTCTGGATGGAGGGGGGTCTATGACTGGTGTAGGGGGTTACACCTCCCCCATGGAGCGGGTCTACAGACAGCCAGGGCCTCCGATGGACTACCCAACCAACACCGTACCCCGGAACTACCACTACGGACCCCCAGGGGGGTACGACGACTACCGCCAGGGCCCTCCCTCCATAGGGGAGACCTACGCCAGCCTGAGCAGGGGAGCACACATGGACGATCGCTACAGGTAGGATAGAGGAACTGGACATAACTATTCTGTGACATCTGTTGTCTCTTAACCGTAGAAGTGGAGTTGGGAGACAACAGGTATATCCTCTCCTTTCTCACTCTTCTTAACTCTCACCTCCCCTCCCCTCCTCTCCTCTCCTCCAGGCCAGCAGATGGGTACCGGACCCTGGACTCAGGTTACAGAGCCATCAGCAGGAACCAGCTGGACCCATATGCAGCACAGCCACAGGTGGGTCGTATGGCGTGTGTTAAATAAAGTGGGTCAATGTGTTGGTGCTGTCGTTACTGAGGAGTGTGTATTAACGTAATGATAATGTATTGGTCAGGTGGGTCGTATGGGCAGTGCGTTGGAGCTGTCGGGACTGCAGAGTGTGTATTAACGTAATGATAATGTATTGGTCAGGTGGGTCGTATGGGCAGTGCGTTGGAGCTGTCGCGGATGCAGAGTGTGTATTAACGTAATGATAATGTATTGGTCAGGTGGGTCGTATGGGCAGTGCGTTGGAGCTGTCGGGACTGCAGAGTGTGTATTAACGTAATGATAATGTATTGGTCAGGTGGGTCGTATGGGCAGTGCGTTGGAGCTGTCGCGGATGCAGAGGTTTGTCGCGGAGCCGTACGGTCTGGAGGATGACCGGAGGAGTGTGGGATATGATGAGGCAGACTACGGCATGGGATCGACCGTCCACTACGGAACAGTACCACGCAACATGCACGGCTTCAACCACGGACCGCCCCGCAGGACAGGGTACATACATGAGTGTGTGTCTGTCTGAAGGGACAATGTTGTTTGTTTGTTCTGTTGGTGTGTTTGTGCAGTAATGTCCGGTCTCCCTCTCTGTGTCCCTGGTTGGCTATTCAGTCAGTGTAGTGTCCACTCCATACTAACCCCTATCTCTACCTCCCCTCCCAGGAGCTATGAAGGGGCTCTGGATGGAGACATGAGTGGAGCGGGTGACGCGTACTACTGGGCTGGTGCCCCCCTGGCCCAGGGAGAGAGGGGTAGCATGGCCTCATTGGACAGGTGAGACTCCTTGGTGCCATATTTTAGCATGGCGGTCCGGAACAGGGCCTAAAGTGTACACCCGCCTCCTGCCAAATGCGAATAGATTTTGGCATTGGCGGGTCAGATGTCTATTTCATCAGCCATGTTGGCGGCATTTCACTCGCATTTGTGAATTAAAAAATAGTCAAGTGTGATCACGTTTCTAGTAAATGAAATGCTGCAGTAGCTGTATTTCTGCCATTTTGTTTCATAGCTGCTAAAGTAATGACACAAAGAACTATGAATACTATAGCTACCCCTCCTCTCACTGCAACACTGCCTGGCTGGGAGCCCCTGAGGAGCTGAGGGAAAGATTCATTTTTAGAAGCACTGTGCACAGGCATAGAAATTGGTCGAATTTACTCGACGGTAAGTCTACTGAAGTGAGGCTTTGTCCTCGTGTCTCTTGGCTATTTATATTTGTTTTGTTGACAAGTTGGGTTGTTTTTCAATGTTTGATTTTCAACTGCTAGAGAAGAGAAAACAACCCAGCTGCTAGTCAGACTCAATCTCACAGGCACAAACACGACTGGAGACGCGTTACCACAGTAACCTCCACCCTTAAAGGGGCAGGTGAAAATATTTGTCAAAAAATTTTATTAAATGAAACACCACATTACTTCTTACTAGTAGTACATTTATTGTTTTAGAAACATTACAAAGCTCATCTGTGTCATTTTTAGGGGACGGGGGATATTTTGACTGGTAAAAAAAATCTGCTTGGCTGATAGACGTTTAAATCTATCTGCCACAGTGGCTGGTGGAACAAAAAGTACATTTTAGGACTGGTCCGGACTACTGCTTCTGTTCTACCTGATAATTAATTCCACCCACCTGGTGTCCCAGGTCTAAATTTCTAATTAAAGGGGAAGTATGATATTCAGCAGTGGAACTGGATTCAAGGTCCAGATTTGGAATTTGCCTGCACTACTAAAGTCACGTTGGACGAAAGTGTGTATATATATTATCTTATCTTATTGGCCAGCACCCTGAGGAAAGGCCCTGCCTCCACTTCCTGGAGACAGCCTGAGCTGCCGGAGGTCATCGCCATGCTCAACTACAGACTGGACCCCGTCAAGAGCAATGCTGCCGCATACCTGCAGCACCTCACCTTTAAGAACGACAAGGTAATATATACACCTGCAGCACCTCACCTTTAAGAACGACAAGGTAATATATACACCTGCAGCACCTCACCTTTAAGAACGATAAGGTAATATATACACCTGCATCAACTCACCTTATCGATACAGACTTAGTGTATATATATATATATATATATATATATATATATACACACACACACACACACACACACACACACACACACACACACACACACACACACAGTGGAGAGAACAAGTATTTGATACACTGCCGATTTTGCAGGTTTTCCTACTTACAAAGCATGTAGAGGTCTGTAATTTTTATCATAGGTACACTTCAACTGTGAGAGACGGAATCTAAAACAAAAATCCAGAAAATCACATTGTATGATTTTTAAATAATTAATTTGCATTTAATTGCATGAAAGAAGTATTTCATCACCTACCAACCAGTAAGAATTCCGGCTCTCACAGACCTGTTAGTTTTTCTTTAAGAAGCCCTCCTGTTCTCCACTCATTACCTGTATTAACTGCACCTGTTTGAACTCGTTACCTGTATAAAAGACACCTGTCCACACACTCAATCAAACAGACTCCAACCTCTCCACAATGGCCATGACCATAGAGCTGTGTAAGGACATCAGGGATACAATTGTAGACCTGCACAAGGCTGGGATGGGCTACAGTACAATAGGCAAGCAGCTTGGTGAGAAGGCAACAACTGTTGGTGCAATTATTAGAAAATGGAAGAAGTTTAAGATGACGATCAATCTCCCTCGGTCTGGGGCACCATGCAAGATCTCACCTCGTGGGGCAAGGTCCCCCTGATCAAGCCAGCGCATGTCCAGGCCCGTCTGAAGTTTGCCAATGACCATCTGGATGATCCAGAGGAGGAATGGGAGAGGATGTCTCATCATGTGGTCTGATGAGACAAAAACAGAGCTTTTTGGTCTAAACTCCACTCGCCGTGTTTGGAGGTAGAAGAAGGATGAGTACAACCCCAAGAACACCATCCCAACCGTGAAGCATGGAGGTGGAAACATCATTCTTTGGGGATGCTTTTCTGCACAGGGGACAGGACGACTGCACCGTATTGAGGGGAGGATGGATGGGGCCATGTATCACGAGATCTTGGCCAACAACCTCCTTCCCTCAGTAAGAGCATTGAAGATGGGTCGTGGCTGGATCTTCCAGCATGACAACGACCTGAAACACACAGCCAGGGAAACTAAGGAGTGGCTCCGTAAGAAGCATCTCAAGGTCCTGGAGTGGCCTAGCCAGTCTCCAGACCTGAACCCAATAGAAAATCTTTGGAGGGAGCTGAAAGTCCGTATTGCCCAGCGACAGCCCCGAAACCAGAAGGATCTGGAGAAGGTCTGTATGGAGGAGTGGGCCAAAATCCCTGCTGCAGTGTGTGCAAACCTGGTCAAGAACTACAGGAAACGTATGATCTCTGTAATTGCAAACAAAGGTTTCTGTACCAAATATTAAGTTCTGCTTTTCTGATGTATCAAATACTTATGTCATGCAATAAAATGCTAATTAATTACTTAAAAATCATACAATGTGATTTTCTGGATTTTTGTTTTAGATTCCTTCACTCACAATTGAAGTGTACCTATGATAAAAATTACAGACTTCTACATGCTTTGTAAGTGGGAAAACCTGCAAAATCGGCAGTGTATCAAATACTTGTTCTCCCCACTGTGTGTATATATATATATATATATATATATATATATATATATATATATATATATATATATATATTCACAAACACTACCTGCAGCACCTTACCTTCACACCCACAGCTTTCCAGCCCCTTGCATATCTACCTCAGTTACCTCGTACCCCTGCACTTCAACTTGGTACTGGTACTCGTGTATATAGCCAAGTTATCGTTACTCATTGAGTATTTATTACTTTTATTAATACGTAATTTATTTTTTTCTCTGCATTGTTGAAGGTCCTGTAAGTCAGCATTTCACTGTTAGTCTACACCTGTTGTTTATGAAGCATATGATGAAAAACATTAGATTTGAAAACAACTCTCCTCTCTTCCTCCTTCCTCTCCTCTCTCCCTCCTTCCTCTCCTCTCTCCCCCCTCAATTCTCTCTCCCCTCCAGGTGAAGACAGATGTCCGTCGTATGAAAGGTATCCCATCCCTGGTGTCCATGTTAGACAACCCTCAGAAGGATGTCCACCGCTCCGCCTGCGGAGCGCTCAAAAACATATCTTATGGACGAGACGCTGACAATAAGATCGCCATCAAGAACTGTGATGGAGTACCGGCCCTGGTCAGACTACTGAGGAAGACCAGTGACCAAGACCTGACCGATACCATCACAGGTAATACTACTGCTGTACTACTAGTATACCACAGCTGTTACTACTAGTATACTACAGCTGTTACTACTAGTATACTACAGCTGTTACTACTAGTATACTACAGCTGTTACTACTAGTATACTACTGCTGTTACTACTAGTATACTACTGCTGTTACTACTAGTATACTACCATAACACTACTACTGCTGAGGAAGACCAGAGATACTATCACAGGTAATACTACAGCTGTTACTACTGGTATACTACAGCTGTTACTACTGGTATACTACAGCTGTTACTACTGGTATACTACAGCTGTTACTACTGGTATACTACAGCTGTTACTACTGGTATACTACAGCTGTTACTACTGGTATACTACAGCTGTTACTACTGGTATACTACAGCTGTTACTACTGGTATACTACAGCTGTTACTACTGGTATACTACAGCTGTTACTACTGGTATACTACAGCTGTTACTACTGGTATACTACAGCTGTTACTACTGGTATACTACAGCTGTTACTACTGGTATACTACAGCTGTTACTACTGGTATACTACAGCTGTTACTACAGCTGTTACTACTGGTATACTACAGCTGTTACTACTGGTATACTACAGCTGTTACTACTGGCATACTACAGCTGTTACTACTGGCATACTACTGGTATACTACTGATGTTACTACTGGTATACTACAGCTGTTACTACTAGTATACTACTGATGTTACTACTATAAGTGGGAGACGGTAGTGTGTAGTGTAGTATTACTACTATAAGTGGGAGACGGTAGTGTAGTATTACTGCTATAAGTGGGCGACGGTAGTGTGTAGTATTACTACTATAAGTGGGAGACGGTAGTGTGTAGTATTACTACTGTAAGTGGGAGACGGTAGTGTGTAGTGTTACTACTGTAAGTGGGAGACGGTAGTGTGTAGTGTTACTACTATAAGTGGGAGACGGTAGTGTGTAGTGTAGTATCACTACTATAAGTGGGAGACGGTAGTGTGTAGTGTAGTATCACTACTATAAGTGGGAGACGGTAGTGTGTAGTGTAGTATTACTACTATAAGTGGGAGACGGTAGTGTGTAGTGTAGTATTACTACTATAAGTGGGAGACGGTAGTGTAGTGTTACTACTATAAGTGGGCGACGGTAGTGTGTAGTATTACTACTATAAGTGGGAGACGGTAGTGTGTAGTATTACTACTGTAAGTGGGAGACGGTAGTGTGTAGTGTTACTACTGTAAGTGGGAGACGGTAGTGTGTAGTGTAGTATCACTACTATAAGTGGGAGACGGTAGTGTGTAGTGTAGTATCACTACTATAAGTGGGAGACGGTAGTGTAGTGTTACTACTATAAGTGGGAGACGGTAGTGTGTAGTATTACTACTATAAGTGGGAGACGGTAGTGTGTAGTATTACTACTATAAGTGGGAGACGGTAGTGTGTAGTGTTACTACTATAAGTGGGAGACGGTAGTGTAGTATTACTACTATAAGTGGGAGACGGTAGTGTGTAGTATTACTACTATAAGTGGGAGACGGTAGTGTGTAGTATTACTACTATAAGTGGGAGACGGTAGTGTAGTGTTACTACTATAAGTGGGAGACGGTAGTGTGTAGTATTACTACTATAAGTGGGAGACGGTAGTGTAGTGTTACTACTATAAGTGGGAGACGGTAGTGTGTAGTGTTACTACTATAAGTGGGAGACGGTAGTGTGTAGTATTACTACTATAAGTGGGAGACGGTAGTGTAGTGTTACTACTATAAGTGGGAGACGGTAGTGTGTAGTGTTACTACTATAAGTGGGAGACGGTAGTGTGTAGTATTACTACTATAAGTGGGAGACGGTAGTGTAGTGTTACTACTATAAGTGGGAGACGGTAGTGTGTAGTGTTACTACTATAAGTGGGAGACGGTAGTGTGTAGTGTTACTACTATAAGTGGGAGACGGTAGTGTAGTGTTACTACTATAAGTGGGAGACGGTAGTGTGTAGTGTTACTACTATAAGTGGGAGACGGTAGTGTGTAGTATTACTACTATAAGTGGGAGACGGTAGTGTGTAGTATTACTACTATAAGTGGGAGACGGTAGTGTGTAGTATTACTACTATAAGTGGGAGACGGTAGTGTGTAGTGTAGTATTACTACTATAAGTGGGAGACGGTAGTGTGTAGTATTACTACTATAAGTGGGAGACGGTAGTGTAGTATTACTACTATAAGTGGGAGACGGTAGTGTGTAGTGTTACTACTGTAAGTGGGAGACGGTAGTGTGTAGTGTTACTACTATAAGTGGGAGACGGTAGTGTGTAGTGTAGTATCACTACTATAAGTGGGAGACGGTAGTGTGTAGTGTAGTATCACTACTATAAGTGGGAGACGGTAGTGTGTAGTGTAGTATTACTACTATAAGTGGGAGACGGTAGTGTGTAGTGTAGTATTACTACTATAAGTGGGAGACGGTAGTGTAGTGTTACTACTATAAGTGGGAGACGGTAGTGTAGTGTTACTACTATAAGTGGGAGACGGTAGTGTGTAGTATTACTACTATAAGTGGGAGACGGTAGTGTGTAGTATTACTACTATAAGTGGGAGACGGTAGTGTGTAGTGTTACTACTATAAGTGGGAGACGGTAGTGTAGTATTACTACTATAAGTGGGAGACGGTAGTGTGTAGTATTACTACTATAAGTGGGAGACGGTAGTGTGTAGTATTACTACTATAAGTGGGAGACGGTAGTGTAGTGTTACTACTATAAGTGGGAGACGGTAGTGTGTAGTATTACTACTATAAGTGGGAGACGGTAGTGTAGTGTTACTACTATAAGTGGGAGACGGTAGTGTGTAGTGTTACTACTATAAGTGGGAGACGGTAGTGTGTAGTATTACTACTATAAGTGGGAGACGGTAGTGTAGTGTTACTACTATAAGTGGGAGACGGTAGTGTGTAGTGTTACTACTATAAGTGGGAGACGGTAGTGTGTAGTATTACTACTATAAGTGGGAGACGGTAGTGTAGTGTTACTACTATAAGTGGGAGACGGTAGTGTGTAGTGTTACTACTATAAGTGGGAGACGGTAGTGTGTAGTGTTACTACTATAAGTGGGAGACGGTAGTGTAGTGTTACTACTATAAGTGGGAGACGGTAGTGTGTAGTGTTACTACTATAAGTGGGAGACGGTAGTGTGTAGTATTACTACTATAAGTGGGAGACGGTAGTGTGTAGTATTACTACTATAAGTGGGAGACGGTAGTGTGTAGTGTAGTATTACTACTATAAGTGGGAGACGGTAGTGTGTAGTGTAGTATTACTACTATAAGTGGGAGACGGTAGTGTGTAGTATTACTACTATAAGTGGGAGACGGTAGTGTAGTATTACTACTATAAGTGGGAGACGGTAGTGTGTAGTATTACTACTATAAGTGGGAGACGGTAGTGTAGTGTTACTACTATAAGTGGGAGACGGTAGTGTAGTGTTACTACTATAAGTGGGAGACGGTAGTGTGTAGTGTTACTACTATAAGTGGGAGACGGTAGTGTGTAGTGTTACTACTATAAGTGGGAGACGGTAGTGTAGTATTACTACTATAAGTGGGAGACGGTAGTGTAGTATTACTACTATAAGTGGGAGACGGTAGTGTGTAGTGTAGTATTACTACTATAAGTGGGAGACGGTAGTGTAGTGTTACTACTATAAGTGGGAGACGGTAGTGTGTAGTATTACTACTATAAGTGGGAGACGGTAGTGTAGTATTACTACTATAAGTGGGAGACGGTAGTGTGTAGTGTAGTATTACTACTATAAGTGGGAGACGGTAGTGTAGTGTTACTACTATAAGTGGGAGACGGTAGTGTGTAGTGTTACTACTATAAGTGGGAGACGGTAGTGTGTAGTATTACTACTATAAGTGGGAGACAGTAGTGTAGTATTACTACTATAAGTGGGAGACGGTAGTGTAGTATTACTACTATAAGTGGGCGACGGTAGTGTGTAGTGTTACTACTATAAGTGGGAGACGGTAGTGTGTAGTGTAGTATTACTACTATAAGTGGGAGACGGTAGTGTAGTATTACTACTATAAGTGGGAGACGGTAGTGTGTAGTATTACTACTATAAGTGGGAGACGGTAGTGTGTAGTGTAGTATTACTACTATAAGTGGGAGACGGTAGTGTAGTATTACTACTATAAGTGGGAGACGGTAGTGTGTAGTGTAGTATTACTACTATAAGTGGGAGACGGTAGTGTAGTGTTACTACTATAAGTGGGAGACGGTAGTGTGTAGTGTTACTACTATAAGTGGGAGACGGTAGTGTGTAGTATTACTACTATAAGTGGGAGACGGTAGTGTAGTGTTACTACTATAAGTGGGAGACGGTAGTGTGTAGTATTACTACTATAAGTGGGAGACGGTAGTGTGTAGTGTTACTACTATAAGTGGGAGACGGTAGTGTAGTATTACTACTATAAGTGGGAGACGGTAGTGTAGTGTTACTACTATAAGTGGGAGACGGTAGTGTAGTATTACTACTATAAGTGGGCGACGGTAGTGTGTAGTGTTACTACTATAAGTGGGAGACGGTAGTGTGTAGTATTACTACTATAAGTGGGAGACGGTAGTGTAGTGTTACTACTATAAGTGGGAGACGGTAGTGTGTAGTGTTACTACTATAAGTGGGCGACGGTAGTGTAGTGTTACTACTATAAGTGGGAGACGGTAGTGTGTAGTGTTACTACTATAAGTGGGAGACGGTAGTGTGTAGTGTTACTACTATAAGTGGGAGACGGTAGTGTGTAGTATTACTACTATAAGTGGGAGACAGTAGTGTAGTATTACTACTATAAGTGGGAGACAGTAGTGTAGTATTACTACTATAAGTGGGAGACGGTAGTGTAGTATTACTACTATAAGTGGGCGACGGTAGTGTGTAGTGTTACTACTATAAGTGGGAGACGGTAGTGTGTAGTGTAGTATTACTACTATAAGTGGGAGACGGTAGTGTAGTATTACTACTATAAGTGGGAGACGGTAGTGTAGTGTTACTACTATAAGTGGGCGACGGTAGTGTGTAGTATTAACACTTCAACAATCTGAAATCTCTGATTTCATAGTTAGTTGGGAGGTGTGATGGAGTGCTGTCTCATCTGTTTCATTTCTCTCATTCTTTATCTAAATAAGCAGATATTAGGATACTGGTGGTGATGATGATGTCTCCCTCTTACTCAGGGACGCTGTGGAACCTGTCGTCTCACGACTCGGTGAAGATGGAGATCGTTGACCACGCGCTGCACGCCCTCTCAGACGAGGTGATGGTGCCACACTCGGGCTGGGAGAGGGGGAACGAGGGAGGAGAGGAGAACCTCAAACCACGACACCTGGAGTGGGAGACGGCCCTCACCAACACAGCTGGCTGCCTGAGGTACGGAGAGGAGGATAGAGGGATGGAAGAAGGAATGAATTGTATAGTGGGAGGAAAAAGAGGAGGGTGACATCACAATATGTTTCTCATTTTGGATGGTGTTTTATGTTCTAAATATGTTTTATGCTTGAACCTTGACCCTAGAATTACAACAAATTAATTCTTAATGATTCTATTGGTCTTTTCCCCATTCTGATGGTTTTACACTCAACCAAACCAGCACCAAACTGACCATGAAGACGTCTAATTTGTTGAACTTTTTATTTAACTTGGCACAAAATATCGTTCAAGACGGTATTGGAGATGTATCGGCCAGTCCTTAAACAGTAATGAATAGTCCATGAGTGAGTGGTAGCTGTGTGTTGGTCTTGCAGTGGTGTGTGTATGTGCATGTCTGTACATGTGTGCCTGAGGAATTCACACAAGGTAGGGCAGAGTGGGAATGTGTTGTCTGTTTTAAAGGAAGTCTACAACACAATCACTGGCCCAGTAACCTGATCTACCATCCCACTCTAACTTCCACAGGCTGCATCCCAAATTACACCCTATTCCCTATATAGTGCACTACTTTTGACCAGAACCCTATGGGCATCCCTAAAAGTAGTGCACCACATAGAGAATAGGGTGACTTTTGGGACACAAGCCACACCCTTTCAGTCTTTCAGTCTCTGAAACCAACACTCTGTAATAGGACCACTCAGTGTTTTATTACTAATGGTTGTGTTGTGTGCTGGAATCCTTATGTGGCCACTGATTGTAGCCACTCATTCCTCGCCCTCTCTCTCTCTCTCTCTCCCTCCCTTTCTGTTTCTGTATTGCTTGTTTTTATTTGCTTTCTCACACTCCCCTTCTCTCCCTCTCCCCCCCCCCCCCCTCTTGCGCTCTCTCTAAAACAAGGAACGTGAGCTCAGAGCGCAGTGAGGCCAGGCGGAAGCTGAGAGAGTGCACAGGATTGGTCGACTCGCTCATGTACATCGTCCAATCACAGATCAACCTGAAAGACGTAGACAACAAGGTGTGCGCTCACACAGTGCTGTTTTTCTTGCAATCCTTTCAACATGATGCTGAACTTTGATTGTGTGTCCTCATGTATTTAATCCTGTTCTCCTTTCCCTCCTTCTCTCTCGCTCCCTCTCTGTCTCTCTCTCTCTCCCTCTCTGTCTCTCTCCAGCTGATAGAGAACAGTATGTGTCTGCTGAGGAATCTGTCCTACCAGGTATTGTTGTTGATATTGTTCCCCTTCCTCCCGTTTCTTTCTACAGTATGGGTTGTAACCTTTTTAGAATTGTACTTTAAAGAGATTCTTTGGTACTTGTAGTTCTTAGTGTTGCATGACAGCTTTGCACACTCATGGCATTCTCTTAACCAGCTTCATGAGGACCGCCACAGGAATGGAAGACCCAGAAATACCTCTGCTGCAGAGGATAAGTTCATTAGAGTTACCAGCCTCAGATTGCAGCCCAAATAAATGCTTCACAGAGTTCAAGTAACAGACACATCTCAACATAAACCGTTCAGTGTGAATCAGGCATTCATGGTCAAATTTCTGCAAAGAAACCACTACTAAAGGACACCAATAAGAAGAAGACTTGCTTGGGCCAATAAACAGAAGAAATTGACATTAGACCGGTTGAAATTTGTCCTTTGGTCTGGAGTCAAAATTTGAGATTTTTGGTTCCAACCTCAACCACATTTAGATGGTTTGGGATGAGTCAGACCGCAGTGAAGGAAAATCAGCCAACAAGTGCTCAGCATATGTGGGAACTCCTTTAAGATTGATGGAAAAGCATTCCAGGTGAAGCTGGTTGAGAGAATGCCAAGAGTGTGCAAAGGGTGGCTTTTTGAAGAATCTCAAATATAAAATATATTTTGATTTGTCTTAATACGTTTTTGGGTTACTACATGATTCCATATGTGTCATGTAACTTTTGCTCCCAAAAGTAGTTGATCAATAGAGATTTACCATTCAAATAAATTATTACCATTCTGTTATGTAGTTAGATTAGTAAAAACTAAGTCAAATTGATTGTATAATTGATTAATTAATGCATACATTCAAAAATCGAACATTTTAAAATGTAATGATATTGACTTTCTGTGACTTTGGCCATGGTATGTTTTTTTTACTATATCGTGATACTAAACCTGGTATCTGTATCGCAGTCTAAATTCTGGTATCACGAGAACACTTTTCACAGTTCTGAACGTAGCGCTCACGATTCAAAAGTGGTCCCTGAAAATTGTGTACTACGTCACATACAGTCATGTGAAAAAGTAAGTACGTATTTGGACAGATGGATATATAATCTTCACTTTAACACTATTGACAGATAAAGATTACCCAATTTAACAAATCACACACACAAAAAAAAACGTTGAAAATGTTATGCAATTACAATAAACAAAAATGCCTTTTCCTTATGGGGAAAAAGTTAGTACACCCCTACCTTTAACATCACATAAAATGGATACAATTAGAATTAGGTACCAAAAACAAGTGCAAATGATTAGAAAACATTAGAAACTTAGGAGGGTCCAGCCTTCCATGAAGATAAGAAAATTATTTTTTGAGAGCAGAGGCTTCTTCCTTCCTGACCTCCCATGTAGTCCAAGTTTGTGCAGTCTCTTTCTGACAGTGTACACATGCACTTCGACATTGATTCTGGCAAGAGAGGCCTGTAGATCCCTTGATGTTACCCTGGGGTTCTTAGAGACTTCTATGAGCATCTTTCGGTCAGCTCTTGGGCTGACTTTGGTGGGACGACCTGTCCTAGGTAGTTTGCCAGTGGTCTGGAATTTGTGTCGGACAGTGGAATGATGTACTTCCAATTACTTGGAAATTGATTTGTAACCCCTCCCAGACTCCTCCTGTAATATTTCTTCTGAGGGCCTCTGGTAGGTATTTTGATCTTTGAATGATGTGTTACCACACACCCATATGGTTAAGACCAAACCAGACCAATGTTCTAATAATTTGCACATGTTTTGGTACCTAATTCAGATGTTTGCCGTTTTTATGTGATGGTAAAGGTAGGGGTGTACTAACTTTTTCCCCATAAGGAAAAAGCATTTGTGTTTATTTTAATTGCATAACATTTATTTTTATTTTTCTTGTGTGTGATTTGTTAAATTGGGTAACCTTTATCTGTCAATAGTGTTGAAGAGAAGATTACATATCCATCTGTCCAAATATGTAAATAAAAGAAAAGAAAATAGACCTTTCCCGGGGGGTGTACTTACTTTTTCACATGACTGTATGTGATATGTGCACCACGTCATTTCTCACTCTGCTGTGTGTGCGTCTTGCTAGCTGTCACTCAAATGATGAGGGGCTGAAGCTCATTGGCTAGAACTTGAATTGCTAGGGGGCGGGCCCACATGGGGGGAAATGGTTCTGCATAGCTTCCAGAAAAAGTTTCTTTCAAACTAGGGATTTAGTGGCTAATTGTCTCATAGATTCTGAATGAATGAACTACACATTGACACATCAGCCCAAAGCGGGACAGTTAAAAAAAAATGACTTAGTAGTCGCCAAAGTTCCAGAGCTTGTCTTTAAATAAGCAATATTATACTATATAATTCTAAACTTGACTTGACCTTAGGTGCACCTGGAGGTGCCGGGCGCCGAGCGCTACCAGGAAGCCATGTCCCTCAACCAGGGCCCCGCCCCTTCCACTGGAAAGACCAACCGCTTTAGCTCCCGCAGGGGCAAAGGTGTGTGTGTGTGTGTGCGCGCCTGTCTCTGTCTCTGTCTGTCTTGTTTGGGTGTGTGTGTTTATATTATGTCTGTGGAGGGCAGTGAGAGTGATGTAATTGTTGACTTTAGCGTGTGTGTCCAGTGGTTGACCTTGGAATGTTGAATGCTGTTTACCCCATCCTAAAGAATTTCTCTGGTTACCCCATCCTAAAGAATGTTCTCTGTTTACCCCATCCTAAAGAATGTTCTCTGTTTACCCCATCCTAAAGAATGTTCTCTGGTTACCCCATCCTAAAGAATGGTCTCTGGTTACCCCATCCTAAAGAATGTTCTCTGGTTACCCCATCCTAAAGAATGGTCTCTGGTTACCCCATCCTAAAGAATGGTCTCTGGTTACCCCATCCTAAAGAATGGTCTCTGGTTACCCCATCCTAAAGAATGGTCTCTGGTTACCCCATCCTAAAGAATGGTCTCTGGTTACCCCATCCTAAAGAATGGTCTCTGTTTACCCCATCCTAAAGAATGGTCTCTGGTTACCCCATCCTAAAGAATGGTCTCTGGTTACCCCATCCTAAAGAATGGTCTCTGGTTACCCCATCCTAAAGAATGGTCTCTGGTTACCCCATCCTAAAGAATGGTCTCTGGTTACCCCATCCTAAAGAATGGTCTCATGTCTGTTTTGTGATATAAATTATTTTTGTTTCTCTATTTGTAAACAGACATTTAGTTTTTGATGGTGTGTGTTTGTTCCGGGATAGTTTCTAATCTAAGCCTACATTTGATCTGTGCTTTGTGCTTTGGTGGGAGTGCTGTGGAGGTGTCTGTGGTTTTGGGTGGCTGGGTCACTACTTCTGTTCTCGCTCGGACTGAAATGAACTTCCTTTCTCCTCTCCTTCCATCCTCCTCTCCTCCCTCCTCCTTCTTCCTCCTTTCTGCTGTGGAACAGACGAGTGGTGTTCTAAAGGTAAGCTCTGACTCTTTAACCTCTGCTTGGCTGCTTGCTAGATCATTCATTAGGACTGGCTGTGTCAGTCTCATAACTCTATGCATGCATTGTCATGCTCTCTACCGTTGCATAGCGGACCATGTGTGTAAGAGTGTGTGTTAGCATGTGTGCAACTACCTAGTGGTTTTTTCAGTGGCTCACAGAGACGTGTGGTTCTAGAGCACCATAGTGGGCATAGGGTTCTAGAGCACCATAGAGTGGGCAGAGGGTTCTAGAGCACCATAGAGTGGGCAGAGGGTTCTAGAGCACCATAGAGTGGGCAGAGGGTTCTAGAGCACCATAGAGTGGGCAGAGGGTTCTAGAGCACCATAGAGTGGGCAGAGGGTTCTAGAGTGTTCTTTGTGTCTGTTCCTGAGTATTCTGATGTTCTGTTGCAGGGAGAAATAATGAGGACGGAGCAGATATGATTGACATTCCAAAGAGGACCACACCTGCCAAAGGTAACACAATATAAAGTGACGTCATGTAGACTGGAATATGAATCTTTCTCTCCTGTCCTCTCCTCTATTGTACTGATCTGAAAGAAGTGACCAGGTGAAAGCTAAGCCAGCCTTATGAGCTTCCATCACACTGTTTTCACCTGTCAACTTCTTTGCCAATCATGGTGCTTTCAAGACAGCTGGGAACTCTGGGGGGGAAATGAGGTCCAATCATGTCAGTGATCTTCAGGTCTGAAAGTCAGAGCTCTAGTAGTAGGCCTGAGTTTCCGACTTGGAATTCCGAGTTAATGACCATTCAAAGTGGTTTTTCCCAGTCGGAGCGAGTTCCCAGTTGTCTTGAACTGAAGGGTGAGATTTGTGAATGCAGCATCAGTGTAGGTAAAAAGCAGAAGACAAGGAGACTAGTGTCTATATGTTTCTAACACCTCTGTCTGTCTGTCTGTCTCTGTGTCCAGGTTACGAGTTGTTGTTCCAGCCAGAGGTGGTGCGTGTCTACACGTCTCTGTTGAAGGAGAGTAAGAACCCCACCGTGCTCGAAGCCTCCGCCGGAGCCGTGCAGAACCTGTGCGCCGGACGCTGGACCGTGAGTCAACCACAACACACCACCACACACCTTGAGACACTACGGCCTGTTAATTTAACCCAAACACAACCACCATCAGGTCCAACACCACGGCCTGTTACTTTAACCAAAACACAACCACCATCAGGTCCAACACCACGGCCTGTTACTTTAACCCAAACACAACCACCATCAGGTCCAACTACACAGCCTGTTACTTTAACCCAAACACAACCACCATCAGGTTCAACACCACGGCCTGTTACTTTAACCCAAACACAACCACCATCAGGTCCAACTACACGGCCTGTTACTTTAACCAAAACACAACCACCATCAGGTCCAACTACACGGCCTGTTACTTTAACCAAAACACAACCACCATCAGGTCCAACTACACGGCCTGTTACTTTAACCCAAACACAACCACCATCAGGTTCAACACCACGGCCTGTTACTTTAACCCAAACACAACCACCATCAGGTCCAACACCACGGCCTGTTACTTTAACCAAAACACAACCACCATCAGGTCCAACACCACGGCCTGTTACTTTAACCAAAACACAACCACCATCAGGTCCAACACCACGGCCTGTTACTTTAACCAAAACACAACCACCATCAGGTCCAACTACACGGCCTGTTACTTTAACCCAAACACAACCACCATCAGGTCCAACTACACGGCCTGTTACTTTTAACCCAAACACAACCACCATCAGGTCCAACTACACGGCCTGTTACTTTAACCCAAACACAACCACCATCAGGTCCAACTACACGGCCTGTTACTTTAACCCAAACACAACCACCATCAGGTTCAACACCACGGCCTGTTACTTTAACCCAAACACAACCACCATCAGGTCCAACACCACGGCCTGTTACTTTAACCAAAACACAACCACCATCAGGTCCAACTACACGGCCTGTTACTTTAACCAAAACACAACCACCATCAGGTCCAACTACACGGCCTGTTACTTTAACCAAAACACAACCACCATCAGGTCCAACTACACGGCCTGTTACTTTAACCCAAACACAACCACCATCAGGTTCAACACCACGGCCTGTTACTTTAACCCAAACACAACCACCATCAGGTCCAACTACACGGCCTGTTACTTTAACCAAAACACAACCACCATCAGGTCCAACTACACGGCCTGTTACTTTAACCAAAACACAACCACCATCAGGTCCAACTACACGGCCTGTTACTTTAACCCAAACACAACCACCATCAGGTTCAACACCACGGCCTGTTACTTTAACCCAAACACAACCACCATCAGGTCCAACTACACGGCCTGTTACTTTAACCAAAACACAACCACCATCAGGTCCAACTACACGGCCTGTTACTTTAACCCAAACACAACCACCATCAGGTTCAACACCACCACACATCCCTTTTAGCCTCCTTACTTGACCCCCCAAAAAAAACTTAAGTTTTAGTGCTCAAAACAGTCTGTCCATTTCCTGAACATGACCACACTAATGCTCCCTCTAGTACAGGGGTTCTTAAACTTTTTCAGGGTGGGACCCAAATGAGAAATTCTGTGTTTTCCTTCCTGGGACCCAAGCTTATGAAAACAACTATACGTAAATATCTGAACAGTTAATTGCCCTTATGCCTAAAACAATTAAATTACCCATATAAATAGCAATTCATGTTTATTTAGAAACACTCTTACATATCTGTCTAGGTTAGAACTTTTGCTGTTAAAATACAATAAATTGTTTTAATTCTCAACGGGAATAAATGTATTGATCACATCACACAGATGTATAACAGTACAAATAAAACATTATCAGGCCTATTTACGTAGAAATTATCAAAAAAAAGGTCTAGATTGGAACTGTTGGTGTTAAAATACAATAAATAATTATATATTTTTAACTGGAATAAACTTATTGATCACATCACACAGATGTAGACCAGAAAACTTTTTTTTTTTAAGTACGCCAGAGTTGAGAATCCTGACTCTCATAGGTGTGTGGTGCCAAACAGAACATCTACTGCTTTCTCAGTCAGGCATAGTACCGCTTCCTCTGTGGATGAGAAACCCAGAACTGTGAGTGTCTCAAGGTATCTTCCAGAATAAAAATTATTACAACCTAGCGTTGTTTTCAACAATAGTTTATACAGTAAGATGTACAGTAAGCCTGATAATTTTTCATCTTAATCTGTCCTTATGGTTACAGTAGCTAATTTGCTTTGGCTAACGTACACAGCTAGCTATTAGCTGTGTACAAGGGGAGTGTTTGAAAGAGAACCTCACATCGACTACTATGAGAGATAATACTCCCTTATTTCTGCTTATCATCACCTGTTAGAAAATGACAACAGTGCCTTGCTAGTTGTCTTACTTTTCCACTGTGGAAGCAGTGTTTCCTGAAGCATTGTGACCTGTTCTGAAATATCTCCCTGGGTTTGCCTTCATGCTGTGGGTGTTTGGTCAGGACGTGTCCTTTTAATTTATTTTTGAGAGAACAAAACACATTGCGGGCGCACCTTTCTCAAAGTTTGTATGAAACCAAGAAAGAGAAACGTATCTCTTTATTTGCGCTGTATGTACTCGGTCAGAACTTGATGACAGTGGTGAGTGATGGCGAGGTGAGAATGACAAGTCAGCGGCTGACAGCACTGCAGCGTGTGGGTCGCGGAGTGATCTTCATTTAAACTGCAGAAAAAAAATATCTGGTAAACCGTGAAGCACACGGGCATCTCCTTCCCGAGCAGAGAGTCCGCTGTTAAGCAGAGAGCGCTGAACAGAGAGGCCAAGTCAGTTCCAGTAATGAGTTAAATAATTCTACATTACTCCCACCTTTAACAGGTCCATAGCGACCCAACAAAGACTGCTCTAGAATAATCATTAATCTGTGTTACTTCTCTCTCTCTCTCTCTCAGTATGGACGGTATATCCGCGCATTGTTGCGTCAGGAGAAGGGTCTTCCCATGATGACAGAGCTGTTGGCCCATGGTAATGACCGGGTGGTCAGGGCCATGTCTGGAGCTCTGAGGAACCTGGCTATCGATGCCCGCAACAGAGACCTGCTGGGTTAGTAGTGTTTGTGTGGAACTGTTCAACTGCACTCATTTATTTTTCTCTCTCTCTTTCTCTCTCTTTCTCTCTCTTTCTCTCTCTTTCTCTCTCTCTCTCTCTCTTTGAGCCAACCTGTGTGTTTATATACTATAGCTATGTATCTCTAACGGTTGTCTCTTGTCTCTCTAGGTAAACATGCAGTTCCCCACCTGGTATCCAACCTGCCTGGTGGGGGTCAGAGCCAGCCTGTGAGGGCTCTGTCAGAGGAGACGGTGGTGTCTGTACTGAGCACCCTTCATGAGGTACTGGGCTCCAGCCTGGACTCTGCCAAGATCCTCAGAGCCTCGCAGGGCATCGAGAGACTGGTGCTCATCAATAAGGACGGGTAAGATGGAGAGTGAGTGTGAGTGTGTGTGTGTGTGACAAAAAGAGGTGCATGTGTCTCTGTCCATCAGTAACCTGGGGTGGACTGGTTGTGTAGTTGACCTCCCCTGGGGTGGTCTGGGTGTGTCGTTGACCTCCCCTGGGGTGGACTGGGTGTGTCGTTGACCTCCCCTGGGGTGGACTGGGTGTGTCCTATGGTTTTGTGGGTATTTCTATCACCTTTCTATTCGATGCTGTTTCTCTTTCTGAGGCCTCTAGTTCTCTCTCTCTCCTTCTGATACACACACCCCCAGAGAGAGAGGTGTGTGTGTGTAAGGCCTGCTTCTCCAGATGGTGTCTAATCCTTCTCTCCCTCGCCCTCCTTCTCGCCCCCCCCCGTCCAGTAACCGGTCAGAGCGAGAGGTGCGTGGTGCAGGCCTGATACTCCAGTTAGTTTGGGGATATAAGGAGTTGAGGAAGACCCTGGAGAAGGATGGCTGGAAGAAGACAGACTTCATGGTGAACCTCAACCCCCCCAACAACTCCCAGCCCCGGGTCAACGGAGGATATGAAGACAGCACGCTGCCTCTGATAGACAGGGGTGAGACAGACAGATACACACATACTGGTCAATTTCAAAAACCTTTTATTCATTACATTTTCATCTCTCTGATGAATACATTTACTCAATAACATAGTAATAGTTATAATAATAGTTTGTATATTATCCCAATCTGTACTCTTAATTAAAAACGACCCCAGTCTCCTCACTGCAATCCCCCATCCACTGGCCTATAGCCAGACACTAGCAGTCTGTCATCCTGTGACTGTTTTGTTTGTCAGGAGGAGGAGACAAGAGAGACCGAGAGAGAGACATGATTCCACTAAATGATATGGGACCAGGTATATCTGAGCACACACACACACACACACCAACACACACACCAACACACACACCAACACACAGTTCTTAACAGCTTGGCTGTCTTCCAGATGCTTACTCCACACTGGACCAGAGGGGGAGGAAGAACACTCTGGACGCAACACTTGAGCCTGCTGACAAAGACACAGCACAGGTACGCGCACACACACACACACACACACACACACACACACACACACACACACACACACACACACACACACACACACACACACACACACACACACACACACACACACACACAAAGCATGTTCTCGCATGTCTCACTAAATATTGTGGTAAGCTACTCACTTAACTTCCCCTGAACTTCTTCTGACACTAACCCACTTTATCAACCCCAATCTCTCTCTTCTTTCTTTCTCTTTCTCTCTCTCTCTTTCATCTGATTATTCTTGTCTTCATGTTGTTCTTTCTGAACACACCCTTCTCTTTGTCTGTCACTTTCTCTCCGCCCCCTCTTCTTCAACCCACCACCTCTCTTCCTCTTCCCGCTAATCCCTCCTCCCTCTCCTCATCTCTCCTCATACCTCCCCTCCTCCCTTGTCTCTCTCCCCTCCTCCCTTGTCTCTCTCCCCTCCTCCCTTGTGTCTCTCCTCATATCTCCGCTCCTCCCTTGTCTCTCTCTCTGTCCATTCTTTCTTCCCCTCCTCCCCCTTCTCTCTTCCTCTTCTTAGGGAGGGCTGTATGAGGAGAGGCGGGACTCTGTTCCTCTCATGGACTCTTATGACGGTTAGGCCACACCCCCTCACACACTGCATGTGAGCGCATGGTATGTGTGTCCACCTGACTGAACACCTGCCTCTCACTAAACCGCATGGCCTAACCTCTGTCCATTGTATTAGTGTTTGTTGTTTCTTGCTCCCTCTGCTGGTGTTTTGTATATTTTAATTTTTTCCATGTCTGTGTCCTCTCAATCCTCTAAGCTTATACTTCTGGTTTATGAGTTGCACTCGTACAACAAATATTGCACATGGTATTAACCCCTCTCTGTCGTTCTCTCTCCACACCCTCTCTGTCGTTCTCTCTACACACCTTCTCTCTCTCTCCTTCCTTGTCTTCCCACAGAGAAACTGATAGTGTGCATCACAAGAAGAGAGCAGCCTCTTCCGGCCTACTGCCCCTGCTGAACCTCTGGACAACACTCACTGAGGGACCACTGACTCCATCTTTCTCTCTCCTCCCTCTCATTTTCTGTCTCTCTCTCTCTCTCTCTCAATTTCTTTCTCTCTCTTTTTCCCATCTCTATCTCAGGTTCTGTGACATAAGCCACTTGCATGACCTCCAGCCTTCTCCTCCCTACTCTTTCTCTCGGTCCGTCTCTCCTTATCTCTCTCTCTCTATCCCTCTCTCGCATTCCTCTATTTAGACACAGACAGAATTTTAGCCACTAAAGGAACACTATGGACTCCTGACTTCCCTCTTCTACCTGTCGACACTACTATGACACTACACTCCCATCCACAGTGACACACTAATGACTCACCTTTTGAACTCACCTAGAAGCTTCTCCAACACTACACTAACTCCTCCCACCACAATAGGGACAGTTGTGACTTCATCTGGGAACTGGGAACGTTCACCACCACAGTAGCAGAGCTAATCAAAAGGGAACTGTTGGAATGGGATTCAAACTGTAACAGAACTTAAACTGACAAGCCGCTTTTTTTACTGGAATGGTTTTAAAACCGCATTTCTGGAAGTGACCGTGAAGATTTCCAGTGAAGGTTTATTATTTTTTTTCTTGTCATAACTAATTACCACTAAGCTTCTTCTGTTTTTACAACAAAAAATCAATGCTTGTTTATCTACCGCCGGTGTTGCTTCCGTCTTTGTTTGAAGGGTGATTGCTGAGTTGTGGTTCTAACTGCAGTGATGTACACCGTGCAAAACCACACACCACTATTGCAGTAACTTCCTACTACAGAGTATTTCTGAACACTTCTTCTCTTCACAGAGCCTCACTACAGGTATACTGGAAGGTTAGGCTTTGCTGTTGACTATGACCACGTTGTTAAGTTATGTGAGGGGGGGGAGCAGGTGAGAGCATATTTAGGCTTCTAACTGAAACGGTCCCCAGACCAGGCTACGTCCCAAATGGCACACTGTTCCCTACATCATTGTTCTCCAACCCTGTTCCTGGAGAGCTACCGTCCTGTAGGTTCTCACTCCAACCCTGTTCCTGGAGAGCTACCGTCCTGGTCGTTTTTTTTCCTCCAACCCCAGTTGTAGCTAACATGATCGAGCTAATTATTAGAATCCGGTGTGAAAAACTACAGGACAGTAGCTCTCCAGGAACAGGGTTGGAGTGAGAACCTACAGGACAGTAGCTCTCCAGGAACAGGGTTGGAGTGAGAACCTACAGGACAGTAGCTCTCCAGGAACAGGGTTGGAGTGAAAACCTACAGGACAGTAGCTCTCCAGGAACAGGGTTGGAGTGAAAACCTACAGGACAGTAGCTCTCCAGGAACAGGGTTGGAGTGAAAACCTACAGGACAGTAGCTCTCCAGGAACAGGGTTGGAGTGAAAACCTACAGGACAGTAGCTCTCCAGGAACAGGGTTGGAGTGAGAACCTAACCCCTTTATCAACTCCCTCATGTTCGAATGATTCTCGTGAAACTTTGGGAGAAACCACAGATTTGATTGTTGATCCAGTGAGTGCATTTCTTTCTATCTGCAAATCTCTCTCTCTCTCTCTCTCTCTCTCTCTCTATATATATATATATATATATATATATATACACATATTGAATATATATATATATATGAATGTGTAAATATGGGATGGCCTTTAACTACCGTCTGTGTGGCTATTGGCTAACTGGAGTGCCTCGTTCGTTTAATTGGTCTAATCCTCATTCACTAGCAGCAACATTTCGGAACGTTGCTTTCAAATGGAACGTATAGAAGAGTTTTTTGTGTTCCGCATAATAACACAATGGAATGTATAGAGTTGATATTATTGATTCTCTGCATATGGAACAGAGAGAACCATGCCAGTGCCATAAATTCCATGTCAGACTGGCTACATTCTTGAGTGTTCCGGCAAACTGAACCTACGCCTGGGTGTCCATCTACCCTGCTAGACTGACTGGTGTCCATGGAGACCACAGAACAGAACACTGAGGGGAGAGGACACATTTAGCTGGTTGTTTCCTCCCCAGACAGAGTTCCTTTAGTATCGTAGATGGCATTGTTATTCTCCGTGCAGAGTGAGATGTAGATATTTTCTGAGTATATCATTAACGCACTAGGGGGTAAAAGCGTTTATTGTTCCTTTTGATTCTTTTCATGCCAATCCAACACTACAAATGGTCAGTCTCAGAAAATGTAAATGAGTTGCCTTGTAACCAGATATAGTACTAGAATGAGATGATCTAGAACCGTTCCAGGAAATAATGTGGGAGTGGAATCCAATGGGGAACGTGCATAAAGTTAAATTATCAAGATTTGTATGAGTGCAAAGAGCAGATTTTGATTCTAGTTGCTATTTCAAAAAACAAAAAAGCAAATTTAACTATATATATATATACAAGATAAATATTTGTTCATTTTAATGGTTTTATGTATTTTTCTTTTTATATTTTATGATTTGGGTTTAATCGTTTTGCGGGTATTGTGGGTGAACGCATATGCAATCTGCTTTATTTTTTAATTGAGAAATATTTTATGGTTTATATATTTGAATTAAAGACAAAACAAGCAAAAAACTTTGTAAAATCTAAGTGTGTCCCAAATGGCCCTCTATTCCCAATATTGTACACTACTTTTGACCAAGGCCTGATATAGCTCTGGTCAAAAGTAGTTAACTATCTAGGGGATGGGGTGCCATTTAGGACTGATTCCAATAATCAATTTCTGTCGGTCAACAGTTTATTATTGGAACTCTGATCTAAAATGTGATTCTGGATGAATACCTTAATCTCTTATTCTATGCCTTGGCTCTTAATGTTGCACATTTCTCATGAAGGAATATGTAACTAGCAATACTGTTTTTAATAAAAATAGTGATTTTTTTTTCAATGCTGGCCTAGGACTTTTTCCTGTCTTTAGCTCCCTGTGTGTGATTTGAGAAATGCATGTGTTCTAGTAAATGTTAGTTGTGCTCGTTCTACAGTTGTATTCTTCATAAACACAAACAAGTCATCATACAGTGTCATGCGGTGTTGACATCCTGAAATCAATGGGTCAAGTAACGCACGCCTCTGATTCGCTAAAGTCAACAGGATACTTCCCAACATTGCATTGAAGATTTCAACAGGTCTGTTCTTGATCAGATCAAATTGATCTGCCACTGGCTGCGGAACATAAGAAGTTGACGATCAACAACGAGCCGAAATTACCCCATGATTCTAATATGCAGTTCCCCCATCTAGGCTTTTCCCACGGGATCAATAAAGTACCTACCCATCGATAGATAGATAGATAATCTATCTATCTAACGGTTCGCATGAGCGCGCACGATCGCAGCTCGCGATTTTGACGTTGATAGAACTTTTTTTTTAAAGTGTGACGTCAGTCCGTGAATTTGGTCACGTTGTGGGAATCGATCAGCTAGGGAATATGTCAACGTTAACTATTTGAAACAAATTGGTTGGTGATATACTGAGTCGACAAAGCAAGTCACTAGACAAGACAAAGCCCTGACTGGCATCTAAAAGGTAAGCATGTGCATTAGGTAGCCGTCTAGCTAACGTTAGCAGACTAGTTTCCAGTTCCTCCCCGGTCACGAGCGTGATAGTTGTACCACATAGATAGATAGATACTTTATTGATCCCCCGGGGGGGACATTTCATAAACATTATTTAACTAGGGAAGTCAGTTAAGAACAAATTCTTATTTACAATGACGGCCTGCCTACAGGGTCAGCCGCTGGAGCAAGTTAGGGTTAAGTGCCTTGCTCAAGCACACATCGACAGGTTTTTTTTTTTTTTCACCTTGTCAGCTCGGGTATTTGAACCAGCGACCTTTCGGTTACTGGCCCAACGCTCTAACCGCTAGGCTACCTGAATTATTGTGCACTAAATGCAACACATGACAATGGGTGTTTCTAATTGACACGCTTTGAATCGCATGGTTCTTGCAAGCGATCCAACGAAACAAGATGTAGCTGTATTTTCTAGCAATGGCACTGACTAACAACTGATAGGACTTTTTGTTCTAGTCATGTAAGGAATGTGTTAACTACATGCCAATTGGCAGGTTTTCACGGAGTGCCTAATATAAAGGACTAGCCACTCACTCCAGTGGCGTGTATTCATGGATGCCAAGAAACATTTACCAAGAAAAAATTAAATGACACATAAAATAATGTATCTTTCGTCTCTGTGTTTAATAATTGTCCTTCAGTTCGCAAAAGGCTGAATGTATCTCACAGGAGAAAGCATCCGAGCGAGCGAAACAGCGCCCCTCTGTCTCTACGTGTAGGCCATACATCTGACATTGCTGCCGCCTGTAGCGTCTCTGTTCAGCCCAGGCTTCTCCAAGCACGCCATTTTGAATAGGTTTACAGACAATGTATGAAAATCAGGTTTTACCATTGTTTCACTTCGTCAAATGCTTTATACCATCAGATCAATCTGCAGTCATTTAAAACCCTTCTCTCCCCCTTTTCCCTGAATCTCTTTCTTTTCTATACCTCTACACCCCACCACTCTGTCCCTCTACACCCCACCACTCTGTCCCTCTAACCCCACCACTCTATACCTCTACACCCCACCACTCTGTCCCTCTAACCCCACCACTCTGTCCCTCTAACCCCACCACTCTATACCTCTACACCCCACCACTCTGTCCCTCTACACCCCACCACTCTGTCCCTCTACACCCCACCACTCTGTCCCTCTACACCCCACCACTCTGTCCCTCTACACCCCACCACTCTGTACCGCTACACCCCACCACTCTGTACCTCTACACCCCACCACTCTGTACCTCTACACCCCACCACTCTATCCCTCTACACCCCACCACTCTATACCTCTACACCCCACCACTCTATACCTCTACACCCCACCACTCTGTACCTCTACACCCCACCACTCTATACCTCTACACCCCACCACTCTATACCTCTACACCCCACCACTCTATACCTCTCCACCACTCTATCCCTCTCTCCACCACTCTATCCCTCTACACCCCACCACTCTATCCCTCTCTCCCATCACTCTATACCTCTCTCCAACACTCTATACCTCTCTCCACCACTCTATATCTCTCCACCTCTCTATATCTCTCCACCTCTCTATACCTCTCACCACTCTATATCTCTCTCCACCACTCTATACCTCTCTCCACCACTGTATACCTCTACACCCCACCACGCTATCCCTCTTTCCCCCCCACTCTATCCCTCTCTCCTTGCTACCCACTGCCCCCCATCCCTTTTCCCTCTCTCTCTCCACCACTCTATCCCTCTCTCCATTCTACCCAATACTCCCTCCCCCAACCCATCCCTCCATCTCAGAGTGGAGGACAAGAAGAGGAGGATGTGGAGGTACCGTCTGCCTGGCTATGAGTTGAGGCTCCTGGAGGAACTACAGAGACAGAAGCACAACAGTCTCTACTGTGATACTCTGCTACAGACTGATGGTGAGGGAGGAGGAGGGGTGAGGGGTTGAGGGAGAGACTGCAGTCTACTGGGATACCTGACTACAGACTGATGGTGAGGGAGAGACTGCAGTCTACTGGGATACCTGACTACAGACTGGGGGGAAGAAACTAGAGGAGGCTGGTGGTTGGGAAAAAAACTACCGCTCCATTCATTAAAATCACAATTGAACCAACACCCATCTATTTTTATGACTACCTGGACCCACCAACTGGGTTTTAAGTATTGAAACAAAACCATATGGATTTA
The DNA here is from genome assembly GCA_023634145.1 of Thymallus thymallus. NCBI lineage: Eukaryota > Metazoa > Chordata > Actinopteri > Salmoniformes > Salmonidae > Thymallus > Thymallus thymallus. The sequence continues at coordinate 805,172 of CM042424.1, read as the reverse complement.
AATGAAAAGTATTTGAATAAACATGAAAAGGTGAATGTAAGAAACCAACAATTTCAAATAGGCTACATGTCATATTGAAAACAGTAAATAGGAACTAAACATTTTTATTTAGGTTATATTATTCAAATTATTTCAAGGCTATAGCCTATAAAGATATACATTGTGAAGCATTTGCGAGTGTGACGCAATAGGCTGGTAGGGACATAAAGCACTCAGCATTTAAACATTTCATTTTATTAAGTCATTATAGTCTAATAAATTGCCCATATAGGCTGACTTACTCAGAATGAAATACAAATTCAACAAAAAATGAGTTATTAGTGCCTTTTGAATTCATTTTTAGAAACACTAGTTTGGCCAGTCAGTGGCTTCAGGCTCATGGGATGGTGCCTGGAGAGCTAGCCAACAGCGGAGAATATCCTCTCCACACTTGTAGAGCAACTGGGGATGCTCAACACTCTTTTGGCTGCTCTTGTCATGCTGTGCAGATGCAGAGTTGTTTTTTTATATATTTCTAAAGGTTTTTAAGCAAAATAACCCAATCAAAACGAAAAGCTCCTTGAATGTGGGAATATGCCAGGCCTTTTGGGCCAAAATCAATTATGGCCTATTGTATAGATAATAGAAAGAAAATTAACTATGTGATTTTTAGTTTATAAATACTTTGCTACAATGACACACTTAATAAATTAGCTACCCACGTAGTAAATACCCCATCATGCTTTTGGGATAAGTGTCTTCAGATTCCACTTTTATTTATATCACGCTTTCCATCTCTAGCTCTTGGTCTATTGAAAATCTATTGAAAGTCACCTTGATTTAGCACCTGTGTGTTTTATCAGTTTCTTTATGAAAACATTTAGCGAACTCCAGGACCATAGCTAAAGCAAAGGGCTATAGCAGCACTCAAGTAGACTACAAATGCATGCTGGGCCGGACATGTCCTGAGCTCGTGAAGTCAGCGCTACTGGAGCGAAATTGGAGGGAACGAGAAGGCCGAAACTCCAGCCTTTGGTCAAATTGGGCACGCTCCGCTCCGCTCACATACTCTGGAATCAATGGAATGGTATCAAACATCCATTCCAGCCATTACAATGAGACCACTCGTCTACTGTGATACCCTGCTATATAGACTGATGGTGAGAGGGGGGAGGGAGAGAGGTTACCCTGCTATAGACTGATGGAGGGAGGGAGGGAGAGAGGTTACCCTGCTATAGACTGATGGAGGGAGGGAGAGAGAGAGGTTACCCTGCTATAGACTGATGGAGGGAGGGACAGTAATGACGTGATGCAAAGTAGCCAAGTGAATGATGTAAGATAGGGAGACAGAATGAGTTTCATATTGAGGATGGTAAAGGGATCAATCAAATCCAACTCCCATTCTCCCTCTCCTTCCCCATGCTCCTATTTTCAACCTAAACCTGATTAGGCCTGCATCACATTTCCTAACCTGCATTACAAATGTAGCTAATGATGTCACATTTCTCTCTTCCCACAGGTTTGTCAGTCCCGGCCCACAGCTGCATCCTGGCTGCCCTGAGCCCCTACCTGTCCAAGGCCCTGTCCACCCAGTCATCCCCCCTCCCCGCTGGGCAGAGATGGCCACTCAAGCTCCAGGCTGTGAAGGCCCAGACCCTGCTGAAGCTGGTGGATCTCCTGTACTCCGGAGAGCTGGAGGGAGAGGGCACCATGGAACAAGAGGAGGTTATGGCCGCAGCCTGTAAGCTGGGTATAGGCCGCTTGGTGGAGGGGTGGAAGGATCACCGAAGGGAGGGAGAGGATTATGAGGAGAGGAGGTGTAGTCTTAGAGACGTGGGAGTGCAGACGGAGGCAGGAGAGAGACAGGTGGACGTGGGGGCGTTGGTGGAGACATGGACACAGACTGACGACTGTAATGGAGGTATTTACATGACTATCCTCAGTCCTCTCCCTGATGCTCTCCCTACATCCACACATTCACCGTCACCTCCAAACCCACCCCTCCTGCTAGTCCAGAGCAGCAGTGAAGGACAGCAGCACACAACTCATTCAGCACCCCCTTCCCTGAGTCCCCAGATTATGACCCCCACTTCACACCCCAGTTCCACCCCACCCAGCTTCAAAGCAACAGTCAACAGTGGAACATCTCCCTTTAGAACCCAGGCTCGGACCTCCGAACTTGAGGGGTATTGCACCGATGTCACAAACCCCTTATCGTCCCCTGTTGTCCTGAGCGGTGACGTGGTCGCCCTGAGTGACGATTCGGACCACCTCAAGACACCCCGGGAGAAGAGTGCCGTCCCAGAATGCTCTGTGGCGGAGAACGGCGTGACTGAGAGGAGGATGGAGAAGAAGAGGGAGCAGCAGCTGACACCACACACTGGGAGAGTAGAGGATGGAGAAAGAAGGGAGTGTTTGGAGAGGAGAGGTAAGAGGGGATACAGTTTAGGTTTTTATATAATGTTTCAGGAGAGGTAAGAGGGGATACAGTTGAGGTTTTTATAGTTATTTTATGAATCTCTTGTATTTTGCACGTTGTTTAGTTTTTATCTGTTTCATGTCTCTTTCATGTCATGTACTGTAAAAGTGTGTTGTCTTTTTTAACTGCACTGTAAATAAGATGTGATGTGATTTTGAGGTGTGGTTGGGAGGAAGTGCCTGACCGGACAGAGGCTGGAGAACACTCAGATCTCCATCAAGGTCAAGCTGAGGAGGAGGACCAGGGGACAGGTAGGTGGTTTGTCCTAAATGACACCCGATTCCCTAAATAGTGCACTACTTTTGACCTGGGCCCTGGTCAAAAGTAGTGCACTATGCTTGCTGTCTGGAGTCCAGGTTACTGGAGCATCACTTATTCTCACTTTTGATCTAAAAACTGCTCATGTATAATAGGCTATATCAATACATTTGATTGATTGTTTGACAGGTGTGGGAGCTGGTCAGTGGGCAGGAGAGGGACGGAACCATCTCACCTGGTCCGAGGCAGGAGAGGGACGGAACCATCTCACCTGGTCCGAGGCAGGAGAGGGACGGAACCATCTCACCTGGTCAGAGGCAGGAGAGGGACGGAACCATCTCACCTGGTCAGAGGCAGTCGGTCCTCCCTGCTCTGAAGAAGGTGAGTGGCACAATAACATTGATACCATTCTAAAACTTCCAATGCCATTCTAATGTTTCCAATACCATTCTAATGCTTCCAATACCATTCTAATACTTCCAATGCCATTCTAATACTTCCAATGCCATTCTAATACTTCCAATACCATTCTAATGCTTCCAATGCCATTCTAATGCTTCCAATACCATTCTAATACTTCCAATGCCATTCTAATACTTCCAATGCCATTCTAATACTTCCAATGCCATTCTAATACTTCCAATACCATTCTAATACATTTTTACTCTAGTTTTGATACAGTGAACAGCCGTTACCATGTTAGTAAGCCATTGATGGGTTTTTGAATACCCTGTCCATTATTCAAGTTAATCTGAGCTGACAAAACAGCAGCCCAACAGTCCAAAATATATTTCCTAAACATTTCCCTTGAAACCCTGATGAAGGCAGCAGCATAGCTGTTGAAACGTTGGTATATAAAATGTATTGCATCAGAGAAATATGCTTATTTTCCTTTCTAAGTGTTCTAAAAATGTCTCCTTTTATTCTTTCACGGCAGGAAACAGAATGCATGAGGACAAGACAACAACCACGCCAGCCTCTCCACCCACCCCAGTCCCCAGCCCTCCCCCGGTGCTCTCACCTCGACACGGCTTTACTCACCCCTCTTCCAGACTTCCCCATCTCCCCACCCCGATCCCACCCCCAACCCACCTCCAATACCACCACCAAGTCAACCTCCCTCAACCACTGCAGCTTCACCAAACATCCAACCCCACACCCAGTACATGAACCCGAGCTCGCCTTGCCCCAGCCTCCGGTATCTTCGAAAAAACAACAACATTTCAACCACATTTAAAATAATCAAGGTTAACGCAGAAAATGTTTAACAACGTATTTCCGTTGCGTTCCTCTTGTTTTTGCCGGCAGGTAGAGGAATCAGACGAGCAGATCGAGAAGATGCTGGAAGACATCATGATGGGGTTGAACATACTGCCCCCTATGGTTCTGGAGGGGGACTGCGACCGGCGCCACCATCTCCAAAGCCACAACAGACCGTCGGCCTGTTCCTGCTCGCATCATCCCGTCCACGCAAGGCATTGTGGGATGCACAGCACTGTTGGCTCGGCTTTGCGATGCGTGTGTTCCCATGGCTACGCGATAGGAAGGGATGATGCGTCGTCAACTAAAACAGGTATGTTTCTTTACATGTTATGTGATCGGGCACATTTCTCTACTGTTGTATCTAAAACATTTGTGTTGTAGCCCCGGACAAAAACACCTGATTCAAAACTTGATTATTAGTTGTACAAGTAGATTCAGGTGTGCTTGTCTGGGTAAGAAAAAAATAAATACTGTTGGGGCTACTGGAGGACCGGAGTTGGGAAACACCGACTTAGTCTATGAATGATAAGTCATGTACATTTTAAATGCCTGCCCTTCCTCAACTACTCACGGCACAGCTTGCACTTATCTATCTCACAGTGTCACCCATTACAATAGATCAATATTAGCTACCACCCCCCCCCCCCCCCTCCTCTCTCTCTCCTCCTCCCATTTCGTCACCACAGCAACCACCTGCACTGTCACCCCTGACCTGGACCCCCAACCTTTGACCCCTCACCGCTGCTCCACCTATCAACCCTATACCCCCCACCACCATTCTCATCCTCACCCCCACTTCTCCAGTAATGATTACTCCTCTGACTGGGCCGAATGCAACCGGGCTTCCTATTGTTCAGGTGTGCTCCAGTTCTCCTCTGAGAATGCCAAGAACCACCAGGATCTGCTAATCCGGTTCCAGAACCAGAACTCTCACAACCAGGAAGTCCAGAACCGGAGCTCCAAGAGCCTGGTTTTTGGATGTGGTGGCAGCAGCAGCAGCATCATACCAGTCCACTCAGGCCCTTCACCAAGGCCTCCCCACCACCACCACCAGACCCTTCCTCAGAGCCAGGCCTCTCTACCTTACACAGGGGAAGAGGACCGAGATCCAGAGTGCTGGAAGGGTTCTTCTGCCCAGATGGGCGTTCCGTTGACATCCAAAGACCATGTTTGTAATCTGTCCGATGCGGAATGTCTGTCGACCAATGAAGACACTACTCCAAGTCAAGTGAATGGAGGGATCACCCCAAGTCAGAGTCAGGCCAGTGCGAATAAGGAAGTTCCACAAGAAGAGGACAGATTGGCTATCACCCCCGGTTTCCTCCCCCCCTCTGAAACTGATACTTCTGAACCAACACATCCAGCATGCCCACCAGATGCCACTCCCGGGAGAGGACTACGTTTCCCAGAACTCCTTTCACTGCTGTCTCAAGGAAGTGAAACCCAGCCATCCCAGTCTCCTCCTCCACATTGGGAAGAGCTACGTCTGCCAAAGTGTCTCTCACCCTTAAATTTGCAGGAACCCTCACCCTCTCCGACAAAACCCTTCCTTAAATCCCCATTCCGGCATCCTGCTCCATTACATAGAATCCCTCAGCTGTCAAAGCTACCGCCTTGGCTCTGCCGCACTCCGAGAATACTACAGTTTCCACTGAGCTCCATGATTCACTCGCCACGTTCCCCAGGAAATCTGTGTGAATCTAAGAAATGCCTTTTGCTGCAGTGGGAATCCAACAACAACTCAGAGCAGATGACTGATGGTCAAGACAGGGCTACTATTAGCAACAACGCAAGACTGGCCGGCGAGGAGGAGAGGAAGAGGACGAAGGTCACTACGGGGCGAAGGCTCGAGAAACCAAAGGTGAAGAGAAGAGAGGGAGATGAAACCTGGAAGCCCCACAGTAACAGGAAGAGAATCCGTGGGAGGAGAAAGGAGGGTTTGGAGCCGGAGCAGGGGCGAAGGCTTGAGAAACCGAAAGCAAAGACCGAGCGAAGACTGGGGGATGAATCCTGGAATCCCCCTAGGAACAGGAAAATAATCTGTGTGAGGAGAAAGGAGGGTTTGAAAGCGGAGCAGGAACAATCAGAGGACAGTGAGACCACGGAGCCTCCTCGGAAAAAGAGGAAACGCAACATCTCTACAAAGATGGAAGTCGGGGAAGAAGATATAAGTCCTTTAGTGAGGACTGAAAGGTTGAAACTCAACGACGGAACGAAGACTGAGAACGGACAAGTGAAAATAAGTCTCTGCTCTGTCAGTCTGGCAACCAACAATGTCTTAGCGAATGAAAGATTAGGACGGTACCTTTCCACCACCTCCACAAAGTCTTTATCCAGCCTTTGTGAGGAAGCCAACGGACCTCCAGAAGGAACAAAGGGGCTGAAAAGGGAAACGGGGAACCCAGTAAGGGTGCTCCAAGCCAGGGATCGAGAGGTGAAGCGCCCCCCAGTAAAAGGTCACCAAGTAGAGAAGCAGTCAAACGTGTCTTTTGAAACTCCCAGTCCTTCCTCCTTCAGATTTCAAGCTCTGGCCAATGCAGTTGGATTACTCCAAATCCCACCAACACCACCCCCGAAACGGAAACGTGGTAGACCCCGGAAGATACGACCAGGAAAAGACCAGGTTTCCCAGGCTGGTGGTTCAGTTCCCTCCAGTGCCATGACAAAGGCCATCCATGACAGTGAATCTGCCGAGCACAAAAAGGAGAAAGGAGGAGAACCACAGAGAAAGGAGAAAGGAGGAGGAGAACCACAGAGAAAGAAGAAAGGAGGAGAACCACAGAGAAAGGAGAAAGGTGGAGGAGAACCACAGAGAAAGGAGAAAGTTGGAGGAGAACCACAGGGAAAGGAGAAAGGAGGGGGAGAACCACAGGGAAAGGAGAAAGGAGGGGAACCCCAAAGAAAGGAGAAAGGAGGGGGAGAACCACAGGGAAAGGATGACAAGCGAAGGAAGTACAGGAAAAGGGTCAGGCTCAGGGAGGGAAATGGCGAAGGAGAGAGAGCAGAGTTGTTCCAGAGACTACCTGTCCTGTCTAAATCTAAAAAGGTTGCTCAGAAGTCTAGCTCGCAAACAACTTCCCCCAGTACCACCGAAGAGCAAGTTCCTTCCAACTGTTCAGGGATTGGAACCAGAACCATTCCGGAACCCCAGCCGTCTGGTCGGCCACAGAACTCCAGTCCAGAAAAATCTGGAGAGACTGAATCAGACAGAGACCAGGTGAGCACCCCTGCTGTCAAGCTGACCCCTTCCAAGGGTCGGGCACCCACTGTTTCTCTCAAGAAATTCCAAGAGCTCCTGAAGCACAGGCACCAAAAGACGAGGAAGTCTGCCAAAAGCAAGGAGACGACGAAACAAACAGGAAGTAAAACTGGAGGAGTGAAACAAAATGAAGGAAAGTTATTGAAACCAGATGAAAGTAACAGTGGTCAAAATGAATCAAGACTGATGGACAAAAACAAAAGTTCTTCCCAGTCTCTAGAAAGAGAGTCAGCCATTAGACCAACCGTTGGAAATTACGATCAGACAAACCGAACAGAGAGCGACCACCCAGAGGGAAAAGATGGAGGACACAACAGCAGCACTTGTGGACCGGAGACGAAGTTTCAAGATATCGTCTACAAAGACACTGAAAGAGAAAACGTTGAGGTTGGAGAACATTTTGAAAACGCGGATGCGTCAGGAGACTTTTTCGAACTCCGAGAGGAGCTGGCTACCTTAGGATTGTTATCGATGACGAGGACAAGGAAAATGGTGGATCCTCAACGGACCGACAAAGGAAACAAGGAAGGAAGAGATCTGCTTACCAAAGATAACAGAGAGATGGAAACCGACTTGTCTACAGAGAGCAACGAGAAGACCGAAGAAGGAAAAGGATCCGTGGTGGAGGCGTATAGGAGAAGTGTGATCATCAGAGAAGTGGAGGAGAAAATGGAGGACGGATATTTGGAGATGGAAATCTCCAGCGAGGAGTTGGATGTGGTTGACGAGGTCCACCAGACGTTTGGCTATGCCGTGACTGAGGAAGTGAGTGGTGAAGAGGAGGAGATAGATGTAGAGGAGGTGCATCCAACAATGTATCCTGATGCAGGTAAATAAATCTGAACCTGAATGTAAACCTTCCTTAATTTTAACTTTTGAGGGAAACGTAATCTGAGTGTACAAAACATTAGGAACACCTTCCAAATATTGAGTTGCACCCCTTTTTGACCTCAGAGCAGCCTCAATTCGTCGGGGCATGGACTCTACAAGGTGTCAAACGTTCCACAGGGATGCTAGACCAATGTTGACTCCCAACGCTACCCACATTTGTCAAGTTGGCTGGATGTCGTTTGGGTGGTGGACCATTCTTAATACACACAGGAAGCTGTTGAGTTTGAAAAACCCAGCAGCGCTGCAGTTCTTGACACTCAAACCGGTGTGCCTGGCACACACTACCATACCCAGTTTGAAGGCACTTCAATATTTTGGCTTGCCCATTCACCCTCTGAACACATTCCATATCTCATTAGTCTCAAGGCTTAAAAATCCTTCTTTAACCCATCTCCTCCATTTCATCTACACTGATTTGAAGTGGATTTTACAGGTGACATCAATAAGGGATCATAGGTTTCACCTGGATTAATCTGGTCAGTCTGTCATGGAAAGAGCAAGTGTTCCTAATGTTCTAATGTTTTGTCCACTCAGTGTAGAGAGAGTGAGTATAAATAGTCTTCATTATTTTACCTCTTTTAAATGTTTACTATGGGTGTGCCCTCTTTCTTTGTAGCTTGGCAGGAGGTTCCCGGTGCCAGAGAAGTGTACCAAGCGAGTTCTACCATGGCCAGCTTCAGAGGCATCACCCACAACCACATCCACCTCCCTCAGAAAATCAAAATGGCGACCGCTGCCCCCAGGATGGCCGACGTGAGTCTCCCGACCCGTCTGGAGGCTGAGCCTTCCACACTGACATCATCACGAAGGGTCACCACAGGGTTAACAGGAAGCTGGGAGCCGGAGGAGGAGGAGGAAGAGGAAGTGGAGGTGGACGTTCTTGAGTGGTCGCCGGATGTGCGACCAACAGTGTGGGGGGCGGGGCTTGAGCAAGGCGTCACAGAACTGACCGAGGAAGATGTGGAGGAAGACGAGATAGACGTGATGGGAGAGGAAACGGACTGAGTAAGTGGGATGGTGTACTCTTAGGGACTAGTTAATTTAGAACCCATTTGTGTGTGTTCTTCATTGGAAACATTTATTATTTGCAACAGATTCTAAACAGTGTGTTCTTAAGAAGAAAGGCTACCATTTCTAAGTAATCTCCCTGCTCCTCCTCTCCACACTGTTAACTATCGGAGCAGCATCAAACTACCACACTGACTTGATGAGACTAACTCACAAAATGAGGGTGAGTCTTGCTAATAAAAAAAACTTTGTTGATTGTGATTTTTTGTTGTTTTTGTTGTACTGTTCTTCAGCAGAGTGCCTTATGAGTCCTCGACTAGACTCGGTAAACACAGCTACTCTTTTGTTACATTTCAGGGCCTGTATTGACAGCTTCTCAAGAGTACGAGTGCAGATCTAGGATCAGTTTTGCCTTTTAAATCATAATGAATAACGGGGGGCATGCCTACTCTGAGACACTTTGTGAATACTGGGCCCTGGTGTTCATGGTGGTTCTTTTTTTGTACCTTCAGAATCAGTCAGTCAGTGTCCAATCAGGAGCTCATAAAACATAATGTTTATATCTGCCTTTTTTGACAAGTTCTTTATTTGTAGCTTCATTGTTTGTAAATTTGAAAGAAAGACTAATTCCTGTCATTTAAATAGAATAATTTTGTTGTATTAAAATGGCTTTCTTGACCACAGCTGTCCAATAGATTTGTTTTCTCAAGCATGGTCATTTTTTATTTGCTTAAAACTATCTATTGAAGTAAACATTGCACTTTGCCTACTTTATGCTCAATGTTTGTACTTATGCTCAATGTTTGCTCACATTCAATTACAAATGTCTAGCCTCCCAGTCAAGCCATCCTTATTCAAACAAAATGGTGGAGCCATAATGAGCATGACTTGTCACTTGCTATCTAGAGGGCCCAGTCCCAATACTTTTACAATGCATCCTTAATGTCTACCTCCCTTGAAAAAATTGCTCACTGAACATGGCAGGATAAGTTGGGTACCTGTAAATAGTTTACAGCAATCTCGTCTTATCAGATTTATTGTGTCAATCATGAGGTAAAAGTGAAGGATCAAGGATGCGTTGGAAAAATATTAAAAACTGTCACATTGATCTGACAGCCGTTTGAAGGTTTTCAATGCGCAACTTTATTGACATCGGAAGTGCTACTGCTGTGACATCGGAAAGGAACAACACACGTGTATGCCTCAATCTGAAGGTTAAATAAGCCGGTGGTCGGGTGTGTTTGTTGGCCGCTGAGAGTGGTAGTTTGGACGGTTAGATTTTGGAGAGAGTACGGGCTGGAGCGGGCTCAACGCAGACATGGACCCAGAGAAAGCACAGCAACTGGCGGCGGAATTAGAAGTGGAAATGATGGCTGATATGTACAATCGGTATGACTGGCTAGCTAGCAATGGTGGTTAGCTAGCTTGTTAACGTCATTTATCCATTGAAATGCTATAATGTGCAAATTTTTGTGTAACACGCTAATCGCATTTGCATGTAGCTACCTAGCTAGCCAGCCACTACCTTAATTTAGACTGTCGTGTTTAGTTTTTGCTATGGTGGTCATGTTAGGTGGATTCTCAGGCTAGCTATCGTGCTACTGAACGTCAAACCAAATCAACCGATTCAGAATAGAGTATGCATTAGAAAATACAATGTGAAGATCATTAGTTATCTAACTAAGTGTTGTTGTTGAGAGCTCATTCAAATGGAAGTGATTTAACTAGTTATGTTGCCAGCTAGGAGTGCACACATTGACTTATTTATGTGTTTACCTTTTTATTTAACTGGCCAAAGTCAATTAAGAACAAATTCTTATTTACAATGACGGCCTAGCTACAGGCTCAGCCCCTGGAGCAGATTAGGGTTAAGTGCCTTGCTCAAGGACACATTGACATGGTTTTCACCTTGTCAGCGCGGGTATTCGAACCAGAGACCTTTTGGTTACTGGCCCAACGCTGTTACCGCTAGGCTACCTGGCACCCTTTTCATAACATATGCATAATGAACTGTTCAATGACCTTGCACATACATGGAGATTTTGATTCAAAACATCAAAGGGGGTGCGAGGAGAGCAATGCTCTCCTGACCTTTCTTCCTTCCTTCCCTCACTCCTCTCCTTTCTTGCATTCTGAGGTTTTGAGAAGGTGGTGAGGAAAGGGGACAAGGAGTAAAGGAAAAGGCACTTGAGATACAACCCTCATATTTATCGTAACCTACAATGTCTTAACACCTTCTTCCTCCTCGCAGGATGACCAACGCGTGCCACAGGAAATGCGTGCCCCCCCACTACAAGGAGGCGGAGCTGTCTAAAGGGGAGGCGGTGTGTCTGGACCGCTGTGTGGCCAAGTACCTGGACCTACACGAGAGGCTGGGCCGCAAGCTCACCGAGCTCTCCGTTCAGGACGAGGAGATGATGAGGAAGAACGCTATCGGACAATAATATACCTTTTTTTTTAGGGAGGGATGGGGGGCGAGTTAGTGCTAGGGTTACCAAGCTCTCTGTGGAGAGGAGGAGGGGGGGGTAGATGGAGCAAATGGGTGGGTTTTAAAAAAGTATGGCGCTTATGGAGGGGATGGAGTTGCCGTCCAGAGTGGGTGGGGTGGGTTTAAAGAGTAAGGTGCTTGTAAGGAAGGTGTATGTTTGTGATCATGATGGGGATGGATGAAGCCTATTTATGTTTTTGTGAACAGTGGTTGTACTTGTGGTTTGAGCAAAGATCATTTCTTTTTTTTTTTACCACAGCGAAAGACTAATATGCATTGTTAACTCTTTTCTGTTCAACCAATCAGTGCTCTTTCGGCAATTGTGTGACTAGGGAAAAGGGTTGCTTCTTGGCCCCTTTTAGTAATGTGGGCGTGTCAAAAGTGATGATGAATTGAGAAATCCCCCAATAATGTTTGTTAAAAACGCTTTGTGTTCCATAGTGCAGTGTTCTTCAATCCGTTCCTGAGGGGGACCCTGGGAGTTGCACCTCTTTGCTCTAGCCCTGGAAAAACTCAACTGATAAAGGGCACCCATTGGGCTCATATTCATAGTGTCTCGGAGTAGGAGTGTTCCTTTCTGATCACTATGAATGGACAGGGACGAACTGATCCTAGATCAGCACTGAGATGCTTTATGACCACAGGCCCTTGTCCCTTAGGAATAGATACAGACACTGCTGTAGTCAATGCAAGGACCATGTCTATATGAGTGTAGTTTATTTACATATTGATCAGACTCAGTTTGTTCATTGGCTTTGTGTTTACTTTATGTTGAAACTGTACAAATGTTGTACATGTTTTGTTTTTTGGTGACATTTTAGAAACCTTTTCAAGCCTTTTTTGTTCATTTAAATCAAAATAAATCTTGTTATTGTATATATTTTAGTTTTTAGTGATGCATTCTACACTGTATTTTCTTCACAGTAATACAATACTGTACTTACAGTTGGAAGTTTACCTACACTTAGGTTGAAGTCATTAAAACTCATTTTTCAACCACTCCACAGATTTCATGTTAAACTATAGTTTTAGCAAGTCGGTTAGGGCATCTACTTTGTGCATGACACAAGTAATTCTTCCAACAATTGTTTACAGACAGATTATTTCACTTATAATACACTATATGACAATTCCAGTGGGTCAGAAGTTTACAAACACTAAGTGGACTGTGCCTTTAAACAGCTTGGAAAATTCCAGAAAATGATGTCATGGCTTTAGAAGCTTCTGATAGGCTATTTGACATAATTTGAGTCAATTGGAGGTGTACCTTCAAACTCAGTGCCTCTTTGTTCGACATCATGGGAAAATAAAAAATCACCCAAAACCTCAAAAAAAAAAAAAAATGGGTTCATCCTTGGGAGCAATTTCCAAATGCCTGAAGGTACCACGCTCATCTGTACAAACAATAGTATGCAAGTATAAACACCATGGGACAATGCAGCCGTCATACCGCTCAGGAAGGAGACGCATTCTGTCTCCTAGAGATGAGTGTACTTTGGTGCAACAAGTTCAAATCAATCCCAGAACAACAGCAAAGGACCTTGTGAAGATGCTGGAGGAAACGGGTACAAAATTATCTATATCCACAGTAAAACGAGTCCAATATCGACATAACCTGAAAGGCCGCTCAGCAAGGAAGAAGCCACTGCACAACCGCCATAGAAAAGCCAGACTACGGTTTGCAACTGCACACGAATGTCTTCTGGTCTGATGAAACAAAAATAGAACTGTTTGGCCATAATGACCATCGTTATGTTTGGAGGAAAAAGGGGGAGGCTTGTAAGCCGAAGAACACTATCCCAACCGTGAAGCACGGGGGTGGCAGCATCATGTTGTGGGGGTGCTTTGCTGCAGGAGGGACTGGTGCACTTCACAAAATGGATGGCATCATGAGGAATGAAAATTATGTGGATATATTGAAGCAACATCTCAAGACATCAGTCAGGAAGTTAAAGCTTGGTCGCAAATGGGCCTTCCAAATGGACAATGACCCCAAGCAGACTTCCAAAGTTGTGGCAAAATGGCTTAAGGACAACAAAGTCAAAGTATTGGAGTGGCCATCACAAAGCCCTGACCTCAATCCTATAGAAAGTTTGTGGGCAGAACTGAAAAAGCGTGTGCGAGCAAGGAGGCCTACAAACCTGACTCAGTTACACCAGTTCTGTCAGGAGGAATGGGCCAAAAGTCACCCAACTTATTGTGGGAAGCTTGTGGAAGGCGACCTGAAACATTTGACCCAAGTTAAAGAATTTAAAGGCAATGCTACCAAATACTAATTGAGTGCATGTTAACTTTCTGACACACTGGGAATGTGATGAAAGAAATAAAAGCTGAAATAAATCCTTCTTTCTACTATTATTCTGACATTTCACATTCTTAAAATAAAGTGGTGATCTTAACTGACCTAAAACAGGGAATCATTACTAGGATTAAATGTCAGGAATTGTGAAAAACTGAGTTGAAATGTATTTGGCCAAGGTGTATGTAAACTTCCGACTTTATTCCTACGTTCCAAATGGCACCATTTTCCTTATATAGTGCACTATTTCTGACCAGGGTTATATGTGCCTTGGTCAGAAGTAGTGCGCTATATAGGGAATAGGGTGCTATTTGGGATGCATTAAGCCTTTATTCAATGTTTGAACATCCTGCGATGTTTATCTCAAACACTTTTTACTTAGTAGACTTTTCCCTCAGTTTCTTGAAACCACCCACCCATTGCAAATAAAATCAACGGTACATTTCAAGGGTCATATTGCCTTTACAACACACATTCACAGTCAATGCACGCACGTTGCTTTTTCGAGAAGGAACCTGCATTTCTTAGGACGATGCGTATAGCGCGCGTATCCCGTACATACAACTAATATAACTCGAAATTAAATATCCTCTGTAGCTTTAAGACAAACATTATGGATAGGGTTAAAACGAGGAAGTGTGAACAGCGCAGTTTCGTTTCCTTGATGAAAGTTTTATTTTGGGATCTGCCGCTTACCACTAGAAAGGAGAAGCGCGAGTAGTATGCGACCAGGGTAACAAGAAAGAATACGCACTTTTATTCATGCACATAACAATATAAACAATATAACAATATAATAACCCCGAAGAGCGATCGAACGACGACGATCCTGACATCATAATAAGGGTGAGTGTATTGCATATTTACATGTATTGAATCGCTCTCGTATTTTATACGACACTGATTTCAATTATTATTTTCATAAGTATTTATATATTCAAGTTCAAAGTATTGTCAGTCATTTAGATGGGCACTATATTAAAATGATGTTCTTATTGGTCAAACTGTTTTACAAGTCAAAACGTTTCATGCAATCTAATTATCAACATACATGTATTATTTGCTGATGGAATAATAGTTGTATTTAGTATTTCTTTGATTTTTGAATGATTGATCAGGAATCAGCAAGCCACTGTGCCATGGTTGAAACGTCCTTTTAAAAAAGTGTATTACACTCTATTAGTAGACTATTTTCATTAAAGTGTCCAATAAGACATTAAATCTTCACGTGCTTAATGCTGTTCTCTATATCGTCCGACAGATGGCGGAGGCCGACACGGAAGAGAACGTGTACCGGGAGGCTGTGGCCGAGCCGCCTGTCGCGCCCCCTAACGGCGACATTAACATTGACAACCTGTTACCCGACGGTCATCAGGGGAATATCCAAGGACAGGTGTGACATGAAAATACAATGTTTTCACAACTTTGCTACCGACGTTTACATTGCAGTATCATATGATTTTAAAGGAGCATTCCACACTGTTCTGGTTTGTTATGTTAGTGTGCTCTCATGTCTTATTAGTTATTCTCTGAAACGACCAGCTCCGGCTCCAGGATGAAATGACTGGGGGGGGGGGGCATTTTCTATCAATGAGGGGGCATAACTAATATTGCTGTAAAACCTATTAAAACAAGGTAGATGTGTCTCATTGCTGCAAGCCTGCAATGCTAAAACAATGTATCGAAAATGAAGCTGTACACAAATAACCCAAACCGAAATGACGCAAATTCTGTACATGGCATCACAAAACACGTTTTTATTTTCATGTACTTTTTACAGTAGGCTATCATCACACAACTGTTATGCAAATAATTCGATACTTTTTTTAGTAGGCTACATTGCAAAATGTAAACGAAATGTACTTAGGTTCAAATGCAAGCAAATACACAACAACAGTTATAAACAAGAACGCATGTGACGCTAAAGACAAGGCAATGAGCATGCAGTGTTCACAGTAAAACCAAATGGTTATATAAGGCCTTTTAACACGGCCTTATATGAGCTACACATGTTGAAAAACTCTTCCATCGCATCATCAAATGACATAGTGTGTACCACAACTGAATGGAGCTGATGGTTGAAGCAATGCACATACGGCACTTCGCGATTCAATTTATCTTGTAATATTTTCTGGACATCAAACTAGCTCCGTCATAACATTGACATAAATATGTTCCGTGCCGAGGCCAGCACCTGTAAGCTCAGATAAAACAAGATCACTGATAAAGCGCCACATTTCTTGCTTGTTGCCACTGACAACATCCTTTCTTCTTCAGTTTTTTTGGTCTACATATCTTATGACAATAGAAATGTTTTCGCATCCAGTACCATCTACTTTCAAAGTATACCACGAGTCACCAATGTCCATAACAATTTCCTCTGTGACAACCATGCTCATAAGTGCCATCATTTCGTTTTGAATGTTGTGGCATTACGTGGAATTGTGCTATATAGCAAGTTCTTGTTTTTTTCTCAGTGTGTATTCCAACATCCAAAGAAAAAGTCCACAGCCGTCTTCTCCCAAACTCCCTCGCAAAGGAAGCTCATTTACGGCAATAAATTCTACAATATCCACAATCGCTGACACATAAAGACGATTCCGACCTAACTGCTCTGTGTTCACAAGTGTCGAAATTTATTTTCCCATTGCACTTTTTCTTTGTTTTGTTTTCCATAAAAGCATGCATTTCAGATGCTCTTTACAAGTAGTATGCTTTGTCAGACCTTTACTGTTGTCATTTGCGTTTTTCCAATTTGAGTAGCAAGTGAGTGAATGCTCTGTCTGAATTCGCATTGGAGCCAAGGATAAAAGTCCTACAAGGATAACAGAAGCTGCATCTTTGCGGGAATATTCCCACCACTCTCGGTCCTTGTACCAGGCACTACGAAAGGCGCGCTTTTTCCCACTGAACATTCGACTTGGATAGTTTCAAGTCAAACCTGTGCTGGCTCCTCTTTCCCAGGAGCTTGTGTCTGGGGTAAAACAGGCTGGCATTGCTAGGTCCGGGTTCTTCGCCACTTTGTTGGGCTGTAGGCGGCATTGGGAGTGCCGAGTATGCTCGGTGATCGGGCTAGCAGCATCTACCTGCATTGTATTGCCCTGGCGGTCCTTGTTTTTGGCAGGGCCACTTCCATGCCATCTTCGGATATCCATTTTAGCTGCCGCTACTTACCACAATGAAAGTACCCAGCAGTAGTGATAGTGAATAACTTTTTCCCTCACGATTTTTTTCACTTGGTGCATTCTGAGATCCAATGAACTTTCAAAGCAAGTTTAAATAAGGCGGTGCCTCTGACATTGCATAGCAGGGTGCCAATCAGAACACTATTTTAGTAGTTTCCAGGCCCCCCCAACCCGGGCCTGGAAACTACTAAGCATAAAAATGATACTAACAACCCTGTATTTCCCTCCCTTCACCTCCCTCTCTCTCTCCCTCCACCCTCTCCCCCCATACCCCTCCCTCCCCCTCCTCCCCTCTACCCCCTCTCCCCCTCCCTTCATCTGTCTCTGTCTCCCACCCCTCCTCCCACTCTCCACAGATGGAGGAGTTCCTGGGCCCCCAGCCAGAGTACGATGAGGAAGAGGAGGAGAAGAAGTACTACAGGAGGAAGAGGCTGGGCGTGGTAAAGAACGTCCTGGGGGCCAGCGTCGGGGGCATGATCATATACAGCGTCTACATGGGTAACACCTGTCTGTCTGTCTGTCTGTCTGTCTGTCTGTCTCACCTGCCTGTCTGCCTGCCAGTCTATGTCTGTCTGTCTCTGAAAGTCAGTTCTATTCATATATGCCAGTATTCGATTTTGTGCATGTTTTACGTGTGTGTGTGTTCCTGCGTGCATGGTTGTCTGTGTGTGTGATCATGTATTAATTTGTGTGTGTGTGTGTGTGTGTGTGTGTGTGTGTGTAGGTCTGTTACAGATGCAGCTGATCCTCCACTATGATGAGACGTACAGGGAAGTGAAGTATGGTAACCTGGGTCTGGAGGACATTGACAAGAAGATGCTGATGGGGATCAACGTAACACCCATCATAGGCCTGTTATACACCCCCATACTCATCAGGTATACTATATATATATATATACATATACATACACCCATCATAGGCCTGTTATACACCCCCATACTCATCAGGTATACTATATATACAGTGGGGAGAAGTATTTGATACACTGCCGATTTTGCAGGTTTTCCTACTTGCAAAGCATGTAGAAGTCTGTAATTGTTATCATAGGTACACTTCAACTGTGAGAGACGGAATCTAAAACAAAAATCCAGAAAATCACATTGTATGATTTTTAAATAATTAATTTGCATTTTATTGCATGACATAAGTATTTGATCACCTACCAACCAGTAAGAATTCCGGCTCTCACAGACCTGTTAGTTTTTCTTTAAGAAGCCATCCTGTTCTCCACTCATTACCTGTATTAACTGCACCTGTTTGAACTCGTTACCTGTATAAAAGACACCTGTCCACACACTTAATCAAACAGACTCCAACCTCTCCACAATGGCAAAGACCAGAGAGCTGTGTAAGGACATCAGGGATAAAATTGTAGACCTGCACAAGGCTGGGATGGGCTACAGGACAATAGGCAAGCAGCTTGGTGAGAAGGCAACAACTGTTGGCGCAATTATTAGAAAATGGAAGAAGTTCAAGATGACGGTCAATCTCCCTCGGTCTGGGGCACCATGCAAGATCTCACCTCGTGGGGGATCAATGATCATGAGGAAGGTGAGGGATCAGCCCAGAACTACACGGTAGGACCTTGTCAATGACCTGAAGAGAGCTGGGACCACAGTCTCAAAGAAAACCATTAGTAACACACATGGATTAAAATCCTGCAGCGCACTCAAGGTCCCCCTGCTCAAGCCAGCGCATGTCCAGGCCCGTCTGAAGTTTGCCAATGACCATCTGGATGATCCAGAGGAGGAATGGGAGAAGGTCATGTGGTCTGATGAGACAAAAATATAGCTTTTTGGTCTAAACTCCACTCGCCGTGTTTGGAGGAAGAAGAAGGATGAGTACAACCCCAAGAACACCATCTCAACCGTGAAGCATGGAGGTGGAAACATCATTCTTTGGGGATTCTTGTCTGCAAAGGGGACAGGATGACTGCACTGTATTGAGGGGAGGATGGATGGGGCCATGTATCGCAAGATCTTGGCCAACAACCTCCTTCCCTCAGTAAGAGCATTGAAGATGGGTCGTGGCTGGGTCTTCCAGCATGACAACGACCCGAAACACACAGCCAGGGCAACTAAGGAGTGGCTCCGTAAGAAGCATCTCAAGGTCCTGGAGTGGCCTAGCCAGTCTCCAGACCTGAACCCAATAGAAAATCTTTGGAGGGAGCTGAAAGTCCATATGGCCCAGAGACAGCCCCGAAACCTGAAGGATCTGTATGGAGGAGTGGGCCAAAATCCCTGCTGCAGTGTGTGCAAACCTGGTCAAGAACTACAGGAAACGTATGATCTCTGTAATTGCAAACAAAGGTTTCTGTACCAAATATTAAGTTCTGCCTTTCTGATGTATCAAATACTTATGTCATGCAATAAAATGCAAATTAATTATTTAAAAATCATACAATGTGATTTTCTGGATTTTTGTTTTAGATTCCATCACTCACAGTTGAAGAGTACCTATGATAAAAATTACAGACTTCTACATGCTTTGTAAGTAGGAAAACCTGCAAAATCGGCAGTGTATCAAATACTTGTTCTCCCCACTGTATATATATATACATATACATACACCCATCATAGGCCTGTTTTACACCCCCATACTCATCAGGTATACTATATATATATATACATACATCCATCATAGGCCTGTTATACACCCCCATACTCATCAGGTATACTATATATATATATACATATACATACACCCATCATAGGCCTGTTATACACCCCCATACTCATCAGGTACAGTACTACATGCACACATATTCCTGCTTTTTCTCTCTCTCTCTCTCCCTCTCCCTCTCTCTCTCTCTCTCTCTTTCTCCCTCACTCTCTCTCTCTCTCTCTCTCTCTCTCTCTCTCTCTCTCTCTCTCTCTCTCTCTCTCTCTCTCTCTCTCTCTCTCTCTCTCTCTCTCTCTCTCTCTCTCTCTCTCTCTCTCTCTCTCTCTCTCTCTCTCTCTCTCTCTCTCTCTCTCTCTCTCTCAGGTTTCTGGGCACCAAGTGGATGATGTTTCTGGCCAGTGGAATTTACGCTCTCTTCGTCTCAACCAATTACTGGGAGCGATACTACACCCTGGTACCATCGGCCGTGGCCATTGGTGCAGCCATTGTCCCACTGTGGGCTTCATTAGGGAACTATATCACAAGGTGAAGAAGTAGGAAGTGGAGAATGGAGTCACACAGACCAGAATACATTTATAGCTAGCTCGCAGGGGTTGCAGTGTTTATGTGGTGTTATGTGGTGTTGTGTAGTGTTATGTGGTGTTATGTGGTGTTATGCGGGGTTATGCAGTGGCGTTATGTGGTGTTATGCTGTGTTATGTGGTATGTGGTTTTGTGCAGTGTTGTGTAGTCTTATGTGTTGTTATGTAGTGATATGTGGTGTTATGTAGTGTTGTGTGATGTTATGTAGTGTTATGTGGTGTTATGTAGTGTTGTGTGGTGTTAATCACTCTCAGGATGGCTCAACAGTACTATGAGTATTTTGTGTTAATCACACTGTATTGTATTGTTGATCTCTCTCTCAGGATGGCTCAACAGTACTATGAGTATGTAAACTATAAGGAGGATCAAGTTCAGGAACAGAAAAAACTACCAAAGGGGGCGTGTCATCGCTATGTCATCATCTTCCAATCAGTGTTCTTCATCATCTTCCATGTAAGTTGCCATTGGTCGAATCACTTGTCAGTCAGTGAGTGATTTTGGTTAACCATTGCCTTTAAATGGTTGTGTGTGTGTGTGTGTGTGTGTGTGTGTGTGTGTGTGTGTGTGTGTGTGTGTGTGTGTGTGTGTGTGTGTGTGTGTGTGTGTGTGTGTGTGTGTGTGTGTGTGTGTGTGATGATTCTGATGTCTGGCTATGTTTCTCTCTGTGTCTCTCAGCTCAGCCTGGTGTTTGCACAGTTCCCCCAACGCATCTTCCTCCACCAGTTCCTTAGCAACTATAACCACACACTGTACAACGTTAAACACTGTGGTAAACTGAGCCTTAGTCTGTTATTAACTGTACAACTTTAAACACTGTGGTAAACTGAGCCTTAGTCTGTTATTAACTGTACAACGTTAAACACTGTGGTAAACTGAGCCTTAGTCTGTTATTAACTGTACAACTTTAAACACTGTGGTAAACTGAGCCTTAGTCTGTTATTAACTGTACAACTTTAAACACTGTGGTAAACTGAGCCTTAGTCTGTTATTTACTGTACAACGTTAAACACTGTGGTAAACTAACCATTAGTATGTTAACTGTTCAATGATCAACACTGTGGTAAACTAACCATTAGTATGTTAACTGTTCAATGTTCAACACTGGTAAACTAACCATTAGTATGTTAACTGTTCAATGTTCAACACTGTGGTAAACTAACCATTAGTATGTTAACTGTTCAATGTTCAACACTGTGGTAAACTAACCATTAGTATGTTAGCTGTTCAATGTTCAACACTGTGGTAAACTAACCATTAGTATGTTAGCTGTTCAATGTTAAACACTGTGGTAAACTAACCATTAGTATGTTAGCTGTTCAATGTTAAACACTTTGGTAAACTAACCATTAGTCTGTTATTAACTGTTCAATGTTAAACACTGTGGTAAACTAACCATTAGTATGTTAGCTGTTCAATGTTAAACACTGTGGTAAACTGAGCCTTAGTCTGTTATTAACTGTTCAATGTTAAACATTGTGGTAAACTAACCATTAGTCTGTTATTAACTGTTCAGTGTTAAACACTGTGGCAAACTGAGCCTTAGTCTGTTATTAACCGTTCAATGTTAAACACTGTGGTAAACTAACCATTAGTATGTTAGCTGTTCAATGTTAAACACTGTGGTAAACTGAGCCTTAGTCTGTTATTAACTGTTCAATGTTAAACATTGTGGTAAACTAACCATTAGTCTGTTATTAACTGTTCAGTGTTAAACACTGTGGTAAACTGAGCCTTAGTCTGTTATTAACTGTTCAGTGTTAAACATTGTGGTAAACTAACCATTAGTCTGTTATTAACTGTTCAATGTTAAACATTGTGGTAAACTAACCATTAGTCTGTTATTAACTGTTCAATGTTAAACACTGTGGTAAACTGAGCCTTAGTCTGTTATTAACTGTTCAATGTTAAACATTGTGGTAAACTAACCATTAGTCTGTTATTAACTGTTCAGTGTTAAACACTGTGGTAAACTGAGCCTTAGTCTGTTATTAACTGTTCAGTGTTAAACATTGTGGTAAACTAACCATTAGTACTGCTTGCTGCACCTCAATCTCTCTCTCTCTCTCTCTCTCTCTCTCTCTCTCTCTCTCTCTCTCTCTCTCTCTCTCTCTCTCTCTCTCTCTCTCTCTCTCTCTCTCTCTCTCTCTCTCTCTCTCTCTCTCTCTCTCTCTCTCTCTCTCTCTCTCTCTCTCTCTCTCTCTCTCTCTAAATGAGAGAGCTATGATCAATGGTTGAAAAAAAACCAGATTTTGGTTTTATCACTTTCTCTATCCCTCTCTCTTTATTGGTTACAGAGGACAGTGGTATGATTGGTGGTTTTAATAACTCCTCCTCTCCCCAGGTGCGGAGGGCAGTGGTATGATCGAGGGTTTCAACAGGACCGTCCTGAAGCACCTCCCTCGCTCCCTGCTGCTCATCCAGGTGGAGAGTGTTCTCATGGGGGCCGCCTTCCTCTCCATGATCATCGTAAGACACACACACACACACACACACGCACACACACACACACACACACACACACATGCATAAACACACACACATACGGTTAAGGTCATACACACACACACAGGCAAAGACGCGTGTACACACGTACCTAAAATGATCATCCTTAAAACCTAGCTTTATTTCACCCTCCGATTACCCAGAGTCCGTTGCTTGCTTTCCCACAGTCCTTTGCTGTGCTTTACCCATAGTTCCTGGTGCTGTGCGGGGCTGCGTACCGCCCCACAGAGGAGATAGATCTGAGGAGTATCGGCTGGGGGAACATCTTTCAGTTACCCTTTAAACACCTGAGAGACTACAGACTGAGACTCCTCATCCCATTCTTCATCTACAGTGGACTGGACACACTCTTCTCTGTCACCGGACTCACTCTGGTAATCATTACAATAAATACTTTTAGATGTATTAACTGTAGCAGCTGTAGCCTGAATGTTCATGTAGCTTCCATAGACCGACTGTGTAACTTTATGTAGTGTAGACAGATTCTGTTTCTGAGTGTAGCTTTATTCATGATCTCTCTCTCTCTCTCTCTCTCTCTCTCTCTCTCTCTCTCTCTCTCTCTCTCTCTCTCTCTCTCTCTCTCTCTCTCTGTCTCTCTCTCTCTCTCTCTCTCTCTCTCTCTCTCTCTGTCTCTCTCTGTCTCTCTCTCTCTGTCTCTCTCTGTCTCTCTCTCTCTCTCTCTCTCTCTCTCTGTCTCTCTCTCTCTCACCCCGTTTTCTTCTACTTTCCCTGTGTGTTTGTCTCCCCTACTCTCCCCTCATGTCTCCTCCCCTCCCAGTCGTATGGTGTGTGTACGGTGGGTCTGGAGTGGCTGTATCTCCTGGTGATGGTGTATGGTCTGTCCTGCTCCCTGTTCTCCTGCCTGTCCCTGTCCCTCCTCAGACTGCCTCGCTACGTCTCTCTGCTAGGGGGCGCTGTGATCCACGTTCCTCTGCTGGTGTTCCTGCTGTTCTGGTCCCCAGCTCCACGCTCACCTGATCAACTGCCTTACCTGCTGGTGGTGACGGCCCTCTGGGGGATGGGGTCTGCATTGAATAAGACTGGACTCAGCAGTGAGTTTTAGTAGTATGATTAGTCACACCGCCCTCTCCACTATCTCTCTCTCTATCCCCCATTCCACTCCCCCCCCTCTCCACTGTCTCTCCACTGTCTCTCTTTCTCTCTCTCTCTCTCTTAGTTCTCCTGGGTATGTTGTATGAGGATAAAGAGAGACTGGACTTTGTCTACACCATCTACCACTGGTGGCAGGCTATCGCCATCTTCATAGTCTACCTGTGGACTGGACTCATGATGAGGGTATGTGTGTGTCCGTGTGTGTCCGTGTGTGTCCACGTATGTCCGCGTATGTCCGTGTGTGTCCGTGTGTGTCCGTGCGTGTCCGTGTGTGTCCGTGAGAAAAAGTATTAAAACATTTTATTTAAAGCGTATATTTCACTCCTCTCTCTCATTCCTGGTCCCTCCTCCTCAGGCGAAACTCTCCATCCTATTGGTCAGCCTGCTGTTGGCATGCTTCTGCTATTGGACGATGGAGCGACGCCTGACCAAGAACATGCATTTCAGACTGCCTCGTATTCCCAGACCCAAACACAAGGTAACCAATCACAATCTGTTCACTTTTTGCTATGTTTTTCCCAAAACATTATATATCCAATGCTATTAAATATGAATATACCATTGTCTGTAGAGAAAAGAGCAAATATCACATCACCTTCACTAGCAATGCGATAAAGACAAGTATTGTTTAAAGTTTGGTATTGGCAATAAAGACAATTAAAGAGTGACAATCAGGTATCTTCGATAATTAAGTCATCAATTGACTTTGTTTGGTCTGTAATGTCATAGAATGTTGACCGTGTCACCTCCTCAGGTCAAAGGTTATCGTTACCTGGAGGAGGAAAACTCAGACGAGTCGAACTCGGAGGAGAGTGATGAGAATGAGGATGAAGAGCAGCAGGAGGAGGTGATCAGGAAGGACTTCGGCGGAGACACAGGGTCGCAGGGCTCTGATTCGACCAGGGAGAGGAGGAGGGGAGGGACTAGGGGTCGGCGCAGGAGGCAAGACGATGATTACGAGCAAGCGGGGGAGAGGGAGGAGAGAGAGATGGAGGGATAGAGAGAGAGAGAGGGATAGTGAGAAAGGAAAGAGATTTGAGAGAGAGAGAGAGACACAGAGAAAGAGAGAGAGACACAGAGAGAGAGAGACACAGAGAGAGAGAGACACAGAGAGAGAGAGCAAGAGAGAGAGAGAGGGAGACAGATGTAGAGAGAGAGACACAGAGAGACAGAGACACAGAGAGAGAACGAGAGAGAGACAGAGAGAGAGAGAGAGAGAGAGAGAGAATCTCAATAGTCTAAAGTGTGTTCCTTTTGTTTTCCTTCTGCACTAGATCCTCTAGTTATTCTGTAGTTATCCTCTAGTTATCCTCTAGGTATCCTCTAGTTATCCTCTAGTTATCCTCTAGGTGTCTAGGTATCCTCTAGTTATCCTCTAGGTGTCTAGGTATCCTCTAGTTATCCTCTAGTTATCCTCTAGGTGTCTAGGTATCCTCTAGTTATCCTCTAGTTATCCTCTAGGTGTCTAGGTATCCTCTAGTTATCCTCTAGGTGTCTAGTTATCCCCTAGGTGTCTAGGTATCCTCTAGTTATCCTCTAGGTGTCTAGGTATCCTCTAGTTATCCTCTAGGTGTCTAGGTATCCTCTAGTTATCCTCTAGTTATCCTCTAGGTGTCTAGGTATCCTCTAGTTATCCTCTAGGTGTCTAGGTATCCTCTAGTTATCCTCCAGGTGTCTAGTTATCCTCTAGTTATCCTCTAGGTGTCTAGGTATCCTCTAGTTATCCTCTAGGTGTCTAGGTATCCTCTAGTTATCCTCTAGGTGTCTAGGTATCCTCTAGTTATCCTCTAGGTGTCTAGTTATCCTCTAGTTATCCTCTAGTTATCCTCTAGGTGTCTAGGTATCCTCTAGTTATCCTCTAGGTGTCTAGGTATCCTCTAGTTATCCTCTAGGTGTCTAGGTATCCTCTAGTTATCCTCTAGGTGTCTAGGTATCCTCTAGTTATCCTCTAGGTGTCTAGGTATCCTCTAGTAGAGGAGAAAATGTGTGCGTCTCAAATGTATCCCTATTCCCTTCATAGAGCCCTACCTTTAACCCTGGTAAAAAGTAGTGTACTATGTTGGGAAAAGGGTCTAGGCTATTGAGACACACCTAGAGGGGGATTGACATATATATATAGATAATAAACCCAGCCATAATTGAAGAGGTTCATCCATAGGAAGATCAAACAGAGCGGTACGGGTGGAAAGAGAAGAGGAAAGAAAGAGGATGAAGAGAGGAGAGGAGTTCAGTTCAGAAGGTTTCTCATAACACAACGGAAAAAGGAAGAAGATATTCACTTAAAATATCAACCAGTTTCTCTCAGCTGCATGATCACATGGTCTGTGGCTCAAATGGCACGCTATTCACTATATAGTGGACATTTGGGATGCGGCCTTACTGTATAGACAACTGAAACATGTGAAGTTAGGTACGTCACAGGTACTTTTGACAAGGTACGTACAGGGCTCTGGTCAAAAGTAGTGCACTATATAGGGAATAGAGTGCCATTTGGGACACTACCACAGTCTTTGTATTTCAACAGTATCACTGTATTGTATTGTTAGTGAGCTGTGTTGTCATGGTTCCTAGCTCAGGTGTTTTTAGTGGCCTACATTTTATGTTGTGTTTTCTGTATTAAATCAAAGATTTTTTAAAAATGTAATTATAGTCTAATTATAATGAGAATATTTGGATTGTAATTGTTTGTTTTTTTAATTTTAAGTGAGTTTTGAAGTTGTTTTCTAAGTATAAAGCTGGTTTTGTGCCTCTTGATGTGGGTGTTCTGTTTTCAAAGACCAAACAATATCACCATGGAAACTTAGTTCAGAAAAGTTAACGCATAAGTCACTCCTACACTGTAATAAAGCCGGAAAGATATATCATTCACAAAAAAACATTAACTTATTTTATAAGACCTGATCTTTATTTGGATCCCCATGAGCTGATGCCATGACGATAGCTAAATGTGTATACAAGCATACAGTCAACACACACACAAAGACATTTAAAGGTACACTGTGAGTGTAAAATGCTATTTGTTTTTACTCAAATTAAGTTTGCTTCATATACACATATGATATAATATTAATACATTTATTATCTTATTAAACCACACAACCCTTAGTTTTGGGCTAATAATATAAGCTTTAAGTTATGGGTCTGAGGAGGTGTGCCCCTTTGTCTGTGTGCTCAAATGAGGTCATTTCTGGATTATTTAAGGCAGCGGTTCCCAACCCTCTCCTTGGGCCCCCCCCCCCCAGACGTTTCACATTTTTGTTTTAACCCTAAACTGTCACACCTGGTTCAATTAGTCAAAGGCTTGATGATTAGTTGACTAATTGAATCTGGTGTGCCAGTTTAAATGGGTGGCCCGAGGAGAGGGTTGGGAAACCCTGATTTCATGGAACCTCTTTTGGCACAAGAGCACTCCCCAGAGGCAAAAGTGATGTATAGTACACAGTACAGATGTACTATAATATAAGTATATACTGTATGTAGTAGATATATGTGTATGAAGACATATATATAGTACATAATATAGTAGATATATATGTATGAAGACATATATAGTAACCTTTATTTAACTAGGCAAGTCAGTTAAGAACAAATTCTTATTTACAATGACGGCCTACTGGTGAACAGTGGGTTAACTGCCTTGTTCAGGGGCAGAACGACAGATTTTTACCTTGTCATCTCGGGGGTTCGATCCAGCAACCTTTCGGTTACTGGCCCAACGCCGACATATATATATATATACAGTTGAAGTTGGAAGTTTACATACACTTAAGTTGAAGTCATTAAAACTCATTTTTCAACCACTCCACAGATTTCATGTTAACAAACTATAGTTTTGGCAAGTCGGTTAAGACATCTACTTTGTACATGACACAAGTAATTCTTCCAACAAATGCTTACAGATAATTTCACTTATAATTCACTATATCACAATTCCAGTGGGTCAGAAGTTTACATACACTAAGTTGACTGTGCCTTTAAACATCTTGGCAAATTCCAGAAAATTATGTCATGGCTTTAGAAGCTTCTGATAGGCTAATTGACATCATTTGAGTCAATTGGAGGTGTACCTGTGGATGTATTTCAAGGCCTACCTTCAAACTCAGTGCCTCTTTGCTCAACATCATTGGAAAATCAAAAGAAATCAGCCAAGACAACAAATTTCTAAACCCCTGAAGTACCACGTTCATCTGTACAAACAATAGTATGCAAGTATAAACACCATGGGACCACAGAGCCTTCATACCACTCAGGAAGGAGACGCGTTCTGTCCCCTAGAGATGAACGTACTTTGGTGCGAAAAGTGCAAATCAATCCCAGAACAACAGCAAAGGACCTTGTGATAATGCTGGAGGAAACCGGTACAAAAGTATCTATATCCACAGTAAAACGAGTCCTATATCGACATAACCTGAAAGGCCGCTCAACAAGGAAGAAGCCACTGCTCCAAAACCACCATGAAAAAGCCAGACTACGGTTTGCAACTGCACATGGGGACAAAGATTGTACGTTTTGGAGAAATTTCCTCTCATCTGATGAAACAAAAATAGGACTGTTTGGCCATAATGACCATCGTTATGTTTGGAGGAAAAAGGGGGAGGCTTGCAAGCCGAAGAACACCATCCCAACCGTGAAGCACAGGGGTGGCAGCATCATGTTGTGGGGGTACTTTGCTGCAGGAGGGACTGGTGCACTTCACAAAATAGATGGCATCATGAGGAAGGAAAATTATGTGGATATATTGAAGCAACATTTCAAGACATCAGTCAGGAAGTTAAAGCTTGGTCGCAAATGGGTCTTCCAAATGGACAATGACCCCAAGCATACTTCCAAAGTTATGGCAAAATGGCTTAAGACCAACAAAGTCAAGGTATTGGAGTGGCCATCACAAAGCCCTGACCTCAATCCTGTAGAATATTTGTGGGCAGAACTGAAAAAGCATATATAGTATACAGTTGAAGTCGGAAGTTTACATACACCTTAGCCATATACATTTAAACTCAGTTTTTTACAATTCCTGACATTTAATCCTAGTAAAAATTCCCTGTCTTAGGTTAGTTAGGATCACCACTTTATTTTAAGAATGTGAAATGTCAGAATAATAGTAAAGAGAATGATTTCCTTTAACTGTATATATATATATATATATATACAGTGGGGAGAACAAGTATTTGAGACACTGCGGATTTTGCAGGTTTTCCTACTTACAAAGCATGTAGAAGTCTGTAATTTTTATCATAGGTACTCTTCAACTGTGAGTGGCGGAATCTAAAACAAAAATCCAGAAAATCACATTGTATGATTTTTAAGTAATTAATTAGCATTTTATTGCATGACATAAGTATTTGATACATCAGAAAAGCAGAACTTAATATTTGGTACAGAAACCTTTGTTTGCAATTACAGACATCATACGTTTCCTGTAGTTCTTGACCAGGTTTGCACACACTGCAGCAGGGATTTTGGACCACTCCTCCATACAGACCTTCTCCAGATCCTTCAGGTTTCGGGGCTGTCGCTGGGCAATACGGACTTGCAGCTCCCTCCAAAGATTTTCTATTGGGTTCAGGTCTGGAGACTGGCTAGGCCACTCCAGGACCTTGAGATGCTTCTTACAGAGCCACTCCTTAGTTGCCCTGGCTGTGTGTTTCGGGTCGTTGTCATGCTGGAAGACCCAGCCACGACCCATCTTCAATGCTCTTACTGAGGGAAGGAGGTTGTTGGCCAAGATCTCGCGATACATGGCCCCATCCCTCCTCCCCTCAATACGGTGCAGTCGTCCTGTCCCCTTTGCAGAAAAGCATCCCCAAAGAATGATGTTTCCACCTCCATGCTTCACGGTTGGGATGGTGTTCTTGGGGTTGTACTCATCCTTCTTCTTCCTCCAAACACGGCGAGTGGAGTTTAGACCAAAAAGCTCTATTTTTGTCTCCTCAGACCACATGACCTTCTCCCATTCCTCCTCTGGATCATCCAGATGGTCATTGGCAAACTTCAGACAGGCCTGGACATGCGCTGGCTTGAGCAGGGGGACCTTGCGTGCGCTGCAGGATTTTAATCCATGACGGCGTAGTGTGTTAATAATGGTTTTCTTTGAGACTGTGGTCCCAGCTCTCTTCAGGTCATTGACCAGGTCCTGCCGTGTAGTTCTGGGCTGATCCCTCACCTTCCTCATGATCATTGATGCCCCACGAGGTGAGATCTTGCATGGTGCCCCAGACCGAGGGAGATTGACCGTCATCTTGAACTTCTTCCATTTTCTAATAATTGCGCCAACAGTTGTTGCCTTCTCACCAAGCTGCTTGCCTATTGTCCTGTAGCCCATCCCAGCCTTGTGCAGGTCTACAATTTTATCCCTGATGTCCTTACACAGCTCTCTGGTCTTGGCCATTGTGGAGAGGTTGGAGTCTGTTTGATTGAGTGTGTGGACAGGTGTCTTTTATACAGGTAACGAGTTCAAACAGGTGTAGTTAATACAGGTAATGAGTGGAGAACAGGAGAGCTTCTTAAAGAAAAACTAACAGGTCTGTGAGAGCCGGAATTCTTACTGGTTGGTAGGTGATCAAATACTTATGTCATGCAATAAAATATAAATTAATTATTTAAAAATCTGGCTGGGTCTTCCAGCATGACAACGACCCGAAACACACAGCCAGGGCAACTAAGGAGTGGCTCCGTAAGAAGCATCTCAAGGTCCTGGAGTGGCCTAGCCAGTCTCCAGACCTGAACCAAATAGAAAATCTTTGGAGGGAGCTGAAAATCCGTATTGCCCAGCGACAGCCCCGAAACCTGAAGGATCTGTATGGAGGAGTGGGCAAAAATCCCTGCTGCAGAGTGTGCAAACCTGGTATAGAACTACAGGAAACGTTTGAGCTCTGTAATTGCACCAAATATTAATTGTACCAAATATTAAGTTCTGCTTTTCTGATGTATCAAATACTTATGTCATGCAATAAAATGCAAATTAATTACTTAAAAATCATACAATGTGATTTTCTGGATTTTTGTTTTAGATTCCGTCTCTCACAGTTGAAGTGTACCTATGATAACAATTACAGACCTCTACATGCTTTGTAAGTAGGAAAACCTGCAAACTCGGCAGTGTATAAAATACTTGTTCTCCCCACTGTATATGTCAGCTAGCTAGGCTCAAGCATGAGAAAACAAGATAAGGCTCGCTATTGGCTCTGAATTAGTGACATATACTTAGGCCCTCTAGAGGGCCTTGAGGCGTCAAACAATTGTCCCACCTATTACAAGACAATTTGTGATTGGTTGATTCTACTGTCATTCCAAAATGCTGCTCTAATTGAAGTCAATGTCAATGACGTTGGCTGGTGCCTTCTATTCAAAGCCTGAGGGCCTAGCCAATGAACGTTGAGCCCAGCTAGATTATTTCTACCAAGAGACTACCAAAGAAAAATTCTGATTGGATATTTTTTTCTCTTGGATATTAACCCTTCTTTTTCCAACACAAACTGAATAAATTCAATAGGAAGATCTTTACAATTAAGACAAAAAAATATTAAATCAATGAAAACAAAATTACAAATTATTATATATAAAAATGTATACAGATTTGTATCTATCCTTAGGCCCTCTCTGAGGGCGTAGAGGGCCCTGACGGTTCCCCACTGCATAGTACAGAATTTAGTAGATAGAGTATGTGTATGAAGACATATACATATGTATAGTACAGCTGGTAAGTGCCCACTTTGTTCGTTTCACCGTGTTCTGTTCGTTTTCTCTCAAATTAATCTAAACGCTTCTTTTCTACATCGGCATGCTGAACTATTGTTGATGTAGCCATTTTATTGAGGTGAAAAGTCTAAACGTCATAGTCATGGTATACGATCTCACATACACACGGCTGAATGCTGTTTTAGCCAATCAGCATCCAGTATCCAAAATACCCAGTTTATAGTACATTATGTAGTTAATGTATACAGACATATATTATCCAAGAAGAACACAGGACCCAGGTTTGCGGTGAGCATGAGTTTATTGGTCAGTGATGATCTCCCTCCTCCTCCTCCTCCTCCTCCTCCTCCTCCTCTCTCAACACTGTCTATTGCTGTTATTGTTGCTGGTGAACCAAAGTCCCTGATGTATATCTGTGATATATACTATAACCTGATAGACCGTATGACGGTCCTCTATAACATGATGTGTTACGGTGATGACTTAACTCATCTCACTCTGCTGTTGACGTCACAGCCCTGATATACGAGTCTCCTCTCGTAGTAATAATACTGTGTTGTATTACCAACCATAGTTTCTGAGGAAAATAGTGACGGAGTTAAGATGTGGATGTGTGAGTAGAAACTGCGTGACGGCTCTGACTGACTGGGTTTGTGGTGGCCATACTGTGACAAGGCCCCGGTAGACCCAGGCCTAGGCCGAAGCCTGGGGCTCTAGTAGGGGTCCAGTTCGCTCTGGGGCCTCTTAGTGTTGGATACGGCGGATAGACTGGATCTGGGGGGTCTGGCAGTGGGAACCCCAGTTCTTCCAGTGCTGGTAGTCTCCACTGTGTCTCTCACACTCCATGATGTACTGCTGGCCCCTGTAGCCAGGGAACTGGTAGCATACAAAGCTGTGGGGAGAGGAGGAGAGAGGGAGCGGACGGGGGAAGGGAGAGGTTTGGCGGGAGAGAGGAGAGAGAAGGAGCGGAGGGGGAGGAGATACATGGGGTGCAGAGGGAGGGAGAGACATGTTAGGATTATAGTGGAGTTTCGCTTGACACTTTGAATAGAATGTTGTCTCTCACTGTTTTGCTTGAATTGGCTCACTATAGCAAGATTGGAGTGTGTTTGTGTCAGTTGGGGCTGCTGAGGGGAGGACGGCTCATAATAATGTCTGGAACGGAGTGAATTTCATTACACTTATTCCATTCCTGCCATTACCATGAGCCCTTTCTCTCCTGTGTTTATGCCATAGTGTTTTTGTACAGTATCTGTAAATGAGTGTGTGCTTGTGCTTAATGTTGACTTACGCGCCACACTGCACGTGCATGGAGCCGACTTCGGGCATGCACCAGCCCATGGCCTTCAGAGAGGGATAGTCATCACACAGCTCAGCGCTGCGACCCATGAAGTTCTCTGTCTCAAAGATCTGCATACGACTGTTCTGGTGGGACTGGGAGGGGGAAGAAGGAGAGAGGATAGAGGGAGAGAGAGGTGGAGAGAGAGGATAGAGGGAGAGAGGATAGAGGGAGAGAGAGGATAGAGGGAGAGAAAGGGAGAGTGGGAGGGTTAAACACAAGCTAGGACACAATCTCACTCTGTTTCCTTTTCGGTTTCTCTCTCACGCATACAGTACTCTGTTTATCCTTCTATCCACACTACCATAGAATACTGACCCACTGTCTTCTATCCACACTACCATAGAATACTGACCCACTGTCTTCTATCCACACTACCATAGAATACTGACCCACTGTCTTCTATCCACACTACCATAGAATACTGACCCACTGTCTTCTATCCACACTACCATAGAATACTGACCCACTGTCTTCTATCCACACTACCATAGAATACTGACCCACTGTCTTCTATCCACACTACCATAGAATACTGACCCACTGTCTTCTCTCCACACTACCATAGAATACTGACCCACTGTCTTCTATCCACACTACCATAGAATACTGACCCACTGTCTTCTATCCACACTACCATAGAATACTGACCCACTGTCTTCTATCCACACTACCATAGAATACTGACCCACTGTCTTCTATCCACACTACCATAGAATACTGACCCACTGTCTTCTATCCACACTACCATAGAATACTGACCCACTGTCTTCTATCCACACTACCATAGAATACTGACCCACTGTCTTCTATCCACACTACCATAGAATACTGACCCACTGTCTTCTATCCACACTACCATAGAATACTGACCCACTGTCTTCTATCCACACTAAAATAGAATACTGACCCACTGTCTTCTATCCACACTGCCATAGAATACTGACCCACTGTCTTCTATCCACACTAACACACTCTTTCAATTTATCCATCTCTCGCTGTATTTTCTCTCTCTCACACACACACACACACACACACACACACACACACACACACACACACACACACACACACACACACACACACACACACACACACACACACACAACACACACCACACACCACACACCACACACACAAACTCACAGCGCAGTAGATGGGGCGCAGGGACATGAGGCGCTCCACGTGGTAGGCCAGGGAGCCGCTGTAGGAGTCCCAGTGGGGGTACTCT
Organism: Thymallus thymallus; assembly: GCA_023634145.1. NCBI lineage: Eukaryota > Metazoa > Chordata > Actinopteri > Salmoniformes > Salmonidae > Thymallus > Thymallus thymallus. The sequence continues at coordinate 770,973 of CM042424.1, read as the reverse complement.
CCTCTCTCCAGGATGAACTGCTGGCCCTGGAAGTCATGGTGCTCAAAGCCCACCCAGCTACAGTGGGACGGAGAGGGGGGATGGGGGAGAGGAGAGGGGAGAGGAGAGAGAGAGAGTTACTGATATGTTTCATTTCATTCAGAGAGAGAGTTACTGACATGTTTCATTTCATTCAGAGAGAGAGTTACTGATATGTTTCATTTAATTCAGAGAGAGAGCTACTGACATGTTTCATTTCATTCAGAGAGAGAGTTACTGACATGTTTCATTTCATTCAGAGAGAGAAAGGGACAGAGAATAAAACAGGAAGAGATGAGAGCAGGACAGAGGGACAACGCCCCCCCCCCCCCCCCCCCCCCCCGGTGGTCAAAGATTGACCATGCATGGATGACGACAGGCTACAGCACAGAGACTCATACCCCCATACACCCACCCACCCACACACACACACACACACACACACACACACACAACAAACACCTATACACCCACAAACACACAAACACACACACACCCTCCACAGACATCCAGGGGTTGTAAGAAACTCACGCTCCACTCTCCACTCTGATAGAGCGGATGTTGTCCAGACCACAGTCCTGGATGTTACAGCACTCAGAGGTAAACTCCTGGCACTTGCCCTGGAAGTGTTCCTGCTCAAACACAGTCACCTGCAGAGAGAGAGAGAGAAAAAAGATAGATAGATAGATAGATAGATAGATAGATAGATAGATAGATAGATAGATAGATAGATAGATAGATAGATAGATAGATAGATAGATAGATAGATAGATAGATAGATAGATAGATAGATAGATAGATAGATAGATAGATAGATAGATAGATAGATAGATAGATAGATAGATAGATAGATAGATAGATAGATAGATAGATAGAAATCAGAACGGATTGACACAGATGTTTGTATATATCATATAATCAATTATTTCAATATGTATGTTCACATGTACATAAAATAAACCTGTGTATGTGTGTGTCTGTGTGTGATCACCTTGAAAAAGGGGGCCATGCCCATGCCAGGGAAAAACATGGGGGAGGTCATGTGGGTTTTAGTAGCTCTATTCATGTCTATAGATGGGGGGGGGGGGGGGGAGAGAGAGAGAGAGAGAGAGAGAGAGAGAGAGAGAGAGAGAGAGAGAGAGAGAAAGAGAGAGAGAGACAAAGAGAGAGAGTGGGGAGAGGGAAGTTTCATAATTTAAATTGGGACAGATTGCAATGCCATTGATTAAAATAATTTAATACTGTTTATGCATTCCCAGTAATATGTTAATGATGATATCTAGAAATGCCCTCATTTTCGAGATATGTCACGTTGATATTATATCCATTCCATTGTGGGCCATTCCAGCTTTATCTAAAATAGGCTATCCACAACCAACTAACATTACTGCCAGCATCCATAAACTCCACTAAAGGTGATGTTAGTGTAGCCTATCCCCAAATAAATTGTGACAATCCTTACAAAACTTTTCAAACGTTTGTTTAAACAGGTTAAAACCGTTATATAAAATGTACTAGCACATAAACCATCACCAAATCCAATACCTAACAGTTATCAATTTATAATAACTGCCTATATTTGATCCATCACTGACAAAATACATTCTTTAAAAATATTTCACCAAAAACTAAACCTATTTGGACCTAAAATTGTAATAATGTAGGCTAACAAATACTTTACAAAATGTTTCTCAGATTATGAGTGTTGCTCTCTCAGAAACTCAAAAACCCTGTTATGCCGGTGGGTAGCCAAGGCCTAAATCCGTTCTGTTGGAAAACCATGGGCTATTCGGTTCAACCAGGACCCCGCTTACCTGGTTCGTCTCCTCTCCTCTCTCACGCGACAATCCTTTTACAGAGTTTTGTGAGAATCTGGCGCTTCAGTTTTATACCGGCGTCCACGGCGCCCGCTAGTCTCCACCGGCAACACCGTGCGTGCGTGTGCGCGTTTCATCATGTCTGTGTGAGTGAGTTGGGGATAAAGTGAGCGCGCCCGTGCGCTTGTTTCCATGTGGGCATCCCTCTGTGTGCCCGTGCGTAAGTGTGTTCTATGGGCGCGCGCGGCCGTGTGAGCAATACACGAATCCTGTCACGTCTCTCTCTCTATACACTCTCTCTCTCTCTCCCCCTTTTTGTGTTTCCTATGTGGTCGGGTGTGCTCCTTGTTGACTCAGCAGATACTATAGTAGCGACCCCGTTGTCGTTCTAAGCCGGTTGAATGCGCGGTGGGCCAGGGACAGTGCTGTTCGTGGGCCGTTCGGAGTGAATGGGGGGCCCAGTGTTGGGCCGAACACCGTTATATTCGTATAGGTCAGCAGTGCTACCATATAGCATAACAATGCTGTGACCTCTGCCGTGCTGTGGCCACACCACTGTATGCTTCCAGAGTAAAACAGGAAGGGACATTAGAAATCAGTGTCAAAGAGCGGGACTTCAGTTAAATGTAGAGATAATGCTACGAAATCGCTGCCTTGACTTCAAAGTAGGTGTTAGTATTGATCTAATATACTAACCCTAGCCTGTATAGCCTAGAAGCAACATGTCAAGTCACAGCCATTAAACAGGTCATATTGTATGGAAGTAGTGTTCAGCAGTAGGCTGGTCTATGTTAGAGACGTTAGGTCAGTAGAATAGTGTTCTGTTTATCCAAGCCCATAGTACTGGTAGCTGACTGTTTACACACAGAGACACACACAGACACACTTCATATTTGGTGTAATGCATAGTGCAAACACATTATTTGAACAGTGAAGTTGCAGATTTTAGACGTTATGGTAGGAATTCTACATGACATACCAGAGAGACTAGAGAGATAATACCATACTGGTAACACACATCATACCAGAGGGGCTAGGTAGGTAGAGAGATAATACCATACTGGTAACACACATCATACCAGAGGGGCTAGGTAGGTAGAGAGATAATACCATACTGGTAACACACATCATACCAGAGGGGCTAGTTAGGTAGAGAGATAATACCATACTGGTAACACACATCATACCAGAAGGCTAGGTAGGTAGAGAGATAATACCATACTGGTAACACACATCATACTAGAGGGGCTAGGTAGGTAGAGAGATATTACCATACTGGTAATACACATCATACCAGAGGGTCTGATCCCTTCAGATCTTTGGAAAGGGTCTAAGAGTCTATCAGATCATTATATTCATAACCTGGGTCATGTTCAGGAAGTTGCAACATTCTGGGGACAAAGATCGTACTTTTAGGAGAAATGTCCTCTGGTCTGATGAAACAAAAAGAGAACTGTTTGGCCATAATGACCATTGTTATGTTTGGAGGAAAAAGGGGGAGGCTTGTAAGCCGAAGATCACCATACCAACCGTGAAGCACAGGGGGGGGCAGCATCATGTTGTGGGGATGCTTTGCTGCAGGAGGGACTGGTGCACTTCACAAAATAGATTGCATCATGAGGAAGGAAAATTATGTGGATATATTGAGGCAACATCTCAAGACATCATTCAGGAAGTTAAAACTTGGTCGCAAATGGGTCTTCCAAATGGACAATGACCCTAAGCATACTTCCAAAGTTGTGGCAAAATGGCTTAAGGACAACAAAGTCAAGGTATTGGAGTGGCCACAAAGCCCTGACCCCAATCCTATGGAAAATTTGTGGGCAGAACTTAAAAATCGTGTGCGAGCAAGGAGGCCTACAAACTTGACTCTGTTACACCAGTTCTGTCAGGAGGAATGGGCCAAATTCAACCAACTTATTGTGGGAAGCTTGTGGAAGGCTACCTGAAACATTTGGCTCAAGTTAAACAATTTAAAGGCAATGCTACCAAATACTCATTGAGTGTATGTAAACTTCTGACCCACTGGGAATGTGATGAAAAAATAAAGGCTGAAATATATCATTCTCTCTACTATTATTCTGACATTTCACATTCTTAAAATAAAGTGGTGACTAGGATTAAATGTCAGGAATTGTGAAAAACTGAGTTTAAATGTATTTGGATAAGGTGTATGTAAACTTCCGACTTCAACTGTATATCATCCAGTGGAGGCTGCTGAGGGGAGAACGGGTCCTAATAATGGTCAGAACGGAGCAAATGAAATTATATCAAAAACCTGGAAACAATGTGTTTGATGTATTTGATGCCATTCCACTGAATCCGCTCCAGTCATTACCACGAGCTGCCACCAACCTGTGATAGCATCTCAATCTAGTGGCCTCAGTAAATGAATGACACACAAGATTTGGTTCAGGACTCCAACACTGCAGGTGGGGGTGGATCACCATTATAAGCTTGACAGTTTTTTCAAACACAAAAGGAGAAAATTGACTATTTTAAATGGAGATAGCCTCAATGTTGCTGCCCATGCTATCACAGTCGCCATATTGGCACAGATACAAAGTTGATATCTCTATGGTTCATATTCACTCATTGTTAGGTCCTGAAGGCTGTCCCTACACAGAATAATTACAGGAGGAAAAGTTGTTCATTTCTCTCATAAGATTACAGATTTTTTCAGGGGACCCCGTTTCAATTTCATGGGATCCCACATGGGGTACTTATCCTATGTGACTTTTCTACTTGATACATTTCTATCGAAACATTCTGTTGTGTGGCATCCCACTGAACTCTGTTTAATGGCCCCACAGACTCCTCCCATCCAGCCAGGCTACAGAAGTGATGAGCGCACAGATCTAAAATGGCTACCGTATACACCATGAACCTCTGGCATGAGGTGGAAACTATGGCCGTGTCCCAAACGGCACCCTATTCCCTATGGGCCCTGGTCATTTAGGATTCAGACACTGTCTCTAGGCACAGATCTATGATCAGCATACCCTCTCCATATTCTAACCTGTATCATTAGGAGGGAGAACATACAAACTTACCTTAGATCAGCATGTAGGGTTAGAACATAACAAGTTAGGGATTAGCTTTTTAGCTGTTGCTTTTCTCAACATATTCCTCCTGATTTCTCAGAAATGTTCCCTTACTGTAGGTAAAGTGACTTCTACACCCCCATTATAGATAGTAGGCCTACTTTTGGTAAGGTATATTCACATTATGTACTCATTGGTGTAGCTACAATGCCCAAATAACAGGGGGACTACCATAGACCATATGATTTTAAAACATGTATTTCCTTGTCCATAAGATACTTTTATTATCCATCAAATCTGCTCTTTCAACCAATCTCTGTCTCCAAACACACGTTACCTCTAAGCACTGATCTAGGATACAATGTCCAAACCCCAACACCAGCGTGTTGTGAAATCTGTGAATGTATTGTAATGTTTTTAAAATTGTATGAACTGCCTTAATGTTGCTGGAGCCCAGGAAGAGTAGCTGCTGCCTTGGCAGGAACTAATGGGGATCCATAATAAACCCCAGGAAGAGTAGCTGCTGCCTTGGCAGGAACTAATGGGGATCCATAATAAACCAATAATAACCATTAGAGCAGATCCAGGATCTGGGCCCGTATTCATAAAGCGTCTCAAAGTAGTGCTAATCTAGGATCAGTTTTTCCTGATCCTAGATCAGCACGCTTTATGAATATGGGCCCAGGTTTCCTCACTCCATTCCCAGGGGCCATATTTACCACGTTTCTATACCAGTGTTCTACTGAGTCTGTTGGATACCTGGCTTTCCAGAGGGATTGAAACAGAAACGGTAGAACCAAAGATGAATAAAACTGATGAGAATGAATAAGGTCTTAATATATCGTGTAAGAAATGACAGTGTTCAATAAAAACATGTTTCTGATAATAACAGGTCCCCAAAAAATCTATAAAATGTAAAAACTCCACAGATAGACCTGCGCATTATGACAACACTTCAATCACCAACCACCATACCTATCTACTCATGCAGTATTTACATCTCTCTCTCTCTCTCCCTCTCTCTCTCCCTCTCTCTCTCTCTCTCTCTCTCTCTCTTTCTCTCTCTCTTTCTCTCTCTCTCTCTCTCTCTCTCTCTCTCTCTCTTTCTCTTCTCCTCTCTCTCTCTCTCTCTTTCTCTTCTCCTCTCTCTCTCTCTCTCTCTCTCTTCTCCTCTCTCTCTCTCTCTCTCTCTCTCTCTCTCTCTCTCTCTCTCTCTCTCTCTCTCTTTGATGATGGGGAGAATTCTATTCTTCCCTGGCTGTGAGCTCAGCGGGTTTCTCTCTGTCGGTCTAATCCCCCTCTCTGAGCGCCAGCATATAAAAGGTTCTGGAGGCCCTCTCCACTCACACACTGACCGCCTGAGCCCACTCCTGTACCCACACACTGAACAGAGGTAAGAGACAGGCCCACAGAGATACAGAGAGATGGGGATAATGGAGGATGAGAGAGGGATACAGCTCAAACTTTTAGAAAAAGTAGAAATGGCATCATAGTAACTAGAAAGAAAGTTATAAAAGACAAAATACACATAACTTATTTTCCTTCATTGACGTGTTTTACCTAGTTCCACAGGCATTATTGAATTAAGCTTGGCTCGTAAGGGAACTCTTTAAACCCTCTGTTTAAACTCAGCAGCAGTGTTGAACCCTCTGTTTAAACTCAGCAGCAGTGTTGAACCCTCTGTTTAAACTCAGCAGCAGTGTTGAACCCTCTGTTTAAACTCAGCAGCAGTGTTGAACCCTCTGTTTAAACTCAGCAGCAGTGTTGAACCCTCTGTTTAAACTCAGCAGCAGTGTTGAACCCTCTGTTTAAACTCAGCAGCAGTGTTGAACCCTCTGTTTAAATTCAGCAGCAGTGTTGAACCCTCTGTTTAAACTCAGCAGCAGTGTTGAACCCTCTGTTTAAATTCAGCAGCAGTGTTGAACCCTCTGTTTAAACTCAGCAGCAGTGTTGAACCCTCTGTTTAAACTCAGCAGCAGTGTTGAACCCTCTGTTTAAACTCAGCAGCAGTGTTGAACCCTCTGTTTAAACTCAGCAGCAGTGTTGAACCCTCTGTTTCCGTTGTCCTCTGTTTCTGAGCCAGTCATCATGTCTGGAGATAAGTCTAAATCTGCTTCCCAGACCGACGGCAAGGCCGCCCAGGGGAAGAGATCTGAGATGGGCATGAACGCCTACAAGGTAACACACACACACACACACACACACACACACACACACACACACACACACACACACACACACACACACACACACACACACACACACACACACACACACACACACACACACACACACACACACACACACACACACACACACACACACACACACACACACACACACACACACACACACACATTATGTACGCACACAAAGCCAGATGGCCACACATATATATGATATAATTATTGGTACTTTGACACTCGTACATACTCATACACTGTTTCCACACAAGGCCTCTAGTTGCCTGTGGTGGTAAATCACAGTTGCCATAGCTATGTGTGTGTGGAGGCGTTCTAAGAGAATCACACAAGGACAGTGTCTACGTCCCAAATGGCACCCTATTTCCTATATAGCACATCACGTTTGACCAGAGCCCTAGTGCACTATGTAGGGAATAGGGGGCCATTTGGGACGTAGACAGTGTTTGTTTTGTTACTTCATACAGTTCAGCCTGAATGAAAAATATGTGAGAATTAAACTGTAATCTCTCTCTCTCTCTCTCCCTCTCTCCCTCTCTCTCTCTCTCTCTCCCTCTGTCTCCCGCCCCCCTCTCCCCCCCTCCCACCCTCTCTCTCTCCCTTTCAGATGTGCGTCTTCGACCAGGAGAACTTCCAGGGCCGCTGTATGGAGATCACCAAGGAGTGCATGAACGTGTGTGACATGGGCATGGACAGAGTCCGCTCCCTGCGTGTCGACTGCGGCCCGTGAGTACCAGCCCGGCCCTCGACACGCACACACACACACACACACACACACACACACACACACACACACACACACACACACACACACACACACACACACACACACACACACACACACACACACACACACACACACACACACACACACACACACACACACACACACACACACACACACACACACACACACACACACACACACACACACTCACACACACACACACACACACACACACACACACACACACAGACACACACACACACACACACACACACACACACACACACACACACACACACCTCAGCATCACACACACACACACACACACACCTCAGCATCACACACACCTAATCACTTGCACTTGTATTGAAATATTGTCCCTTACTAATACTATGACACACTCATACCTGCGTTTGTCAATCTCACACAAACAAACATTTATTTGTATCAAAAGCTGCTGCAACCATGATTCTTAGTGTGCTTCTGCCTCTCTCTCTCTCCCTCTCTCTTACCCCTCCTCTTCCCCTCCCCCTCTCTCTCCCCCTTTCTCCCTCTCTCAGTTTCGTGGGTTATGAGCAGATGAACTTCTGTGGTGAGATGTTCATCTTGGAGAAGGGAGAGTACCCTCGCTGGGACTCCTGGAGCAACTGTCAGAAGAACGACTACCTGCTGTCCTTCAGGCCCGTCCGCATGGTAAACCACACACTCCTCAATTTGTCTGTCTCTCTCCATCACTCTATCGTTCCATCTCTCCAGCACTACATCTCTGTCATGGGCCATCTCTGTCCCTCACCTCCCTACCCTCTCTCCCCCTCCACCCTCTCCCTTCTCTCTCAGGACCCTGAGAAGCACAAGATCTGCCTGTTCGAGGTCGGAGAGTTCAAGGGTCGTAAGATGGAGATCATGGATGATGATGTTCCCTCTCTGTTCTCCTACGGATTCACTGACAGGGTTGGCAGCGTCATGGTCAACTGCGGAACGTGAGTGGTCCTCGCTGCGGCAACAGGCCACACCCACACCAAAGACAAACATGCCATTGGTCTATAGGATGGCTAGAACCGCCCCCACACCACATACAGACATGCCATTGGTCTATAGGATAACTAGCCCAACCCCCACACCGTAGACACACACATGCCAATGGTCTATAGGATGAGACAGAGCAGGAAGTGGATGACATAAACATAAACAACCAGGCATCACCAAACCTAGATAGTGAAGTCATCATAGTCCTCAAATTAGATCTTTTGGAATCGACTGTACAAATAGATTCATTCATTTCAAATGACTGAGAACTATTATGTAAATAATAGAATTCAGAACCAACAGTTCCAATTATAGTTTGGAATGACGAAAGATTCCACAATAGTTTTAATTGTCAGAGGGGTTCCACTCAGAAGATCATTTAATATGTAAACTGTCTGTTTCCCTCTGGCTTCCTGTGCCTGCATGCTTCAAATAGATTCTAGTCTACCTCCCAAATGGCACCCTATTACCTATATAGGCACTATGGGCCCTGGTCAAAAGTAGTGTACTAAATAGGGAATAGGGTACCATTTGGGACGTATCTATGATTCATGACATCACTTTCAGAAACGCAGCAGGAATGATGTCAGGATGTCTTTCCTGCTTTAACCAGCCTCTTCAGAATCAGAACAAAGGGTTTTATATAGCACAGTGTGTGTGTGTGTGTGTGTGTGTGTGTGTGTGTGTGTGTGTGTGTGTGTGTGTGTGTGTGTGTGTGTGTGTGTGTGTGCGTGCGTGTGTGTGCATGTGCGTGCATGTGAGCGTCATCTATCCAGTGTACCTGCACAGTGAGAGAGGAGATAGGTCCAGTTCCTTCATAGATGGGTTTGGCCCACAGTGAGTAGACAGGTTCCCCACTGGTTGAAACAACAAACAGACAGACTGGTACCTGTGACACTACAGGCAAAACCTGACAAATAGATCAATATCTCTATTTAGCAAGACATATCTCTCCCTCACAACCTCCCACTCCCCTGCCTGTTGTCGGCTTCTCATCTTTTCTCTCTGTCTCCCTTAGTTCTCTCTCTCGGTTCTCTTCGTTGGTTCTCTCCCTCGGTTCTCTCCCTCGGTTCTCTCCCTCGCTTCTCTCTCTCTCTCTCTCTCTCTCTCTCTCTCTCTCTCTCTCTCTGTCTCTTTCTCTCTCTCTTCCTCTCTTCAACCATTCCATCCCTCATTCACTCACCCCTTTCCACCTTCTCCCCTCTCTCTCTCTCTCTCTCTCTCTCTCCATCTCTCCATCCCTCCACTCACCCCCCTTATCCTCTCTTCTTCCAGCTGGGTGGGTTACCAGTTCCCTGGATACCGTGGTTCCCAGTACCTCCTGGAGAAGGGTGACTACAGGCACTTCAACGAGTTCGGTGCCCGTCACCCCCAGTTCCAGTCCGTGAGGCGTATCCGTGACATGCAGTGGCACCAGCACGGCTGCTACACCTTGTCCAGCAAGTGAGGGTCCCAGAGGGCGAGAAAGAGAGGGAGCGGAGGAGAGGCGGAGGAGGGGCGCAGTAGAGGTGGAGGAGGAGGAGGAGGGAAGGCTAAGAGGGAAAGGAAGAAAGCACCCTATCTATAGGAAGATAGAAAGCATCCCTCCATCCAACTCCTCATCTCCCCCGGTGATCCTCTCCGCGGTTACATACTTTTTTTAGAGCGAGGGAGAGAGCGAGGGATGGAGGGAGGTAAATGTTTTTTTTCCCCTCTTGAGACGGCGCCCTCTACCTGTTGAGAGATGTAAGACTTGTGGCGTACAGCCGCCCTGATTTGACAGATAGGTCAAAGCCACGAAACGACAATAGATTCTGAGACTATTGACGTAAATAGACAACAACAACAACAGCTCACAGATCAACAAAGACCAGATGTGGTGGGTTGATAGGTAGATATTCTCTCCATTTTTTTCTCTCTCTCCGTCTGTTATTTTCAGCCCCCTCCCTTCCCCTCTCTCTCTCTCTTTTTCCCCCTCGCATAATTTATATTTCATCCAACCATTCTGTTTCTTTTCAAACCTAAATTCAGCCCAAAATGAGACGACTTGTGCTTCTCCTTTGACTCTGATCTACGGGGGTATGGGGGGTTGTGTGGGTCTGTTGTCGTGGGCCAGAAGAGGGAACAGGATCCAGGGTTCTAGACTTCTAGGGTTCTAGGGTTCTAGGAGACGTGCTCCGTACCTCTGCCACAGTCACTTTAAAAGCTTGTACTCAGACCCTGCACCCTCTTCAATCCAAACCCAAATAAAGAGACTAAACCTGACCTGATTTCACCTGATTCTTCATTTAGCCATATTTTTCCTCTTGTGGTGGTGATTGTTTGACAGAGAGCTGCAGTCTATAGAATACAGTGGAGGGGTTCTTCATATAGCTGCAGTCTATATAATACAGTGGAGGGGTTCTTCATATAGCAGCAGTCTATAGAATACAGTGGAGAGGTTCTTCATATAGCAGCAGTCTATAGAATACAGTGGAGGGGTTCTTCATATAGCTGCAGTCTATAGACTACAGTGGAGGGGTTCTTCATATAGCAGCAGTCTATAGAATACAGTGGAGGGGTTCTTCATATAGCAGCAGTCTATAGAATACAGTGGAGAGGTTCTTCATATAGCAGCAGTCTATAGAATACAGTGTAGGGGTTCTTCATATAGCAGCAGTCTATAGAATACAGTGTAGAGGTTCTTCATATAGCAGCAGTCTATAGAATACAGTGGAGGGGTTCTTCATATAGCTGCAGTCTATAGAATAGAGTGGAGGGGTTCTTCATATAGCAACAGTCTATAGAATACAGTGGATGGGTTTTTCATATAGCAGAAGTCTATAGAATACAGTGGAGAGGTTATTCATATAGCAGCAGTCTATAGAATACAGTGGAGGGGTTCTTCATATAGCAGCAGTCTATAGAATACAGTGGAGGGGTTCTTCATATAGCAGCAGTCTATAGAATACAGTGGAGGGTTTTTTCATATAGCTGCAGTCTATAGAATACAGTGGAGGGGTTTTTCATATAGCAGCAGTCTATAGAATACAGTGGAGGGGTTTTTCATATAGCTGCAGTCTATAGAATACAGTGGAGGGGTTTTTCATATAGCAGCAGTCTATAGAATACAGTGGAGGGGTTTTTCATATAGCAGCCACCTATAGAATACAGTGGAGAGGTTCTTCATATAGCTTCATAAAAATGTTAACAGCTCACACAGTGTACCACCTGTGTTGGACTGATACAATAACATAGACAAACATGTGATAGGCAGGATATGAACCGCGGTCTTCCGCAGTAGAAACCAACGTCTAAACCCGTGGACCAAGAAGGAATTTCTTGTTGTTGAATTCGCAGGCAGTGCTTGCTACCTCGTCACGTTACCATGAACACTCATGACCGACTCATGTCCGCCACACATACACAGATTATAAACCATCAAATCAAACTTTATTTATAAAGTTATTTCTTTAAAAAAATGCAGTTAAAAGTGCTTAGAAAATAAAATAACAAAAGATGAGAAAGAACAACAGAACATAAATAAGTTAAACCAGTAAAACAATAGTGAAACATATATTCATGTTTCTATGTGTACATAGTAACGACAAGTAGGGTTATTCTGAAAGTGTCGATGACGTAGTCTGTCCGCTATTTTCACTCCAAAATACAATATTCATATCATTTCAACACAAGGTAGCTAACATGGTTTACCACTCACCATCCCTTAGGAGTTACATCACGTTTTGATGGCCGTGAGTTGGAAACCATGTTAGCTACCTTGTGTTGAAATAATATGACTATTAGATTTTGTATACGATCACGTCTCTCTACTAAGCGTGGGAATAACTTGGAGCTAATTTCCTGCTGTTTGTACAGTAACAGATTTTTTTTATAAACCACCATTTGGCCCGCCGGCCACCAGTTGGGTAACCCTGATGTAGATTGTCCATTTCCACTATACCATACCACCCCTAGGGGGCAGCTGCAGCTGGGCCAGGTGCTTGAAGTAGCTGAAAGGCATTATAAGGTAAGAGGTTGCTTGTAGCACTGGGGATTTAAGAAAGAGTGATTGCTTAAAGCTGTGAGTGATTGGCAGGGGATTGCAGATTGGTCAGGTGGATTCAAAGTAGCCTGGCAGGGTCTTTCCATAGAGATATATAGATGACTCATCTTTGTATCTGTGCCATTATAGTGTCTGTGACAGGATGGGGAGCGCAATCAAGGCTATCTCCATTTTAAAGTAGTAAATGTTCTTCTTCTTCATTGGCTGATTTGTCCCAACTAGCATTTTATCCAAGTTGTGGAAACAAACGTTTTTGATTCCCCATTGGTTCTGGTTACGAAGCCATACATTTCCTGACCAGGTTTTTTCTAACATTCTGAGAACAGAAGTGAAAATGTAGCCTGTACTGGGAATGTTCATGTTTAAGTTGCTGAGAGGTTCTGAGAACATTTTGCTATGGTTCCCTGAAAGTTTTCCCGGGTGGGTTTATTAACGTTATGAGAATGGAAGTTCTAGGTTACTTGAAGATAATTCAATAATATTTCTGAGAACATGTTTCAGTAAGACTTTTAATAGCACTGCTAGCTTAGGCTAACTGTTTTGAACTCCAAGCACAGATAGACAGGTTGGTTGTTTAACTATGGGGAAAAACAGACAGACAATTGGCTTAGAATCCAGAATCACAACAACTCACAAAGTTCTGCCCCATTGACACGTGGGTATTGTTTTAGTGACATTGTCATCTAACCCATCTATAGGACACATGGTAATGACATAAATCATGCAAACACATTTATTTTCCATTGTGGCGTCAGTGATCTTCTGTTCTCTGTTTGTTTAACTCATACAAAGCTGTTCATTTGAGTCTATTCGAACAGACCCCATTTCAAAGGAAACAAGCGTTCATTAGGATCAGGTGTGGCCAATTAGTGGGTGTGGCCAACACGCCTGAACACACTTAACAAGATAGAGGATAGAGTTTTGTTTGACACTGACAATGGAATGTATATGTTTTTAAGTAACATTCTATTGTTTTCTAATGTGTTTTTTATGGAACGTTTTAACATTCTGAGAACATGACTTTAAATAGAACCATGAGGAAACCTGCAGAAAACATTATGCTGAAGTATGGAAATTCCCACAGAAGAAGGTTGTTTATTAACGTTCTCTGAACGTTCTGAGAACATGACTTTAAACAGAACCATGAAGAAACCTGCAGAAAACATTATGCTGAAGTACTGAGATTCCCACCTAAGAAACATGGTTCTC
>CM042424.1:749407-751907 GCA_023634145.1 Thymallus thymallus | reverse complement strand
ATAAGATTGAATTGTTATCAGTCAATCTGTTTAATTTGCTTGCTGCTCTTTTAAAAATGCCTCTGCAATTGGATCTCCTGCCGTATCTCTCCTCTCCTCTCTCTCCTCCTCTCCTCATCTCCTCATCTCCTCTCTCCTCCTCTCCTCATCTCCTCTCTCTCCTCTCTCCTCTCTCCTCCCTCCTCCCTCCTCTCTCCTCCCTCCTCCCTCCTCTCTCCTCTCTCCTCTCTCCTCTCTCCTCTCTCCTCTCTCCTCCCTCCTCCCTCCTCTCTCCTCTCTCCTCCTCTCCTCTCTCCTCCTCTCCTCTCTCCTCTCTCCTCTCTCCTCTCTCCTCTCTCCTCCCTCCTCTCTCCTCTCTCCTCTCTCCTCTCTCCTCCTCTCCTCCCTCCTCTCTCCTCTCTCCTCTCTCCTCTCTCCTCCCACCTCTCTCCTCTCTCCTCTCTCCTCTCTCCTCTCTCCTCTCTCCTCTCTCCTCTCTCCTCTCTTTATTCCCATTCATGACTAGCTGATGAAGAATGAACTATTATATGATATAAATCAGTTTGCTGTGAGTAACCTACAGTATGTGGTCCTACAACACATGCATAATGTATGTAGCCTACATACTGTACGTCAAACATGATGACATGATGGAGAGGAGGAAGGGGTTGGCTGACACACACACCACACACACAACCAACACACACAACACACACGACACACACACATTCGTGAGTTAGTTCTGACAGCTCTATGCATCATAATGTTGATGCTGTCTCAGCCTCTATGAGAAGTCTTGATTTCCGTTGGTTGAGTGATGTAAGATTGATATGTAACTCCTCACTCTCTTCTCCCCAGACAAACGAGTGGGTGTGTTCACTGTTCACAGAGAAAGAGACTGAGAGAGAGAGAAACAGAGAGAAAGAAAAAGCTTGACAGTACAGAACAGAACTCAGCAGTAGAAGTTTTACATGAGTAGGCTACAATGTCTGACATCATAATGAAAATGACAGGTAATAGGTGAGTACTGACAGGTAAATGACAAGTGTTAGGTGAGTACTGACAGGCAAATGACAAGTGTTAGGTGAGTACTGACAGGTAAATGACAGGTGTTAGGTGAGTACTGACATGCAAATGACAGGTATTAGGTGAGTAGTGACAGGTAAATGACAGGTGTTAGGTGATTACTGACAGGTAAATGACAGGTGTTAGGTGAGTACTGACAGGTAAATGACAGGTATTAGGTGAGTACTGACAGGTAAATGACAGGTGTTAGGTGAGTACTGACATGCAAATGACAGGTATTAGGTGAGTACTGACAGGTAAATGACAGGTATTAGGTGAGTACTGACAGGTAAATGACAGGTATTAGGTGAGTACTGACAGGTAAATTACAGGTATTAGGTGTGACTACTGACATTATAATGACAGGTAGTTGGTGAGTACTGACAGGTAAATGACAGGTATTAGGTGAGTACTGACAGGTAAATTACAGGTATTAGGTGTGACTACTGACATTATAATGACAGGTAGTAGTTGAGTACTGACATTATAATGACAGGTAGTAGTTGAGTACTGACATTATAATGACAAGTAGTAGTTGAGTACTGACATTATAATGACAGGTAGTAGTTGAGTACTGACAGGTAAATGATAGGTAGTAGTTGAGTACTGACATTATAATGACAAGTAGTAGTTGAGTACTGACATTATAATGACAGGTAGTAGTTGAGTACTGACAGGTAAATGACAGGTAGTAGTTGAGTACTGACATTCTAATGACAGGTAGTAGTTGAGTACTGACATTATAATGACAGGTAGTAGTTGAGTACTGACAGGTAAATGACAGGTAGTAGTTGAGTACTGACATTATAATGACAAGTAGTAGTTGAGTACTGACATTATAATGACAGGTAGTAGTTGAGTACTGACAGGTAAATGACAGGTAGTAGTTGAGTACTGACATTATAATGACAAGTAGTAGTTGAGTACTGACATTATAATGACAGGTAGAATGTGAGTACTGACAGGTAAATGACAGGTAGTATTTGAGTACTGACATTATAATGACAAGTAGTAGTTGAGTACTGACATTATAATGACAGGTAGAATGTGAGTACTGACAGGTAAATGACAGGTAGTATTTGAGTGGACAATCCTAAAATCAGCATGCCAATTCCACGCTCCCTCAAAACTTGAGACATCTGTGGCATTGTGTTAGGTGACAAAACATTTTAGAGGGGCCTTTTATTGTCCCCAGCACAAGGTGAACCTGTGTAATGATAATGCTGTTTAATCAGCTTGTTGATATGCCACACCTGTCAGGTGGATAGATTATCTTGGCAAAGGAGAAATGCTCACTAACAAGGATGTAAACAAATTTGTGCTCAACATTTGTGAGAAATAAGCTTTTTGTGCGTATCGAACATTTCTAGGGTATTTTATTTCAGCTCATGAAACATGGGACCAACACATTACATGTTGCTTTTATATTTTTGTTCAGTGTAACATTTGAAAAAGG
>CM042424.1:736907-744407 GCA_023634145.1 Thymallus thymallus | reverse complement strand
GTTCCTTTATCTGATTAACTGACTGTTCCTTTATCTGACTAACTGTCTGTTCCTTTATCTAAATAACTGTCTGTTCCTTTATCTGAATAACTGACTGTTCCTTTATCTAAATAACTGTCTGTTCCTTTATCTGATTAACTGACTGTTCCTTTATCTGATTAACTGACTGTTATTTTATCTGATTAAATGGCTGTTCCTTTATCTTATTAACTGGCTGTTCCTTTATCTGATTAACTGACTGTTCCTTTATCTGATTAACTGTCTGTTCCTTTATCTGATTAACTGTCTGTTTGTTTATCTGATTAACTGACTGAGCTAAAGCCTAGGGAACTAACGCTCTCAGCTAATAGTGTGGGAGAGCAGGGGAATCCGGGTCTCCTTTACACCACAAAACAGTGTTAGCCCGCTGAACTAAAGCCTAGGGAGCTAAAGCAATTCAGTCTTCAGGGGTTGTCATTGGTTTGGCTTGAAAGTACACTGCACCAAATGAGCATAACACTAATTAACAGACCAATTACAGATCAATTACACCAAAACTAATGACACCAAAATGTAGTTCTGTTTAACTCAGATGGTAGAGCATGGCGCTTGCAAGCCCAGGGTTGTGCGTTTGATTCCCACGGGGGACCAGTACGAAAAAAAGTATACACTAACTGTAGTCACTCTGGATAAGTATGTCTGTTAAATGAGTAAAATGTCAAATTAGTTCTAACAATTAGCCAATTGGAACCCAATTATATCGTTAGAACCCTCACCTTCCCTTTCCAAAGTCCATCTGGATCTTATAACGTGAATGTGTCCCACTAGGAATATCTAAGACCACTCATACATTCCCGACTCAAGTAGCATGTCACCACATATGAGAGCGCTGTGCGCCCTAGTCCCGTGGGTTTTATTTACTAAGTCTCCACTCTCCTTATAGGCTAAGTATAATTATTCATTCAGAAATGTCTGTGTGACAACCTCCCTTTGACAGTAGGTAAATGCGCCCCCCCTCCTTGTGTTGATTCAGAATTTGTTTTTTACCCACTGATCTCTTTCCTCTCTCTTCCTTCTATTCCCCCTCTCTCAGAGGCGTTCCAGTGCAGCCCGGAAACAGACCATAGCGGCTTCTGATCGCGAGCCAGGAAGCGAGCCTCGTGCTGCTCTCTCTACCGTCCTCCGCTCCTCCACAAAGCGCAGTCATTACCGGGCCCCGTGCCTCCATCCCTCCCGCGTGAGTCTGTCTGAAGCTCCTCCTTTCTCTATCTTGGAGCGCTGTCCTCTAGGCTATCCGCGGTTGCGCACGCGCTCTCTCCAAGAATCCCCTCATCACCCGCCAGATTGCCGACGCACGGTGCACGGCCCCTCCTCTTTCCGTTTTTTTTCTTCTTCTCTCAACCCCCCCCCCCCCCCCTCCCTTCCCTCTATCTTGACCCGGGCCGTGACGTAGGGAATTCCGTGGTGCCCACAACCGTAGGTGCTAATGGGAGTCTCGAGTATAAATGGGACACCGGGACCCAACATTCGGTACTCTCTCAGTCGCTCCGACTCGGGAACCAATCGTCCAGAGCACCAGTCAGCGGAGATAGCAGGCAGTATTTCACCCTCTCAGGCTAACTCGCTTTCGGCTTTGGTTTAAAATGGACACCCCTACAACCGCTCCGAGCAGACGATGCTCATTCATGCGCAACTGCAAAAGTAAGTTTCTACAGCTTTTCTTACCACCATCTATTGGTTTATACTGTTGTCCATTAGTTACTATGATTTTTGGAAAGTATCTTGATAGTTTTGAGAATCATTCCTCACCTGATATATTAGTGTAAGAGGTGCTGTGCATTAGTTAGGCTACTATGAAAGCATCTGATTTGATAGTTTGGGAATCATTCACTCAGTTAGCAATGGAATGCCTGGTTCACAGATAATATCAAAACAAAATGAGTGATTTCCAGCCATGTTAGAGATAGTCATCGTGTTTTTCTATCAACATGGATTGTAATTCCAATACGTTTTGTAAAATAGATTTAGTATGGGACGTTTAAAACTTGACGTTTTGTTATGATTGTACTTTGATTTCATTTTATGACTTATGCCTACTTTGCAAATATTCAATAGATAGATGTCACCAGTGTATGATATGGAACTTAACATAGACTTTGCAAATATTCGTAAAAGTTGTTGATTATAAGAGTTACTTGGGTTAACATTAAGATACTGCCGTGCGTAATGTCTTACTCAGACAAAGAGAGACGCGCAGTGTTACGCACAGGCTTGGTTACTCAATCACGTCTTCTAAAGTGATCATACGTCATCCCTGTCGTCATATGGGCTCTTGATGCTGTAATGTTTACTGATTAAGAAATAACTTCATATTGAGCGTTAATTATTTAATCAGTATTCAAATGACAATCTCATTCCATCAGTTGTTTTCAACAATCTCAAAATGATCAAAATGACAAAGGCTTTGCATAAAGTATTTAGCATCAACTGAATGTAGCAATGTCGTTTATCGCGTCAGTTGAGGGTCTGGGTCAAAGGTTTCAGCACCCTTGTTAGTAGACAGCTCCAGCTAACTTTTCCTCATAACTCCGCATTCAAAGCTGACAATTTAAACTGATGTTGGGGAGAAAAAACTATTGATGTATACCAAAAATGTTTTGATTGTGATCTGAGATTTGACTGTGATCAGCTGTATTGAGATTCATCTGGCACATTTCCAGCAGCAGTTTACTATCCGCGCCGCCACCAAACAGTTTCAGAACCACAGCTACCGGACAGCTCCCGCTAGCTTCGCCTTCCCGACCCCGCATCTAGACTCACTTCTCCCCGCTTCCCTCTCTCTCCCAGGTGGCCTCTCCCTGTGGCTGGTGGTGTGGCTGGTCCTAGGCAAGCTCGGTCCGTCGGCGGCGTGCCCGCATCTATGCGTGTGTTACCCGACTCCCATGACCGTGAGCTGCCAGGCGCAGAACTTCACCTCCGTGCCCGTGGGCGTGCCCTACGACTCGCAGCGCGTGTTCCTACAGAACAACCGAATCACGGAGCTCAGAGTCGGCTCCTTCGGCTTCGGGACTCAGGTAAGAGACTATAGAGTGTTGAAATGAGACATGGTGTATGTTTGAGTGTGTGCTACTTTTGACTTCTCTCTCTATCTTTGCTCTCAACCCCTTTTTTTGTCTTTTGGAGTTTGAGTGCATAGCATTACCTACAATATGGCCATAGAATAATACCTGACCCTAGAATACATATTGATATTCACACTCTCCCTCCTCCCCTCCCTCCCTCTCCCCTATAGGTCCTGTGGCTGTTCTCCAACAACATCACGTGGATTGAGGCTGGCTCCTTCAGTGAGCTGAGGGACCTAGAGGAGCTGGACCTGGGGGACAACTCTCACCTGCGCAGGCTGGAAGGAGGTGCCTTCAGGGGCCTGGAGAAACTCCAGAGTCTCCACATGCACCGCTGCAAGCTTACCGCCCTGCCCCACGACCTGTTCCACAAGCTCTACAGCCTGCAGTTCCTCTACCTGCAGGTAGGGGCAGTACACACACACACACACACACACACACACACACACACACACACACACACACTACAGAGAATTCTCATAGGACTGTGAAAATTACATAATTTTATATCATCACAATCACAATTACATCATGTTGTATCATGATTCAAATCATACTGCATCAGTGATAGTTATGAGATGCCTTTTAGTGGAAGGAGTAAATGTTTATCACCTCACCACTACTGAGATGTAGCCCATCATCACCTGGCCCCACCTAACCACTTCCTCTTCCTGTTTCCTGTTTCCTCCTTGTAGGAGAACCAGCTCCATTTCCTCCAGGACGACCTCTTCTCTGACCTCATCAACCTGAGCCAGCTCTTCTTGCATGGCAACCGTATCCGCACTCTGTCCGAGAACGTGTTCCGCGGCCTGGTCAACCTGGATCGCCTTCTTCTCCACGACAACCGTGTGCGCCAGGTTAACCGCCGGGCGTTCCGCGACCTCGGACGCCTCACCATGCTCTTCCTGTTCAACAACTCATTGGCTGAGCTCCCTGGCCAGGCTCTCCGCGACACCCAGGGCATCGAGTTCCTCCGTCTCAATGGGAACCCCTGGTCCTGTGGCTGCGAGGCCCTCCCCCTGTGGGAGTGGTTCCGTGGCGCCCGAGTCTCGTCGTCCGAGCTGTTGTGTGCCTCCCCGTCCCCCCGCCGCGGGATGGATCTCCGCTTCCTCCGTGAGATGGACTTCGCCCTCTGCCCTCTCCCCGACCCCGGCACCCTGGCCGGCTCCACCACCAGGACCTTCAGTACCAAGACAAGATGGTGGTTCTCCAAGCACAAGCCCCAGTCCCAGACCAAGGCAGTGTTCGAGAAGAGCTCAGAGACCATCAAGGCCTTCCCGTTCCCCCAAGGAAAGAACAACCCACCCATCGTGACCTCAACCAATGTCAAGTACGAGCTCGGCGAGGAAGAGGCAGCACTCCCCAAACTGGATGCCGAGGAGTACTGGGCGAACTACGGGAACGAGGACGCTGGCACCACGCTGCGATGCTTCGAGCTCGAGTGTCCGCCCGACTTCGACGGCCTCCCTCCCAACTCCTCCTCCACCTCATCCCCCTCTCTCTCACTCCTCCTCGCCCTCGCACTACTCGCTGTCTCCATCAATCTACACCTCATATTTGGCTGAATCAGACTTTAAGTACCCACGCCCCATTCCTCTCTTCGCCCGGCCCCTCTCAGGGCATGGGGAACCCCTTGCTAAAGACTCTGTACCTCCCTAGTTAACCCTCTGTTGTCCTACTGGATAACCTCTATCTCTACCAGTAGTACAGGACAGCAGGGGGGGGTAGATTGTTACGTCTAACTTAATGCAGGGTTAAACAACTATGGCTGACAGTACATAGTATAATATTATACAGTACAGTAGTCAACCAAGGCTGTTAGTACAACAGGTGCACCTCACCTGTCTGGTGGGTTGGTTGCCTTGACGACGCCTGCAATCTGGGGTCAGCGGTCACCTGTAACACTCTACAGCTAATACCAGCGCTACTTACTGTTGCGAATGCTGTAACTGTTGTCACCTTGAGGAATATTACAACCACAAGTGCTACGACTATTTAAAACATGTTAGTACTACTTCTACTATTTCTACTAGTACGACTACTTCTGCTACTATGAGTGCTATGATTACAGTTGTGACAGTAACTACACTCCTGCCACTGCTGTTGTACTAACTCTGACAACTATACTGTAAATAGGTTGGTGTACTTGTCTACCATGATGTCGAGAGAGAGAGAGAGAGATAAAGCAACAGAATGTTAGACACGGTGAAAGACAGAGAGAGAGAGAGAGCAATAGATAAAGCGACAGTGCTGGCCCTTGACCATGAGACACTGAATAGGAGAGACAAGCAATCACTTGAGGTATTCAGGTTCAGTCTTTGTATAACTTAATGTCCTGTAAATATGACATCATCACCATAGAAGCCACAGGGAAAGGATGCTTTCTGTCTGGCAGAAATCTGTCGGTCTCTGTTCTGATCGGCTATCGCTGTTTGTTTGTGATATCATTGGCTGAATGCGTGACGTGACCAGTTGGAGAGATAAAAAGAGCTATTGAGATTCTGAATAACGTTTGTGAGACTTTTTATTAAAGATTTTACTTGATCAATACCTGATCTCTTTAAGTTCTGGCCCTATTATTCCAATAGGAGTGTTCTGGATTACTGGGCTTAGAATGAATGGATGGAGAAGCCTGGCAGTTCTCCAGCAGAGGGAGACAAGGAGAGTTACATTGTGACTGCACTGAGATTGATCGACAGAGCGACAGAATAACAGAGGGACCAAATTGTTACTCATAGACTTTGCTGACTCACAGAGAGACATAACTCCTTGACTTGCTGTCAGAGACAGACTGACTGACAGACCTATTCCTGCCTTGGCGACCAGTCATCGATGGAAGACAGTTAAAAAGAGAGACTGGAATCTGATTGGCGGACAGCTGAAGCGACGTCAGAGAAAGAAGGAGGAGCTCTGAGGAGGCGACCAAAAACTTCCTCCGCCCCTCCCTCTCTTCCTCTCCTCTTCCTACTCATTTTGTCTGAGTTTCTACAAGGCTTCGTAGGAGGGTGGGTGACGTATCCTCCCTCCCTCCTCCCTCCCTCCCTCCTTCCTCCCATCTCTCTCTCTCTCTCGCTCTCTTCCTTTCTTTATCCTACCAGTCACCTTTCTGTAAAGCACCCCCCCCCCCCACCCTCCCTCCACCCCTCTGAAGAGAGAGAAATGAAAGGAGAGAGCGGAAAGAAGGAAGAAGGAGGGAGAGTGTTCCTTTTACAGAGATGTTTCAGTAGAGGTGAAGAGGGCAAGGACAGGCTGAGAAATTATATGAGTAGGAGGAGAACACACAGAGACAGACCCCCCCCCCATGCCTGAAGTTCTGAGTTTCTATACGAAGTGGTGAGAGAGAGACAGAGAGACAGACAGAGAGAGCGAGAGAGCGAGAGAGCGAGAGAGAGAGAGACAGACAGACAGACAGACAGACAGACAGACAGACAGACAGACAGACAGACAGACAGACAGACAGAGCGAGAGAGCGAGAGAGAGAGAGAGAGAGAGAGAGAGAGAGAGAGAGAGAGAGACAGACAGAGTGCTGCAGCTCCTTCTTCCAGTTAAATAGATTGTGCTTTATTAAATCACCTCGCTTTTAAAGAAAACCATTACCTGTCTATGTTATCCAGTTGGAGCTTTTGTCTGCGTCCCAAATGGCACCCTATCCCCTATGCATGGGGCCTGGTCAAAACTAGAGCACTAAATTGGGAGTAGGGTGCCCTTTGGGACACAACCTTTCAATACATGTGAGTCAACCATAGAAATAGGATTCTATGGACTCAACAATACACTGTTCACTAATAAGAGAGTCCAGGGATTGGTTTGTGTTTTGTTATGTTATGCTGTAGTAACACTGTGTCCATCCATATATGTCAGCCATGAGGGTGAGGTCAAACTGCTGTGTCCATCCATATATGTCAGCCATTAGGGTGAGGTCAAACTGCTGTGTCCATCCACATATGTCAGCCATTAGGGTGAGGTCAAACTACTGTGTCCATCCATATATGTCAGCCATTAGGGTGAGGTCAAACTGGGCCTCGGTGCTCTTCTGTGGCCATGACAGTCAGGCCACTTTCAGACGACCAAAGCCACAGTCATACCATTTTACCCAATGATTGTACTGTAAATGAAACCTGTCTGCTTGACCGAGTGAGTGTGAGAGAGAGTGTGTGTGAGGGAACAGTATTTTGGTTTCTACGTGACTGAGTGAGGAGATTGAGTTGTCTTTTGCTGTCGTCTTTTTCATTGTGGAAGAAAAGATGCAACAGAATATAAAGAATAAATACTGAACTTTGTTTTGATATAATGATTTGTGTGGGCGATTCATTTGAAGGATTTTGGATATCAGCCTTAGCAAGTCCAGAGGGATGCACACACACACACACACACACACACACACACACACACACACACA
>CM042424.1:566907-731907 GCA_023634145.1 Thymallus thymallus | reverse complement strand
CCCTCCTTCCTCCTCCAGGCCCTTCATCATCTTGTCTCTCCTCCTTCCTCCTCCAGGCCCTTCATCATATTGTCTCTCCTCCTCCCTCCTTCCTCCTCCAGGCCCTTCATCATCGTCCCCCTATTACTCTCTTCCTGGTTTTATTTTGTTCTGGTGTCATTCCTTTATTTCCATGGACCCTCATGAACTAATGTCACTTTATTCATGTCATTTAATAGTCTGTCTCCGTCTTTCCGTGTCTCTGTCTGTGTCTCTGTCTGTGTCTCTGTCTGTGTCTGTGTCTGTGTCTGTGTGTGTCTCTGTCTCTGTCTCTGTCTCCGTCTGTCTCTGTCTCTGTCTCCGTCTGTCTCTGCCTGAACAGGTAAACATTACACTCAAAAGTTCCAAAAGAATAAAGACATTTCAAATGTCATATTATGTCTATATACAGTGTTGTAATGATGTGCAAATAGTTAAAGTACAAATGGGAAAATAAATAAACATAAATATGGGTTTTATTTACATGGTGTTTGTTCTTCACTGGTTGCCCTTTTCTTGTGGCAAAAGGTCAATCTCTCTCTCTCTCTCTCTCTCTCTCTCTCTCTCTCTCTCTCTCTCTCTCTCTCTCTCTCTCTCTCTCTCTGCTCAGATGGTAGAGCATGGTGCTTGCAACGCCAAGGTAGTGGGTTCGGTATGAAAGAAAGTATGAACATGTCTGCACTAACTGACTGTAATAATGGATAAGAGCGTCTGCTAAATGACTAACATGTCAAATGTGTCTCTCTGTATCGGTGGTCTGTCTTTAGAAGTGACTCCCAGGTTTCTATCATGGCAGCCGTTCCTCCCACCTGACCTCCATCTTGTTCTGTTCTGTGTCCCCCCACCCACCCCGTAGGGATCTCATTATTGGTGAAATCAAAGCACAGCAGAGCGGTGTGTGCGTCTTTGTAACAAGTCAGTATCTGAGTACCTGTGGTGTCTTCGCTCTCTGTCATGCACAGAGACACACACACACACACACACACACACACACACACACACACACACACACACACACACACACACACACACACACACACACACACACACACACACACACACACACACACACACACACACACACACACACACACACACACACACACACACACTGACCCACTACCTTTGTTCTTGTCATGTGTTTGTGTTTTGCTCACTTAAGCCTCCCACCCAAATGATGCCCTTGTGTGTTTGATGTTCTTCTCCCTTTGAGTGTGTGTGTGTATGTGTGTGTGTGTGTGTGTGTGTGTGTGTGTGTGTGTGTGTGTGTGTGTGTGTGTGTGTGTGTGTGTGTGTGTGTGTGTATGTGTGTGTGTAAATAACTGACTGCATAATAAACCTTGTTAATTAGCTAAATGTGTCTGTGCTTATTTTACTAACTAAGAACAATTAGTCATTTGCAACAAGTAGAGTCTGAGTCCTGTCCTGACACATAACCACCCCGAAAAATACTAACAAGTTACAGACTGCAACAGGGTACGAGCTAGGGAGGTGAGAGAGAGAGAGAGAGAGAGAGAGAGAGAGAGAGAGAGAGAGAGAGAGAGAGAGAGAGAGAGAGAGAGAGAGAGAGAGAGAGAGAGAGAGAGAGAGAGAGAGAGAGAGAGAGAGAGAGAGAGAGAGTGTGATGACACATACTTGGATCACTTTGACGTGGGGAACATTTGGGAGGCTTAAGTGTGAGCACACACACACAACACACACACACACACACACACACACAAACACACACACAACACACACACAAACACACACAAACACACATACAACACACAAACATAACACACACATACGCACACACAAACACATGCATCAGAAAGGCTTGGCTTGTCAGTGCATGTTAATAAAGTCCCGCAGGGAGACAGACGTTGTCGAGCACGTCATTGTCAAACAAATAACACACACGCACGTGCACACGCACACAGAAACGTTTTGCTATGTTGTGCAACAAGGCAACTGACCTAGACATGTGATCACAGCTGACTTGGAACATGTTACCATAGAGTGAAAAGGAAAATTAACATTTCCCCTAAAATCCCCTAAATGATGAATCTATCAAAACAATGTGTTGATGAACTGGGCCCACACTGGTGTTGTTCTGCTGCTTAGACGGTGCTGACAGAACGCCTTCACAGGTATTAACCGTTGTGTTTTATTTCGCTTTGGTACCATTTTCACAAGTACAAAGCTCCAAAATTGGTCACACTTGTAACGCAGCCAGTCTTTCATTCAAAACATGTCGTTGTGCATTCATTTGGATTGTAAACATCTCTCACCACACAACCATTGATTCCAAATATAAGTTTCTTGTGAAATGCTGTACCTGAACATACTAATAGTAACAGTAATACAGTATATAGTGTTGTACCTGAACATACTAATAGTAACAGTAATACAGTATATAGTGCTGTACCTGAACATACTAATAGTAACAGTAATACAGTATATAGTGTTGTACCTGAACATACTAATAGTAACAGTAATACAGTATATAGTGTTGTACCTGAACATACTAATAGTAACAGTAATACAGTATATAGTGCTGTACCTGAACATACTAATAGTAACAGTAATACAGTATATAGTGTTGTACCTGAACATACTAATAGTAACAGTAATACAGTATATAGTGCTGTACCTGAACATACTAATAGTAACAGTAATACAGTATATAGTGTTGTACCTGAACATACTAATAGTAATACAGTAATACAGTATATAGTGCTGTACCTGAACATACTAATAGTAACAGTAATACAGTATATAGTGTTGTACCTGAACATACTAATAGTAACAGTAATACAGTATATAGTGTTGTACCTGAACATACTAATAGTAACAGTAATACAGTATATAGTGCTGTACCTGAACATACTAATAGTAACAGTAATACAGTATATAGTGTTGTACCTGAACATACTAATAGTAATACAGTAATACAGTATATAGTGCTGTACCTGAACATACTAATAGTAACAGTAATACAGTATATAGTGTTGTACCTGAACATACTAATAGTAATACAGTAATACAGTATATAGTGCTGTACCTGAACATACTAATAGTAACAGTAATACAGTATATAGTGCTGTACCTGAACATACTAATAGTAACAGTAATACAGTATATAGTGCTGTACCTGAACATACTAATAGTAATACAGTATGTAGTGAGAGAGAGAGGAGGAAGAGAGAGGGAGGGAGAGGGATGGAGAGAGGGAGAATGAGAGAGAGAGAGAGAGAGAGAGGGAGGAAGAGGGATGGAGGAAGAGGGATAGAGGGAGAGAGATGGAGGGAGAGAGAGGAAAAGGGAGGAGGAAGAGAGAGGGAGGGAGAGGGATGGAGGGAGAGAGAGGAAAAGGGAGGAGGAAGAGAGAGGGAGGGAGAGGGATGGAGGGAGAGAGAGAGAAAGGGAGGAGGAAGAGAGGGAGGGAGAGGGATAGAGGGAGAGCGAGAGAAAGAGAGAAAGGGAGGAGGAAGTGAGAAGGAGGGAGAGGGACGGAGGGTGAGAGAGAGAGAGGGATGAAGGGAGGTTGAAAGGAGGTGAGGAGAGAATGATGGCGCTCTGATGTGTCAATCTGACACTCCTAAGTACAGTCACGTCACTGGCTGATCAAACGATGTGTTCATCCAAACACCCACGTAATTCTAAGTTGACGTCGTTTGACAGCAGTGAAGTCTGACAGCTTTTCCATGTATGGGTAAGAATGAACTCTGTCTGTCTGTCTGTCTGTCTGTCTGTCTGTCTGTCTGTCTGTCTGTCTGTCTGTCTGTCTGTCTGTCTGTCTGTCTCTCTCCTCTTCCTTCCTTCCTTCCTTCCTTCCTTCCTTCCTTCCTTCCTTCCTTCCTTCCGTCTGTCTGTCTGTCTCTCCCCTCCTTCTGTCTGTCTGTCTGTCTCTTCTGACTTCCAGGGATATATTCCTGATATAGTGGCGCTACAGACTCTGGTCAGAAGAAGTCCACGATATAGGGAACAGGGTGCCACATGTTTTCTTATAACCTCATCTGCTTCCATCCCTCTCATCTGTCTCTCTTTCTCTCTCCTTCACTTACCCTTGTTTCTCCCACTCTCTCCATCCCTCCATCCCTCTCCCCTGTCTCTCTCTCTATCTATCTCTCTCTCCCTCCCTCTATTCTCAGACACAGGCCGTCAAGTTTCTAGTCATAACATCTACATTTCTCTCTCTCTCTCTCTCTCTCTCTCCACCCTCTCTCTCTCTCTCCATTCCTATATTCCTCTCTCTCTCTCCATACTCAGGATCAATCTGTCCTGTCTGTCGTCTCTGTGACTCAACAACGTCACTATGGACAATTACCAGATGCTCTCTTCCCTTCGCCCGTCCACCTCCTCCTTGCCTCTCTCTCTCTCTGTCTCTCTGTCTCTGTCTCTCTCTCTCTGTCTCTCTGTCTCTCTCTCTCTCTCTCTCTCTCTCTCTCTCTCTCTCTCTCCTCTGTCATCATGTCGTTGTGTCTTCAGGAGAGAAGATGCCAGCGAGCATGATCTTTCATTGTAAATGGATTCTAACTGATCCACCAGTGTGCGCTGTGTGCGCGTGTGTGGGTACGATCCACCACTCAGTTGGGTGTTTTTGGTTCCTTCTAGTCTGGTCACGTCCCAATGATGCTCTCTGACAGATCCATCTCAAGATGTCTGCCCAGCGATGAGTCATCCTAGATTATAGGGCTGCGTCTCAAACGGGCACCCTATTCCCTTCATAGTGCACTACTCTTTAGGGCCCATAGATCCTGGTCCAAAGTAGTGCACTATAAAGGGAATAGGCTGCCATTTGAGACACAACCCATCGCTCCTCCATGCTATCTGTGTGTCATTGAATGTCTTTGATCTGGCTATGCCATCGGCACTGCTCTCTCTCTATCTCATCACATCTTACCATGTGTTTTAAATATAGCCTATTCGTATTGTCTATTTGACTGGTGACTCGTGCACCATTCACCTTGCTGTAATATGAATTAGTCAACTTTGAAAACGACGCATGTTGAAGGAGGTAGCTGGCAGCAGAGTTATGGGAGAATAAACTGGCCATTCTGTCATTACTGTGCCATAGCATTATTTAATCGTAACTGGGGCCAGCAACTTTTTCTGGATACCCGAGCCAATCGGGAAGGAACATGTCGGTGTCCCAAATGACAACCTATTCCCATAGGGCTTTGGTCAAAATGATGCACTATAGGGAATAGGGTTCAATTTGGGCGGAGCTGCGTGATTTGATGCCAAAGTTTTGGTAATTGTTAATGTGTTGCCATTTGCCAAACACCAGGGGAACATTGGTGATGGGCGCAACAACGACAACATATTGGGACCGTTATTGTGATCTGAAATTGTGACCTATTTCATCACATTTTTAAGACAACCCACTGGGCACACACTGGTTGAATCAACGTTGTTACTACGTAATTGAAACGAAATTACATTGAACCAACGTTGAATAGACGTTGATTGATTTGGGACAAGTAACCTAGTAGGAAAAGGTTCGAAATATTTTAACATTTGGTCCCTTGTCAAAGCCAACAGTATCATAATTTCGGCGTCCCTTGCGCAAAACAGTTGCGCAAAACGTAGGGTACCCAACGACTTTTGCCTGTCAGTTCCCTTTTCCCAGGGAGACACCAACAAAGTTTCTGAATGAGATAACATGGAAGACAACAACAAAGTGACAAGATAGGACAATCAAAACGTTTGGAACGGATTTAGAACGGACCGTGTGGTTGTGCGTAAATTCGAAAGCGTTGACTATCTGGACGTCTAGAGCATCTTATATGACGTGCTGATGGAGATGGTTCCGGACACCGCGTTTAGAGGGTTAAAAATATCACCCTGAGAGTATGCTCCTGTACACCGCTATGATAAGTAAGGGAGAAATAAGTCTTATATCCATTTATATTCATATATTGACTGTTATTCCATCAATAGGTTAAAGTTTTGACTGTTATTTGATTGCATTGGTCTGGGAAAATGTGCATTTGACAAGGGAGAATGTGTTAGCCTAAATGTCAATTCTTATGACGTATCTATATGTTGACTTAATTCATCAATACCATTTTATTTAGCATAATTCATTAAAATGTGCAATAGAATGCATAATATGTGGTGGATTGCCATAGTACCAAATCCTTTGCTTCCAGAGACTGTTGTATGTCAACATTAGATAACGTATTTTTTGCCATGTCTTTTGCAATTGTTTGTTTTATTTCGACCAAGTCGTTCTTGCTGACTTGATTGGTGCCTCTCGCTGTCCTGTGTGCACGCTACTTCTACAGCAGGAGAGTTGTCCTTGGTTGTCCTTGGATACCTTGGTTACCTGGCGCGCACCAAACTCCAGATATGGGCGACATCTAGGGACATTACTTGAAAACTCCAGGTAATAGTCTTGGTGGAATACAAAAAAAACCGATGTATTTTTAGTTTATTTGAGTGTAGTTCAGTTATTTTGCACATAGTTATTTTGCAAATAAAAATATTTGCACACAATATTGTAACGGGATAAAAACCAAAACGAGCAAGGAGGTCAAATGAAACCCTCCGCAGGGTTTGAGACTACCATGGATTCATTCAGGTCTCCGTTCTTGAATATAATCACTAATCTAAAATGATAAGCTAGTGCCTGTGGATGTGTCACCATGATCCCTCTAACTGTCTCCAGGCTCATTTCGGTCTACCCCATCAATAGAAAATTAAAAGTTCAGTAAATATTCGTTCCCAAAAGAATTACCTATCAGTGCATCATGTTGTGGGGGTGCTTTGCTGCAGGAAGGACTGGTGCACTTCACAAAATAGATGGCATCACGAGGAAGGAACATTATGTGGATATATTGAAGCAACATCTCAAGACATCAGTCAGGAAGTTAAAGCTTGGTCGCAAATGGGTCTTCCAAATGGACAATGACCCCAAGCATACTTCCAAAGTTGTGGCAAAATGGCTTAAGGACAACAAAGTCAAGGTATTGGAGTGGCCATCACAAAGCCCTGACCTCAATCCTATAGGAAATATGTGGGCAGAACTGAAAAAGCGTGTGTGAGCCAAGAGGCCTACAAACCTGACTCAGTTACACCAAGCATACTACCCGAAACGTTTGACCCAAGTTAAACTATTCAAAGGCAATGCTACCAAATACTAATTGAGTGTATGTTAACTTCTGACCTACTGGGAATGAGATGAAAGAAATAAAAGCTGAAATAAATCATTCTCTCTACTATTATTCACATTCAATAAAGTGGTGATCCTAACTGATCTAAGACAGGGAATCGTTACTACGATTAAATGTCAGGAATTGTGAAAAACTGAGTTTAAATGTATTTGGCCAAGGTGTATGTAAACTTCCGACTTCAACGGTACATATTCATATCATATCACGTGCAATATTGTAAGTAATTATTGGACTGAACTTACGTAGTAATTCACTCAGGACTGCATATTAGTATCCTGTCAGTAGTATCTTTTTTCATTGCATTTAGTATATCGAATGTGCAATATGTGCATTTATCTGTAATTAAACCCTGTACTAAGGACTGTATTTTAAGGGAATTATTATTATTACCCTAAATTAAATCATACGCACAATTAGCTATTTAAGTATCTCTTCCTGTCATTTACCTGTACAGTTAATTTAACCATGCAAATATTCACTTACCTGTACATTTAACCAGACTGTATATTAAGTATTTATTTTTTTATTTTTATTTCACCTTTATTTAACCAGGTAGGTCAGTTGAGAACAAGTTCTCATTTGCAACTGCGACCTGGCCAAGACAAAGCAAAGCAGTGCGACAAAAACAACACAGAGTTACACAGTAAACAAACATGGTCAAAAACACAATGGAAAGTCTATATACAGAGTGCAAAATGTAGTGCAAAATGCAGTAAGGTTAAGAGGTAGGACAATAAATAGACCATAGTGGTGAGACAAATTACAGATTATCATCATTAACACAGGAATGAAGGATGTGCAAATTATGATGTGCAAATAGAGATACTGGAGTGCAAGATTTGTGAAAAATAACAAAAATAAATATGGGGATGAGGTAGTAGTGTGGGCTATTTACAGAAGGGCTATATACAGGTGCAGTGATCGATAAGCAGCTTTGACAGCTGACGCTTAAAGTTAGTGAGGGAGATAGGAACCTCTAGCTTCAGTGATTTTTGCAATTCGTTCCAGTCATTGGCAGCAGCGAACTGGAAGGAATGGCGGCCAAAGGAGGTGTTGGCTTTAGTAAACTATTATTTATTTATTTATTTATTTATTTATTTATTTATTTATTTATTTATTTATTTATTTATTTATTTATTTATTTATTTATTATTTATTTATTATTTATTTAGTAAACTATTATTACCCTCACTTATATCATACGCACATTTAGCTATTTAAGTATCTTTCTCTACCATCGACCTGTATAGTATAGTTAACCATGGAATTATTTATTTTTTATTTATATCAACTTGCAATAATTGTATAATATTTTCACTTAAGACTCTATAACAATGTATAGTGCACATTTTCAGTCATTCACTCATACTATGCAATGCCTTTTTATAGCTTTTTGCACTCCAGACTTCTTGTATTTTTATACTTTTTCATACTGCCCTACTATGTATCATGTATCTGTCTTTTGTGTATTTCGTTCTGGCATTTTGCACCTGCCCTGTGTTTTTCGTAGCTGCTTAACAAAGGAATTTCCCCTCTGGGATCAATAAAGTAAATACCTACCGACCTACCGACCGACCGAATATGCACTAATGAGCTTCCCTGTTCCATTGATAGGAATCCTCACTAAGGAGCTTCCCTGTTCCATTGATGGGAATCCTCACTAAGGCGCTTCCTTCTTATTAATACCCTGACACAGCTCTTGCACTTCCTTTCTCATACCATACCTTCCTCTTTTCCTCTCTCCCTAGTTGTTGTAGAAGATGCAGACGAATGTAAAATATATATAAAGTGCTGCATTAGCTGATTCAAGTCAGGGCCCATGATTCAAGTTAATGTCACATGCACAAGTACAGTGAAATGCCTTTCTTGGAAACTCAAAACAACCCAACAATTCAATGTTATACTAGAAAAAAAAACACAGGAGAAGAAAATAAGAAATATGAACAAAGTTATTAAGCATACTATATACAGGGTCAGATCCAGAACCATATTTACAATGTGCAGGGATATGTGTATGGCTGGGGACCTTCCGATGAGTGTGGGGGATCAGGGTGTATGTGTATGGCTGGGGACCTTCCGATGGGTGTGGGGGTCAGGGTGTATGTGTATGGCTGGGGACCTTCCGATGGGTGTGGGGGGTCAGGGTGTATGTGTATGGCTGGGGACCTTCCGATGGGTGTGGGGGATCAGGGTGTATGTGTATGGCTGGGGACCTTCCGATGGGTGTGGGGGGTCAGGGTGTATGTGTATGGCTGGGGACCTTCCGATGGGTGTGGGGGATCAGGGTGTATGTGTATGGCTGGGGACCTTCCGATGGGTGTGGGGGGTGAGGTGGCGATGCTTGCGGTGGGCTGGTGTGGGTAAAAATACCAGGGCCAAATTCCGCCCCTGAATTAGCCTATAAGAGGTTGTGGATAGTGCGACAAAGAGGTACTTTTAATACAATAGCTAACGCATAAAAAACTTGAAAGACAACCTGTCTGACATTACAAACTTTTTTTTTCTTCTTGAATACACTACAAATTCTTAGCAACAAAAGAGGAAACTCCCCAGTCCTTAATGATTACAAGCATACCGATAACATGATTCTGTCACCAATATGCTTTAAAATGTGGAGAGTGGTAATCTAATGTGTAATTGGATTTGCCCCAAACATAACACTGTATTCAAGACATAAAGTGAATTGCTTTGCCACATTTTTTCAATATTGCTTTAATGCCTTTTTGCAACCAGAAGGCAGGTTAGTGTTGTGGAGTAACTACAATGTTGTTGATCCATCCTCAGTTTTCACAGCCATTAAATTCTGTAAATGTTTTAAAGTCACCATTGGCCTCATGGTGAAATCCCTGAGTGGTGTCCTTCCTCTCCGGCAACTGAGTTAGGAAGGACGCCTGTATCTTTGTAGTGACTAGGTTTATTGATACACCATCCAAAGTGTAACTAAGAACCATGTTCAAAGGGAGATTCAATGTCTGCTTTTATAATTTTTCCCATTTACCAATACGTGCCCTTCTTTGAAAGGCATTGGCAAACCTCCATGGTCTTTGTGGTTGAATCTGTGTTTGAAATTCATTGCTTGGCTGAGGGTCCTTACAGATAATTGTATGTGTGGGGTACAGAGATGAGGTAGTTATAGAAAAATCATGTTAAAACACAACAATGTGGAAAAAGTCAAGGGGTGTGAATACTTTCTGAAGGCACTGTAGTTTCACATGCCAATGCAAACTAGCATGCTAGTAGATACTATAGACTTCCAGTCATTGCGCTAATGCTAGTCAGAAACTGCGCTAACGCTAGTAAGCAACTCCCTTTAAACTTCATGCAGAGACATAAACATGGTATCCACCAGTTCATCTGACTCTGGAGAAGTAGATAAAGTATCCCTTTAATATGCTCGTTGGAGTTGTTTGTTATTTGTAGCTGTAGGACGAGAAAACGCATGCAACTTTAATTAGCCTAGCTAGCTAGCTAGTTATTAACTAGCTTCTCCCGGTTTGATGCAGTCAAGACAGGTACTACCTAATCATATTGGATGATA
This sequence comes from Thymallus thymallus, assembly GCA_023634145.1. Lineage (NCBI taxonomy): Eukaryota > Metazoa > Chordata > Actinopteri > Salmoniformes > Salmonidae > Thymallus > Thymallus thymallus. Next base: position 721,188 of record CM042424.1, on the reverse strand, counting down.
AATAACCTAGCTATGTTAGCTATTAGTCTGCTATAGTCATATTGGATGATAAATAACCTAGCTATGTTAGCTATTAGTCTGCTATAGTCCTATTGGATGATAAATAACCTAGCTATGTTAGCTATTAGTCTGCTATAGTCATATTGGATGATAAATAACCTAGCTATTTTAGCTTATTAGTCTGCTATAGTCATATTGGATGATAAATAACCTAGCTATGTTAGCTATTAGTCTGCTATAGTCATATTGGATGATAAATAACCTAGCTATGTTAGCTATTAGTCTGCTATAGTCATATTGGATGATAAATAACCTAGCTATGTTAGCTATTAGTCTGCTATAGTCATATTGGATGATAAATAACCTAACTATGTTAGCTATTAGTCTGCTATAGTCATATTGGATGATAAATAACCTAGCTATGTTAGCTATTAGTCTGCTATTGCGCGAGTCGGCTTTGTCGGTTGCTGTCTCTCACCTCTCCCTCCCTCCTCCCCACTTACCCTTAGGCAGAAGAGGGAATTGCCTCAGGCCTTATTTCATCAAGGAGCCTCACGACCTGGGCATAATTAAAAACAAATAATACTAGTAATCTTTTTTATATATATAATTTATTCGCTAAGCCACTCCCCCATGCTCCACTCAAGATAGTGTCAGCCACTTGCGAATTGAAGGAGTGATTGATTATGTGCTTTCAACTCCACCTGCGTTTGTATACGTCAAAAACTTGAGGTTAGCATGATTCAGCTTACCCAGTACAAAGGAACCAATCGGATAGTCCCAAAGGTGCAAACTTCTATATCTCTAAACCCATTGTCCTGTATGTATTTTGATCTCCCCATAGCTTCTAACACCTTACATAAGAATCAGACAATGCATAAAAAATCATAACAGATGAAATTAAGAAAATAAATCTTATCACAGTCTATATTGGTTTGTTGTCAAGACAAGCATAACAGTGATTAAGCATTGTTAAGGGTCCTTATGTTTTTTTAATAGTCCAAATGACCCCACATTTCTGTGCAGCATTCTGTAACTTGAACTTTCAGTTGAATGTGACCTTTAGTTACACATATTGCCTGTTTCCAACCACTCACACATTTTCTGGATAAGCCCAAGTTAACCACATGTTACCACATATCTGAATCTATCGTCCAGTGGTATATTAGTTCATAATTTTTTGGCCAAATAAGGTAAAGGATATGCTGATGTTGACACAAAATGTGCAGTGGTTTGGACAAAAAAACACACACCTCCAATCTTCCATTTCGTGCTTACCCAGTACATCTGGTTCCGTTGGTCTTATTTACACACCATCTCTTTTCAGCTCTCAAAGACCGTGGTAAGACTGTTTTCTCTATGTTTTACCTGATTAATAGATGATAATGTTATGCACTGTCTGTGGGGGGTATTTCACCTAACGATACATAATGTAATCTATACAAACACAGGTGAAGAATCCAACAATGCAGACCTTGGATATTGATACAGACATGACTCTCATCAAGCCCAGAAAAAAGAATTACATTGGCGTTACATTTTCAGGTATCAATGCAAGTACAGACACACAGAGAAACACACACAAACCACTTACCTTTTTGTCCACTCACAATTCTAGATTATATAAAAAAATGTAACATTACCCGAGAGAGTTTATATTACCTTGTGATTCAGCTGATTTCCAGTGGTGGAAGAGACCCTCTGGAGTTGCTGCAGTGTGTCTGGGGCTGCTGTGTGTTCTCCTGCTGGCTGGGATCATAGGTCTGTCTGTCTACTGTAAGTTTATAAGTTCATTATGTTTTCACTAATACATTCTTCATCATCAGTAGTTTAATACTTAGATGTTCAAAGGACCACAATGGGGAAATTACTGTGTTGTCCTATTTGCTTCTCTATGTAACTGTCCACTTCGCCGGAGCCAGAGCCTCCCCCGACGGACTAGTCTTCCCTCCCTATACCCCCCATGTATTTGTGTGTTTTCTTTGGCGTCGGGGAGTCCGCGCATTGGGGGGGGGTACTGTCAGGCTCTGGCCATAGAGAAGCCTATTTGCTTCTCTATGTAACCATGGTCAGAGTCTGAAAGGTCTTTTCTTTCTCTTTCTGGTGGTGGTTTGTGTGGGATCCCTAATTAGAGGCAGCTGTAGTGCATCGTCTCTAATTAGGGATCCTACATAGGTTGGTAGATTTTCACACTGGGTTGTGGGTCGTTATCGTTATGTATATTTCGCAAGTCACGGAGAAGTAAGTGTGCATTATTTACGTATATATATCTCGTGGTTGATTTTGAAACGTTACGTTTATATTGTCGTGTTTATTTGGTACAAACGTCTGTCTATCGAGTTTTGCCCTCTGTGATTTCCCCATTGTTGCCCTCGGTGATGTAAGGACCACAATGGGGAAATGACTGTTGTCCTCAGTGATGTAAGGACCACAATGGGGAAATGACTGTGTTGTTCTCGGTGATGTAAGGACCACAATGGGGAAATGACTGTGTTGTCCTCGGTGATGTAAAGGCCACAATGGGGAAATGACTGTGTTGTCCTCAGTGATGTAAGGACCACAATGGGGAAATGACTGTGTTGTTCTCAGTGATGTAAGGACCACAATGGGGAAATGACTGTGTTGTTCTCAGTGATGTAAGGACCACAATGGGGAAATGACTGTGTTGTTCTCAGTGATGTAAGGACCACAATGGGGAAATGACTGTGTTGTCCTCAGTGATGTAAGGACCACAATGGCGAAATGACTGTGTTGTTCTCAGTGATGTAAGCACATGTGTATACTATATCCACTTGTGTGGCTGAATTTTGTTTTATAAAATTGTCAAAAAAATGGATGTGTTTCTATTTTGACAGATAACCAGGTCATTGGTCATTATTACTCTGCAGAGAGATTCCAGACGTCCAGTTACAACAACCTGACTAAAGAGAGTGACCAGCTACAGACCAGTTATAACACGCTGACTAAAGACAGAGACCAGCTACAGACCAGTTACAACACCCTGACTAAAGAGAGAGACCAGCTACAGACCAGTTACAACACCCTGACTAAAGAGAGAGACCAGCTACAGACCAGTTACAACACCCTGACTAAAGAAAGAGACCAGCTACAGACCAGTTACAACACCCTGACTAAAGAGAGAGACCAGCTACAGACCAGCTATAACACCCTGACTAAAGAGAGAGACCAGCTACAGACCAGCTATAACACCCTGACTAAAGAGAGAGACCAGCTACAGACCAGCTATAACACCCTGACTAAAGAGAGAGACCAGCTACAGACCAGCTATAACACCCTGACTAAAGAGAGAGACCAGCTACAGACCAGTTACAACACCCTGACTAAAGAAAGAGACCAGCTACAGACCAGTTACAACACCCTGACTAAAGAGAGAGACCAGCTACAGACCAGCTATAACACCCTGACTAAAGAGAGAGACCAGCTACAGACCAGCTATAACACCCTGACTAAAGAGAGAGACAACTTGAAGGAAGAGCTAAACCTACAGAACATTGGTAAGACTGGCAAATGACTTTTTTGTGGTACTCCAGATCTGCTAGATCCATAGACAATAAGACCAATAGCGATAGCGCTGACGTCGTCCACTTATTTCTTATGGAATACTCCCGATGGCGAATGAAGCCGGAGGTATTTTAATTTGAAACGTAGACTCCTCGTAGACCGCCGGCCTATGATTGGTCTATGTCAGCACGTGGTCCAACACGTGGTCCTGTGGTCAGAATTTATCATTACTTAATTAAATATCCCAATTTGTATAGAACTTTAAAATAATTCACCTAAGGGATCAAAAGATTGGGCTGATCGCAATGGACGGTTATTTGGGCACTGCTTGGTTGCTATGCAACAGCCAACAAGCAGAACTCTTAACTTCATACTCCAGACCAGGCACTGGGGGACTGGCTAGATCCAAATAGTAGCCTTTGTTTTCTTAAAAATATATTTTAGGTGCGCTTGACTTACTGTATCTTTACTGATCAGGGTTGGACCGGTTACAATAAAAGTAATTTAATGTAATCCATTTTTTTTTATTGTATGCTCTGCCCATCCAACACAATGGATTTTGAACCTAAACTGACATGTAACGGATACAAGAGAAATCTGATCATTTCATTGGATGAACAAATGTGCAATACTCTGCATGTAGACTAGGGTTTCTGATGAAATGTGTCATGGTTCATTTTTCAGTAAGTTGGGGTCAGACTTTTTATGTAAAGTTTTTGGAGTTTTGGATATTTAAAATAGACTAGAACAGATCAGTTCATGTTCAGTAAGGGCTATATTTAATCAGATCCGGTTTAGCCGACATCTGCATGGCAGGTGTTTTGGCGTTGTCAGAGGTGAAACTACGTTAGAGCTATCAAATCCACAAGCAGCTCCCACCGTTATACACTGAGTGCACAAAACATTAGGAACACCTTCCTATTATTGAGTTGCACCCCTTTTTGCCCTCAGAACAGCCTCAATTCTTTGAGGCATGGACTCTACAAGGTGTCAAGAGCGTTCCACAGGGATGCTGGCCCATGTTGACTCCAATACACAGTCGTGTCAAGTTGGCCGGATGTCCTTTGGGTGGTGGACCATTCTTGATACACACAGGAAACTGTTGAGTGTGAAAAACCCAGCAGCTTTGCAGTTCTTGACTCAAACCGGTGTGCCTGGCACCTACTACCATACCCTGTTCAAAGGCACTTAAATATTTTGTCTTGCCCATTCACCCTCTGAATGGCACACATACATATTCCATGTCTCAATTGTCTAAAGGGTTAAAAATCCTTCTTTAACCTGTCTCCTCCCCTTCATCTACACTGACTGAAGTGGATTTAACAAGTGACATCAATAAGAGATCATAGCTTTCATCAGGATTCACCTGGTCAATCTATGTCATGGAAAGAGCTCAGTGTACATAAAGCAGACATTGCCATTGGGCTGCACAGATTTGCATTAAGAGATCCCATGCAGCTGTGTTTACAAGTTTGAACGCTGGAATGTGAGATGTAATCTACACCTTGATTAGGACGATAGAAGTCTTCATTATCGCCTTGATTTTTCTATTTGAGCGTCATTATTTCTACATAGACTACACTTTCTCGTTCTAAACTTCTAACACAAGTGGGGTGGGTGTGGCTTAGTGACATTGATCGCAAAAGCACCCACTCACGGCTCTAACACAGTTCCACCTCCAACTGTCTGCTACCACCTATCTGATTGAATATAGGTCTAAATCCATTCCCACTGAAAGTCACCAAGGACGCTGTTGTTTCCAAATGGCCATTTAAGTCCTGGTGGAAAGTAGTGCTAAGGTGCTATTTTTTCCCTGATGTGGACAAATGTGATCGCTATCATGGGTTTGTCATGAAATAACCTCTACGCTCCTGTCCCCAAGGATGGAGGAAGTTTAAGTCCAGTTGGTACTTCCTCTCTACTGAGAAGAAATCCTGGACAGAGAGCAGGCAGGACTGTCTGAGGAGGGGCGCACACCTGGTGGTCATTAACAGCAGAGAGGAACAGGTGAGAGGGAGGAGAGAGAATTATATTTCTGATCATTTCAACATTTGGTTTCAATTTCAACTCCTGTTTGATTTTCACTTTATCATGTCACCATATAAAAAATATGAATAATCCTGACACATGTTTGTATGTGCTAAAATATATTTTCTTTGTGACTGGATATTTTCTTTGTGACAAAACAATAGGAATTTATCTATAAATGGACTAGAAACATGGACACCTACCTTGGTTTCCATGACACCAATACAGAGGGGGTTTGGGAGTGGATTAAAGATGATCCTTTAGACCAATCACCAGCTCCTGGTACAACGTGAGTGGACCTGTTCTGGATAATATTTTACCGTCCGGTTATCTGTGTTGGTATTGGATTATTTTTTACATTTCTATGTGCTTCCTTCTATAGCTGGGACTCCTGAATTGGAGGGGGAGTGGTTTCACCTCTTTTCTGAGTGTATATAACCAGTTTCTCAGGCTCCATCTCAGTGATTCATTGTATAGCTAGAGAACTCATGATAAATATAATTTCTCTTAATCTTTGTTGTCTGTCTTTTTCCTAGCTAGGGCCATCTACATTAAGTGCTGCCTGTCTTCCCAGTAGCCTACTTGATGTGTGAACTGCTGATTTCTCATAACTTCCAGATGATTGTTGACAAATCGACCAGGATTAAGGGGCAGGGCAATCAGGAATGAGTACCGGGAGGTGTTCTCTTCACCTTTCAAAGACAATTAGCATTTAGTGTTACTACTTCAGTCTGCCCTGTTTCCTCAGCGGCAGCTGTAAGCAGCGGTCATGTCAGTGGTGGTCTTGTCACAAAACTAAGATGGTCGCCGAAACAAAGACGGTTCTGCTGAGTTGTTCAAGGAAGGCGCCACACCACTCTCTCACTTGAGTGTCTTACCTAGTTATTTTCAGATTATCTCATTTTGGTCTTTTGTAAATTTGTCAACTATTTGTGTGTGTTCTATACCCGTTCACTCCTCTCCCTGTAGGCTTTACAAACGCTCCCCAGCCCTTGACTACGACCCTTCTAATTTAGTGTACCCTGCACGTACAACCCATGTGGAATTCCTGGTTTTCAGATCTGCGGTGAAGAACGCAGAGCTCATCTCAGCCTATGCTGCCTTCAGTCCCTTGACTGCTTCGGCCTATTTTCTCCCTCTCTCGCCTGTCCATCTCCTCATCTGAATTCCATGTTGTCACTGTCACTCCAGCTGAACACTGTTGTTATCTATCGCCCACCAGGTACCCTTAGTTACTCAATGAGCTTGACACATTAAAGCTAATTTACTGACAATGGCTCACCGGTCTTCGTACTTGGCGACCTACACCTCCTGACGTCTGCCTTTGATTCATTTCTTTACTTCATTTTCGATTCATTTTCCTTCCTTGCCTCTTTTGCCCTCACCATTCCCCAGGCCCCTCCCACTCACAAGGCAGGCAATACGCTTGACCTCATCTTTACTAGAGGCTGTTCGCCTGCTAATCTCACTGTAACCTCCCTCCAGGTCTCTGGTCACTGCTTTGTTTCCTTTTCTGTCTCCCTTTCCTCCCAGCCTAACCACTCAGCCCCAACCCAGATGGTAATGCGCCATCGCAATCTTCGCTCTCTCTCTCTCCCACTACTCTCTCCTCTTCTATCCTATCAGCTCTCACTTTTGCAAATCCTAGTCTCCTCCCTTTCCTCATTCTATGACTCACACTGTCCCCTTTCCTGCCGGCCGGCTCGGCCCTCCCCTCCTGCTCCAGGGCTCAGTGACTCATTGAGAACTAACAGAACAGGGCTGTGGGCAGCTGAGCCAAGAAGTAGAAACATGTAACTTCCACCCGACAACCTGTCCACCTGACCTCATCCCCTCCTCCCTTCTCCAGGCCATCTCTGGAGACCTTCTCACTTCCCTCATCCCCTCCTCCCTTCTCCAGACCATCTCTGGAGACCTTCTCACTTCCCTCATCCCCTCGTCCCTTCTCCAGACCATCTCTGGAGACCTTCTCACTTCCCTCATCCCCTCCTCCCTTCTCCAGACCATCTCTGGAGACCTTCTCACTTCCCTCATCCCCTCCTCCCTTCTCCAGACCATCTCTGGAGACCTTCTCACTTCCCTCATCCCCTCCTCCCTTCTCCAGGCCATCTCTGGAGACCTTCTCACTTCCCTCATCCCCTCCTCCCTTCTCCAGACCATCTCTGGAGACCTTCTCACTTCCCTCATCCCCTCCTCCCTTCTCCAGACCATCTCTGGAGACCTTCTCACTTCCCTCATCCCCTCCTCCCTTCTCCAGACCATCTCTGGAGACCTTCTCACTTCCCTCATCCCCTCCTCCCTTCTCCAGGCCATCTCTGGAGACCTTCTCACTTCCCTCATCCCCTCCTCCCTTCTCCAGACCATCTCTGGAGACCTTCTCACTTCCCTCATCCCCTCCTCCCTTCTCCAGGCCATCTCTGGAGACCTTCTCACTTCCCTCATCCCCTCCTCCCTTCTCCAGACCATCTCTGGAGACCTTCTCACTTCCCTCATCCCCTCCTCCCTTCTCCAGACCATCTCTGGAGACCTTCTCACTTCCCTCATCCCCTCCTCCCTTCTCCAGACCATCTCTGGAGACCTTCTCACTTCCCTCATCCCCTCCTCCCTTCTCCAGACCATCTCTGGAGACCTTCTCACTTCCCTCATCCCCTCCTCCCTTCTCCAGGCCATCTCTGGAGACCTTCTCACTTCCCTCATCCCCTCCTCCCTTCTCCAGACCATCTCTGGAGACCTTCTCACTTCCCTCATCCCCTCCTCCCTTCTCCAGGCCATCTCTGGAGACCTTCTCACTTCCCTCATCCCCTCCTCCCTTCTCCAGGCCATCTCTGGAGACCTTCTCACTTCCCTCATCCCCTCCTCCCTTCTCCAGGCCATCTCTGGAGACCTTCTCACTTCCCTCATCCCCTCCTCCCTTCTCCAGACCATCTCTGGAGACCTTCTCACTTCCCTCATCCCCTCCTCCCTTCTCCAGACCATCTCTGGAGACCTTCTCACTTCCCTCATCCCCTCCTCCCTTCTCCAGGCCATCTCTGGAGACCTTCTCACTTCCCTCATCCCCTCCTCCCTTCTCCAGACCATCTCTGGAGACCTTCTCACTTCCCTCATCCCCTCCTCCCTTCTCCAGGCCATCTCTGGAGACCTTCTCACTTCCCTCATCCCCTCCTCCCTTCTCCAGACCATCTCTGGAGACCTTCTCACTTCCCTCATCCCCTCCTCCCTTCTCCAGACCATCTCTGGAGACCTTCTCACTTCCCTCATCCCCTCCTCCCTTCTCCAGACCATCTCTGGAGACCTTCTCACTTCCCTCATCCCCTCCTCCCTTCTCCAGACCATCTCTGGAGACCTTCTCACTTCCCTCATCCCCTCCTCCCTTCTCCAGGCCATCTCTGGAGACCTTCTCACTTCCCTCATCCCCTCCTCCCTTCTCCAGACCATCTCTGGAGACCTTCTCACTTCCCTCATCCCCTCCTCCCTTCTCCAGGCCATCTCTGGAGACCTTCTCACTTCCCTCATCCCCTCCTCCCTTCTCCAGACCATCTCTGGAGACCTTCTCACTTCCCTCATCCCCTCCTCCCTTCTCCAGGCCATCTCTGGAGACCTTCTCACTTCCCTCATCCCCTCCTCCCTTCTCCAGACCATCTCTGGAGACCTTCTCACTTCCCTCATCCCCTCCTCCCTTCTCCAGGCCATCTCTGGAGACCTTCTCACTTCCCTCATCCCCTCCTCCCTTCTCCAGACCATCTCTGGAGACCTTCTCACTTCCCTCATCCCCTCCTCCCTTCTCCAGACCATCTCTGGAGACCTTCTCACTTCCCTCATCCCCTCCTCCCTTCTCCAGATAATCTCTGGAGACCTTCTCACTTCCCTCATCAAATCATCCCTGACCACTGGCTTCGTCCCCTCTGACTTCAAAATGGCCTGATTCGCTTCCCTCTTCAAGTAACCAACACTCGACTCCTCTGACATTAAAAACTACAGACCGGTATCCCTTTTTATTTTCTGTACAAAACACTTGAGCATGCTGTCTCTGACCAACTCTCTTCTATCTAAAACACTTGAACGTGCTGTCTCTGACCAACTCTCTTCTATCTAAAACACTTGAGCGTGTTGTCTCTGACCAACTCTCTTCTATCTAAAACACTTGAGCATGCTGTCTCTGACCAACTCTCTCTCTATCTAAAACACTTGAGCATGCTGTCTCTGACCAACTCTCTTCTATCTAAAACACTTGAGCGTGCTGTCTCTGACCAACTCTCTTCTATCTAAAACACTTGAGCATGCTGTCTCTGACCAACTCTCTTCTATCTAAAACACTTGATTGTGTTGTCTCTGACCAACTCTCTCTCTATCTAAAACACTTGAGCGTGCTGTCTCTGACCAACTCTCTCTCTATCTAAAACACTTGAGCATGCTGTCTCTGATCAACTCTCTCTCTATCTAAAACACTTGAGAGTGCTGTCTCTGACCAACTCTCTCTCTATCTAAAACACTTGAGCATGCTGTCTCTGACCAACTCTCTTCTATCTAAAACACTTGAGCGTGCTGTCTCTGACCAACTCTCTCTCTATCTAAAACACTTGAGCGTGTTGTCTCTGACCAACTCTCTCTCTATCTAAAACACCTGAGCGTGCTGTCTCTGACCAACTCTCTCTCTATCTAAAACACTTGAGCATGCTGTCTCTGACCAACTCTCTCTCTATCTAAAACACTTGAGAGTGCTGTCTCTGACCAACTCTCTCTCTATCTAAAACACTTGAGCATGCTGTCTCTGACCAACTCTCTCTCTATCTAAAACACTTGAGAGTGCTGTCTCTGACCAACTCTCTCTTCTATCTAAAACAATTGAGCATGCTGTCTCTGACCAACTCTCTCCCAACCCGAGCACTCAGTTCTGCCACCTCTGGTATCTTGGCCGTCCCACCTTTACAGGAGCCCAGTCAAATCTCTTCCTCCTGAAGCTAGGACAGCAGAGTCCCTGCCCATCTTCCAAAAAACATCTGAAAGCCGACCTCTTCAAAACGTATCTTAAATCATCCCACATAACCCCCTCCACACCTCCCAAAATCCTTTCATGAACTAACACTCACACTTGACTTTTTTCTCCCTTACTAGCTGTGACTTGCTACTTCATTGAGGAAAATTGTACTTACTATGACTGTGACATGTGGTTATTTCACCTAAACATCTTAAGACGAATCAACTGTCTGTTGCTCTGGATAAGAGAGTCTGCTAAATAACTAAAATGTAAATGTCATATGTACAGTTGAAGTCGGAAGTTTACAAACACCTCAGACAAATACCTAAAAACTCAGTTTACATACACCTCAGACAAATAAATTTAAACTCAGTTTATATACACCTCAGACAAATACATATATAACTCAGTTTACAAACACCTCAGCCAAATACATTTAAACTCAGTTTACAAACACCTCAGACAAATACATATAAACTCAGTTTACATACACCTCAGACAAATACATTTAAACTTAGTTTACATACACCTCAGGCAAATACATTTAAACTCAGTTTACATACACCTCAGCCAAATACATTTAAACTCAGTTTATATACACCTCAGCCAAATACATTTAAACTCAGTTTACATACACCTCAGCTAAATACATTTAAACTCAGTTTTATACAATTCCTGACATTTAATCCTAGTAAAAAGTCCCTGTTTTAGGTCAGTTAGGATCACCACTTTATTTTAAGAATGTGAAATGTCAGAATAATAGTAGAGAGAATTATTTATTTCAACTTTTATTTCTTTCATCACATTCCCAGTGGGTCAGAAATGTACATACACTCAATTAGTATTTGGTAGCATTGCCTTTAAATTGTTTAACTTGGGTCAAACGTTTCGGCTCGCCTTCCACAAGCTTCCCACAATAAGTTGGGTGAATTTTGATTTGTGCATTCTGTGATTATCTGTGGTGTTGATCCATGTGCCTTTTTACCATCTGATTATCTGTGGTGTTGTTCCATGTGCCTTTTTACCATCTGATTATCTGTGGTGTTGTTCCATGTGCCTTTTTACCATCTGATTATCTGTGGTGTTGTTCCATGTGACTTTTTACCATCTGATTATCTGTGGGGTTGTTCCATGTGACTTTTTACCATCTGATTATCTGTGTTGTTCCATGTGCCTTTTTACCATCTGATTATCTGTGGTGTTGTTCCATGTGCCTTTTTACCATCTGATTATCTATGTTGTTCCAGTTGACAATTTACCATCTGACTATCTGTGTTGTTCCAGTTGACTTTTTACCATCGGATTATCTGTGGTGTTGTTCCATGTGACTTTTTACCATCTGATTATCTGTGTTGTTCCAGTTGACTTTTTACCATCTCATTATCTGTGTTGTTCCATGTGACTTTTTACCATCTGATTATCTGTGTTGTTCCAGTTGACTTTTTACCGTCTCATTATCTGTGTTGTTCCATGTGACTTTTTACCATCTGATTATCTGTGTTGTTCCAGTTTACTTTTTACCGTCTCATTATCTGTGTTGTTCCATGTGACTTTTTACCGTCTCATTATCTGTGTTGTTCCAGTTTACCTTTTACCATCTGATTATCTGTGGTGTTATTCCAGTTTACCTTTTACCATCTGATTATCTGTGGTGTTGTTTCATGTGACTTTTTACCGTCTGACTATTTGTGCTATAGCCTGTTTGATTGCTTTCTTGATTACTTTTTGCTGTCTGTTTTGGTGTCTTGTTTATAGGTATTGGAGGGATGGGGAACCAAACGATGACTATCAGAAGGAAGACTGCGCTCATCTTTCACAGATGGCATTAGACCCACTAAAGAGTTGGAACGACATCCCATGCACAACGAATATCCACTGGATGTGCGAGAAGACTGCGTCCCCATTGTAATTATGTGTTTAGATTTTTGTGTTAAGCTCATTCTTGTGAAAATTTGCCTAAGTGATTGGGAAAAAAGCATAGGTAACTTGACCCTTATCTTAACATGGTGGGCTAACACAGTCTGATCTTGCACATATGACCCGGGTTCAAAACCCAACCAGCAACATAATTGAGTCATATTGGATATACAAAAGAGAATTTTAGGCTGTTTATGTTATTATTTTGTAATGAAATCCCAACATGATCTTATCAGAAACTGTTATGGAGTTAAGTGGACTGGAGATGCAGCTTAAGTAATAGAAATCCTGATGTATTAGCAAAGAATCATTACAGATGATTATTTAACAGTACAAAGTCCGTATAGACCATGTATGCCGTACTGCTAATATACTAGGGCTAAATCCTTGGTGTTTGGGTGTGTAGAAAATCATTGTTACTTTGTCTGGACTATTGTCGCCACCTGGCGAAATAGATTGGATCTTGCACTTCAGTTCCTCCTTCCGTAGCTCTGGTCCAGGGCGTCAGTGCACTTTCCTCTTCTATCTTATCTTAGAAGTGACGCCCTGGACCAGAGCTAGGCCTATGGCTATCAGCTACTACAAGAAAAAGGGTTTCATCGATTAATTTGGAGGTGGAAGAATAAAATGAACAATGTGCTACAATATGCTGCCACTGTCCCTGTAATAGTATGCCGAATTTATGATATTAGTAATAAACATTTAAATAAAAAAGACAATATCCAAATGTAAGTCAATATCATGAATACTTCTACAACAGATACACTAATGTTGTTTAATGTTATGCTTAGTTCATAACTAAGTGGGAAGGTGGTATTTACCACATACGACTGGGAAAAATCCACTTTAATGCCCCTTAATTACTAGTGGGAAATCCCACATGTTGACCTTTTTTTTTTTTTTTTTTTTTATTTAACCTTTAACTAGGCAAGTCAGTTAAGAACAAATTCTTATTTACAATGACAGCCTAGGAACAGTGGGTTAACTGCCTTGTTCAGGGGCAGAACGACAGATTTATACCTTGTCAGCTCAGGGATTTGATCCTGCAACCTTTCAGCTACCTGCCGCACCTCTGATGTCACCTACTAAGGAAATGACCTCGATAAGAGCATTTTCAACAGTTAAATTGAACAACAAAACATTATTTATAAAAAACTATCTATTAATCTGGTTTTTGAACACTAATTAGTTCACACTTGGACTCCCAAGTGGCGCAGCGGTCTAAGGCACTGCATCTCAGTGTTAGAGGCGTCACTACAGATACCCTGGTTTGAATCCAGGCTGTATCACAACCGGCCATGATTGGGAGTCCCATAGGGTGGCGCTCAATTGGCCTAGCGTCGTCCAAGTTTGGCCGGTGTAGGCCGTCATTGTAAATAACAATTTGTTCTTAACTGACTTGCCTAGTTAAATAAAGGTTAAATATTAGCTAGCAGCTTTTTGGCCATTAGCTAATCAGCATTTCTCAATGAGGTCAAAGCATGTGAATGACTTCACAGCTGGTAATTACTAGGGGTGTGCCGTCATGGCCATACTCATATTCCTAATCATATCTGTAAATTGACAGTTGATAGTCGGATCGGATGATACTCGTGCTTGTAAAAAACTTAAATGTTTTAAAATGCCTAAGTAGATGTTGGCAAATACCTATCTCCCTGCACGTTTATAGACCAAACAACCTGCAGATTACAAGCCGCAGAGGGGTGTGTGTGTGTCTGACCTGTGTCTGTGTGTCCTCAACTTGCAGTGGGCTGACAATTTTGCTAAAAGCCAACAAGCTGCATCAACCATAAACTTAAACGATGGGTATCATGCTTGCAAACTAATTATAGTGTTACAAAACCATGTTAATAGATAGGTTTTTTATACAGAATGTTTTGTTGTTGCATTTAACTGCCGAAAACGCTGTTCTGGAGGTGACGTCAGAGGTCAGCATGTGGGAGAAATCTGAACTCAGGGATAATAGACGAGTTTCCCTCAAGTAATTAGCAGTTGGAGGAGGCGTTCAAGAAGTATTTTCCCAGTCGTACATGGTAAATACCACTTTCCCACTTGGTTATGAACGTATCATTAGGCTACAACTTCTGTCACCACTGTTCAATGATTCCGCAATTTCGGTCGGTGAGGAAATATTCGGGTGAAAGGTTAGGCAAAGTTATAACTCCAAAGCCAGTAACAAAGCCCACAGTCCCTTTCCGGACAGATTTCTCCAGCAGACGTGGGCAACCCTGAACTGAAACAGCAGACGCGAACTGTAAAGTATACAGACATATCCACACTTTTGTACCCTAATATCCCGTGTTTGTTTAGTACAAATGCTTATCGCATTTAAAAGTTCCGCGTTTAGGAGAAGTAGGCCTACACTTTGCGGTGGGGAATGTGGACACCGCGTAATTACGCATTTACTAACGGATTTCGTACAAGTGAGGATTCGCTTTCGCTAAAAGTAGGACTCGCCCCATTCCGTTATCTGGCTGCTTGGGTGAAATGCTTACCAGCACGAATGTAGCCTACGGCCGGGTTCCTCCGCTGCTCGCCTTTTTGTTGTTGTTGCTGAAGTAGGTCTATTCCGCATGTTGACGCCTAAGAAATATTGAATTAACAACACATATCGATTAGTTTAACATTAAGCATAACGGCTAGCATAGAATAGCTTGGTGGTCTGCTTCAAACCGATAATTAAACTTCAACCATAGACAACGACTATAGGAATAGGAGTTGGTTGTATGTAGGCTACAGTAGGCATACAAACAAACATATCTGGGACCAGCCTTGGGTTGAGTAGTCTTGTCTGAACACGTGCATATATTGCATTCCATAAAAACCAATTAATCACAACTAGATTTCATTCTGAACGGCTGCTTTAGTTCATTGCCCAGGTGCTATTTCTCTGCGTGAAGTGGACACATTCGAGATGCATTCGTTAGGACGATTCGAAGGGCCTGTGACTGACAGGGGCCCTAACAAAGTAGCTGTAATGAAGCTTTCTGAAATCAACAGTGGCAGTGCTTGGATGTCTATTCCATTCAATTAGCAAATACTTTAATGGAAAACATAAATGAGAATAGTTAATCAGCTTTACACAGTGAAATATAGCTAGGTAAGGAATGTACTAGGCCTAGGATAGCTGGACATACAGTACTTCTTCAGTTTTATCAGGGGCGCAACTTCCCTGATATTTATGCTGCAGTAATCAGCATATTCAGGTAAAGAAGTGGAATCATTTGAATTACAAGAAGTCTTGTTGTCCATTATCTTGCAGTAGAGAATGAAAATGTATTTTTGCTCCCAACCCAATGTAGCTTCATCTGTTTTTATGTCATATCAATAGTTTTCATGACCTGCCCTGAACAAACACTGGTAAACAATAGTTTTCATGACCTGCCCTGAGTAAACATTGGTAAACAATAGTTTTCATGACTTGCCCTGAGTAAACATGGGTACAAAGTCGTTTTCATGATAGGATTTATTAGGATATGCACAAAGGAATGCAAATATTTACACTGTGATTTCCACCCAAGACACACAGCACATGTTCTATCTCTCTCTCTCTCTCTCTCTCTCTCTCTCTCTCTCTCTCTCTCTCTCTCTCTCTCATACACTCAGACCTCTTTCTCCTCCTCCTCTTCCTTCCCGCCAGTCTCTGCAGATCTACTGCTTCAGACCAGAGGAGCAGAGCACCATGGTTGTGTCCAAGGCCTGGACGTTACGCCAGCACTTCCAGGGTTTCCCCAAGGCTAGTGACTTCCATCTGAGGGAGGAGACGCTGAAGCAGCCCAGGAATGGACAGGTGAGGAGAGGATAGAACCTTATCTTCATTATCTGCAGCACAATACCAGTGTCTACATATGTGGAACAACGCTGCATTTTAATGTTTTGTAGAAGAAAAAATATATAACATTAAAAGGTTCTACTCGATGACATCATCAAAAGTTCAAACATTTTAAAAAAAGTGTTTTTTGCGGAAACTTTGGGAGCAAGACAATGCCTTCCCTCTGGGAAACAGTTTTTAAAAACGTTTAATCCTACCCTGTGATGTCACACTGTTTTCACATGTAGACACTGGATTGGTGCTGAAGATAATGAATATACTAAGTTGAAAAGTGGCAGACTTGCCCTTTAATGTTGTCTTGGAAACACGCTGTAGCCCTACCGGAAACTTTACACACAATTCTAACATGTTCCATGGCATGTGAAATGACTTGATAACATGTGGTTAATACATTTTTACTAGAAACAGGTTATCTGGGCTGAAACGAGGAGGGACTCATCTGAATTTGTCCAACAACAAAAATATGTGTTTTCTTTGCAAAACGGTGTCCACTAATGAATACACCCCTGAACAAATTACACATTTTAATAGCTAAATATTTTCAGTTGCAAAAACGTTTTGCTACGGGGTGTACTAATGAATAGACCACTGTTCAGGTGCTGTTGGAGGCTGTGTTCCTCAGTGTGGACCCTTACATGAGACCCTACAGCCAGACGATGATGAAGGAGGGAGACGTGATGATTGGGTCACAAGTGGCCAAGTAAGGAAACATTATGGGGGAGGGAGGCGGGCACGTGGACGCAAACACTATAGACTTCCTGACACTCATGTTGACACATTATAGATTCACGTTGACACACTATAGACTTCCTGACACTCATGTTGACACATTATAGATTCACGTTGACACACTATAGACTTCCTGACACTCATGTTGACACATTATAGATTCACGTTGACACACTATAGACTTCCTGACACTCATGTTGACACATTATAGATTCACGTTGACACACTATAGACTTCCTGACACTCATGTTGACACATTATAGATTCACGTTGACACACTATAGACTTCCTGACACTCATGTTGACACATTATAGATTCACGTTGACACACTATAGACTTCCTGACACTCATGTTGACACATTATAGATTCACGTTGACACACTATAGACTTCCTGACACTCATGTTGACACATTATAGATTCACGTTGACACACTATAGACTTCCTGACACTCATGTTGACACATTATAGATTCACGTTGACACACTATAGACTTCCTGACACTCATGTTGACACATTATAGATTCACGTTGACACACTATAGACTTCCTGACACTCATGTTGACACATTATAGATTCACGTTGACACACTATATACTTCCTGACACTCATGTTGACACATTATAGATTCACGTTGACACACTATAGACTTCCTGACACTCATGTTGACACATTATAGATTCACGTTGACACACTATAGACTTCCTGACACTCATGTTGACACACTATATACTCACTGAAACTCATGTTGACACACTATTGACACTCATGTTGACACTCACTCTCTCTCACACCACCTCTCCAGGGTGATCCAGAGCTGTAACCCCAGCTTCCCGGTGGGCTGCCATGTGGTCAGTGATTGTGGATGGAGGACTCACTGGGTGTGTGATGGGGCAGAGCTGACCCCTGTGCTGCCCGACTGGCCCAAGGACATCCCCCTTTCTCTGGCCCTGGGGGCCATCGGCATGCCTGGGTAGGAGAGCTCTCTCTCTCTCTCTCTCTCTCTCTCTCTCTCTCTCTCTCTCTCTCTCTCTCTCTCTCTCTCGACTGCCCTATGTGGTTGAGAGTTGTGTGAGATACAGTAGTGGTTGATGATGAGGGTGATGTATGGACTAGAGGAGGTGTGATGATGATGATGTTGATATCTCTCTACAGCCTGACAGCTCTGTATGGACTAGAGGAGGTGTGTGAGATAAAGGAAGGAGAGACTCTTCTGGTGAACGCTGCAGCAGGAGCCGTGGGCTCAGTGGTGGGACAGATCGCCAAGATCAAGGTACAACATTCCCCCAACGTTCCCACAGTGTTCCACAACGTCTCCACAGTGTTAGTTACTTCCTGAAGATGATGACAAGCTGTGTTCTATATTCCATGTGTCTCTGTGTGTGTTATCAGTGACTTTCATCATGTATAGTGAGTCAGTGTGTGTGTGTGTGTGTGTGGGTGTCCTCAGGGCTGCAGAGTGGTGGGCTGTGCGGGGACAGATACCAAGGTGTCCTATCTAAAGGAGCTGGGTTTTGACCAGGTCTTCAACTACAAGACTGCCACCTCTCTGGAGAACTCACTCAGGGAGGCCGCGCCACACGGATACGACTGCTACTTTGAGAACGTGAGGCCGCTGCACCACTCACACACAGACACACACACACTCACGCACTCTTTGTGTGTGTGGACATTTGTGTGTGATCATGTGTGTGTGTGTGTGTGTGTGTGTGTGTGTGTGTGTGTGTGTGTGTGTGTGTGTGTGTGTGTGTGTGTGTATCAAAGCTCAATCTCTTTCTCTCTCTCTCTGTCCAGGTTGGTGGGAAGTTCTCCAGTGTAGTGATGCCCCAGATGAGAGAGTATGGCAGAATAGCCGTGTGTGGAAGCATCTCTATGTACAACGACACCACACCACAGACAGGTATACTATACTGTACACACCACAGACAGGTATACTATACTGTACACACCACAGACATGTATACTGTCCACACCACAGACAGGTATACTATACTGTACACACCACAGACATGTATACTGTCCACACCACAGACAGGTATACTATACTGTACACACCACAGACAGGTATACTGTCCACACCACAGACAGGTATACTATACTGTACACACCACAGACAGGTATACTATACTGTCCACACCACAGAGAGGTATACTGTCCACACCACAGACAGGTATACTATACTGTACACACCACATACAGGTATACTGTCCACACCACAGACAGGTATACTGTCCACACCACAGACAGGTATACTGTCCACACCACAGACAGGTATACTATACTGTACACACCACAGACAGGTATACTGTCCACACCACAGACAGTTATACTGTCCACACCACAGACAGGTATACTGCACCATACAGTACAACAACACCACACCACAGACAGGTATACTGCACCATACAGCACAACAACACCACACCACAGACAGGTATACTGCACCATACAGTACAACAACACCACACCACAGACAGGTATACTGTCCACACCACAGACAGGTATACTGCACCATACAGTACAACAACACCATACCACAGACAGGTATACTGTCCACACCACAGACAGGTATACTGCACCATACAGTACAACAACACCACACCACAGACAGGTATACTGCACCATACAGTACAACAACACCACACCACAGAGAGGTATACTGCACCATACAGTACAACAACACCACACCACAGACAGGTATACTGTCCACACCACAGACAGGTATACTGCACCATACAGTACAACAACACCACACCACAGACAGGTATACTGTCCACACCACAGACAGGTATACTGCACCATACAGTACAACAACACCATACCACAGACAGGTATACTGTCCACACCACAGACAGGTATACTGCACCATACAGTACAACAACACCACACCACAGACAGGTATACTGCACTATACAGTACAACAACACCACACCACAGACAGGTATACTGCACCATACAGTACAACAACACCACACCACAGACAGGTATTTGTTTATAAACCAGGACCATATGATCTTACTGTATCTGTATATCTGTATATGTTGATATATAGGCTACTGTATGTGTTTCTATTTCAGGGCCGTATGTACACACCTATATGATCTTCAAGCAGCTGAGGATGGAGGGCTTCCTGTGTGCTCGCTGGAAACACAAACACCAGCAGTCACTGAGGAGGCTGATGGCCTGGATGACTGAGGTACAGGGACAGGGTTCTACTAGGGTTCTATTATTAGTGTTCAATCACCAGTGTTCTACTACCAGTGTTCTACTACCATTGTTCTATTACCAGTATTCCATCACCAGTGTTCCATCACCAGTGTTCCATCACCAGTGTTCCATCACCAGTGTTCCATTACCAGTGTTCCATTACCAGTGTTCTATTACCAGTGTTCTATTACCAGTGTTATATTACCAGTGTTCTATTACCAGTGTTATATTACCAGTGTTATATTACCAGTGTTATATTACCAGTGTTATATTACCAGTGTTATATTGGCAGTGTTCTATTACCAGTGTTCTATTACCAGTGTTATGAACGTTCATGATACGATAGAAACCCATCCAGTAAAGATTCCTTCTGAAGGTAGTTTTATTGAGTCATGTGAATCCATGAAAACAGTTCATAAACACTGTGTAAGCCTAATGATGGTGAGGATGAATATGACAGTGATGATGGCGGTGATGATGATGATGCTGATGAGGAGGAGGAGGAGGAGGAGGAGAATAAAATGTTTGTGTTGATCCTTCAGGGCAAGCTGAGATGCAATGAACACATCACCAGTGGTTTCAACAACATGCCTGCTGCCTTCATGGGCATGCTACAGGGAGACAACACGGGCAAGGCTGTGGTCAAGGTGTGATGATGTCACAATCACATCAACATTACACTCCTCCAGAACATCTGGCTAAAGCATTCCAGAACACTCCACTTCTACATTCCAGGTTCTAGAACCGGAATCTGTTTGTATTCAACATTCCAAAATCCTTCCTGAATACCACACTCTAGTATTCAATAGACAGCTAGACAGGTTTTGGTCCAGTGTAATGCTATTAACTAAATAAACATGTCTTCACAATACATCCAAAATTCTCTACAATTCATTACATACTAGTTTACAGTACAAGTGTTCTTCACTACTAATATAACACCTGATAACTTCTACTGTATATTTAGTGCACTGGAGTCTAATAATTCTGATATGTTGTCCCTTTAATTAGAAATAAAAACTAAAACTGCTCCAACTCCATCAGATATACTTAATAAAGGGGCAATCTGGGATTCAAACAACAAAGCGACCAGTTACCCTGCCGCTTGGACAATCCCAGACTTCCCTTTCTTTAACCATGGATCCATAACCATTACAACTAGTGTTCATCGTGGATGTGCGTCTGGTTCTCACAGACCCAGTTGATTGTGCGTCTGGTTCTCACAGACCCAGTTGCTTTTCATAATGTACCCTACATTGTTCCAGGTCTTCAATGGATCTGATGACCTTTGGGTGAACATGGCAAAGTCCTCAATGCCAAAGAAGTTGTTTAAAATTACATTGAATTACTGATGAATTAGCATATATTAATAGACTATTCATAAATAGTGTATATATTATAAATACATTAGTATTTCGTTATTTGTAAACATTTTTAAAGCAATTCTAAACATAACCATTTATAATTCCTAAGCATATAACACACAAATAAACGTTTGATATGAGAAACATTGATATGATGTTAGGAATGGAGGTAGATAAGTTGATTATGCCATGGAAAATATCTCCTTTCTCCTGTAGTGTGCACTTATTCACTTCCCTTCATGGATTTGAAAGGAAATGTCTGGTCTATGGAAACTCCCTCCATGCCTACACCAATCCAATGCTTTTACATTTGTGGGAGTAGTGAACGAGTGCACACTTCAGGAAGGAGCGATTATGGAGACAAAAACCATAGTCTATTTCCACTACTCACATTCCACCACTAGGGGGCAGCACCAGGGCCAGGTTCTTGGAGGACCAGGCTATTAAGAAAGGGGGATTTTTCACCAGGGTTTTGGTCAATTCCATTCAGTCAAATGTATAAATAAAGCCCTTTTTACATAAGCAGATGTCACAAAGTGCTATACAGAAACCCAGCCTAAAACCCCAAACTGTAGAAGTCAAACTGAAATCCCCATTTTCCTCAATGCTTCTCTATGGCTGCGTTCACTCAGGCAGCCCAATTCTGATTCTTTTCTTTTTCAGAATTGGTCTTTGGACCAATCAGATCAGCGCTGAACAATATTTGATGTGTGTGATTGGTCAAAAGACCAATTAGAGGAAAAACATCAGAATTTGTCTGCCTGTGTAAATGCAGCCAAAGTAATGAGACAAAGTTGGTATTTTGACCAATCAGATCAGCTCTTTTGCCAATAATGGCGAAGGTGCATAAAGGCGGCGGCCCCCATGTACTTAAACCACAAACGTCTCATTTGCTAAGTCTGTCGTGTTGTACACTGCTATCTGTCACTCTTTTTAAGTATTGTCATTAGCACAGTATACATGATCCCAATTCTAAATCCAAGACAGCGGCTAGTCTCCCAGTCCCTGTCGCTGAAAAACATCCCCACAGCATGATGCTGCCACCACCATGCTTCACCGTAGGGATGGTGCCAGGTTTCCTCCAGACGTGATACTCAGCATTCAGGACAAATAGTTCAATCTTGGTTTCATCAGCCCATGTTTCTCATGGTCTGAGAGTCTTTAGGTGCTTTTTGGCAAACTCCAAGTGGGCTGTCATGTGCCTTTTACTGAGGAGTGGCTTCCGTCTGGCCACTACCATACAAGCCTGATTGGTGGAGTGCTGCAGAGATGGTTGTCCTTCTGGAAGGTTCTCCCATCTCCACAAAGGAATTCTAGAGCTCTGTCATAGTGACCATTGGGTTCTTGGTCACCTCCCT
The DNA here is from genome assembly GCA_023634145.1 of Thymallus thymallus. Lineage (NCBI taxonomy): Eukaryota > Metazoa > Chordata > Actinopteri > Salmoniformes > Salmonidae > Thymallus > Thymallus thymallus. Next base: position 698,256 of record CM042424.1, on the reverse strand, counting down.
GACCAAAGCCCTTCTCCCCCGATTTCTCAGTTTGGCCAGCGGCCAGCTCTAGGAAGAGTCTTGGTGGTTCCAAACTTCTTCCATTTAAGAATGATGGAGGCCACTGTGGTCTTGTGGACCCATTTTTTGGTACCCTTCCCCAGATCTGTGCCTCGACACAATCCTGTCTTGGAGCTCTACGGACAATTCCTTCAACCTCATGGCTTGGTTTTTGCTCTAACATGCACTGTCAACTGTGGAACCTTATATAGACAGTGTGCCTTTCCAAATCATGTCCAATCAATTGCATTTACCACAGCAGGACTCCAATCAAGTTGTAGAAACATCTCAAGGATGATCAATGGAAACAGGATGCACCTGTGCTCAATTCCAAGTCTCATAGCAAAAGCTCTGAATACTTATGTAAGTATTTTTTTATTTTCAATACATTTGCAAATATTCTGTTTTCGTTTTGTCATTATGGGGTTTTGTGTGTAGATTGCTGAGGATTTCTTGTTATTTAATCCATTTTATATTAAGGCTGTAACGTAACAAAATGTGGAAAAAGTCAAGGGGTCTGAATACTTTCTGAATGCACTGTATTCTAGTGAGTCTCAACAAAATTAGAACTACAAAAGGTACACCCTATTTAAATGGATGGCTTAAGATAAATATCCTGAATACCCTATTGAATGAAAACTCCAAGAGAAAATCTGTTGGCCAGCAAGTGGGAGGATTTTCAGCGGTTGAATGAAATGTATTCAGAACAGGTCGGGCTGCCGAGGTAGGTGGTTTTGCTCGCCTGAGGTAGAGTATCTCATGATAAGCTGTAGAACACACTATCTACCTAGAGAGTTTTCATCTGTATTTTTCATAGCTGTCTACATACCACCACGGACCGATGCTAATTTCTATCATCATGTTAAATGTGCAACCAGAGGGAAACAACTCTAGACAAGCTTTACTCCACACACAGAGAAGCATACAAAGCTCTCCCTCGCCCTCCATTTGGCAAATCTGACCATAATTCTATCCTAATTCCTGTTTACAAGCAAAAATTAAAGCAGGAAGCACCAATGACTCGGTCAATAAGAAAGTGGTCAGATGAAGCAGATGTTAAGCTTCAGAACTGTTTTTCTAGCACAGACTGGAATATGTTCCGGGATTCTTCTGATGGCTATGAGGAGTACACCACATCAGTCATTGGCTTCGTCAATAAGTGCATCGATGACGTCGTCCCCACAGTGACTGTACGTACATACCCCAACCAGAAGCCATGAATTACAGGCAACATCCGCACTGAGCTAAAGGGTAGAGCTGCCGCTTTCAAGGAGCTTATAAGAAATCCCGCTATGCCCTCCGACGAACCATCAAACAGGCAAAGCGTCAATAGAAGACTAAGATCAAATCGTAGTACACTGGCTCTGACGCTCGTCGGATGTGGCAGGCAAACCATTACAGACTATAAAGGGAAGCACAACCGAGAGCTGCCCAGTGACACAAGCCTACCAGACGAGCTAAACTACTTCTACGCTCGCTTCGAGGCAAATAACACAGAAACATGCATGAGAGCACCAGCTGTTCCGGACGACTGTGTGATCACGCTCTCCGCAGCCGATGTCAGTAAGACCTTTAAACAGGTCAACATTCACAAGGCCGCAGGGCCAGATGGATTACCATGACGTGTACTGCGAGCATGCGCTGACCAAGTGTCTTCACTGACATCTTCAACCTCTCCCTGTCCGAGTCGGTAGTACCAAAATGTTTTAAGCAGACCACCATAGTCCCTGTGCCCAAGAACACTAAGGTAACCTGCCTAAATGACTACCGACCCGTAGCACTCACATCTGTAGCCATGAAGTGCGTTGAAACCCTAGACCCACTCCAATTTGCATACCGCCCTAACAGATCCACAGATGATGCAATCTCTATTGCACTTCACACTACCCTTTCCCACCTGGGTGAGAATGCTATTCATTGACTACAGCTCAGCGTTCAACACCATAGTGCCCTCAAAGCTCATCAATAAGCTTAGGATCCTGGGACTAAACATCTCCCTCTGAAACTGGATCCTGAACTTCCTGACAGGCCGCCCCAGGTGGTAAGGGTAGGTAACAACACATCTGCCACGCTGATCCTCAACACTGGGGCCCCTCAGGGGTGCGTGCTCAGTCCCCTCCTGTACTCCCTGTTCACCCATGTTCACCCAGGCGCACCGGTTTGAGTGTGTCAAGAACTGAAAGCCGCTGGGTTTTTCACGCTCAACAGTTTCTCGTGTGTATCAATAATGGTACACCACCCAAAGGACATCCAGCCAACTTTTCAAGATTTTTCTAAGGTGTCCATGGTGTACTGTTGATTTAGGGCCAGATAACACTGCATTTTGCTCTGTGATTGTGTTTCCCAATAGGTAATGTAGTTTTGACTGTGTTGTAATTTGGTTTATTCTGATTGATTGGATGTTCTGGTCCTGAGGCTTCAGTGTGTTCGTAGAACAGGTTTGTGAACCCAGCCCCAGGACCAGCTGGATGAGGGGACTCTTTTCTTTGCTTCAAAACGTAATTGCTATTTTTTAGTTTGTATTATTAGTGAATATTGGCCTAATTCTGCCCTGCATGCATTGATTGTAGTTTTCCTCAGGACACGTAGGGGAATCTTACAGTACTCTGCATGCATGGTTTCAATGGGGTCTGTGTGTCTCTCTCTCTCTGTGTGTGTCTCTCTCTCTCTGTGTGTCTCTCTCTCTCTCTGTCTCTCTCTGTGTGTCTCTGTGTGTGTCTCTCTCTCTGTGTGTCTCTGTGTGTGTCTCTCTCTCTCTGTGTGTCTCTCTCTCTCTCTCTCTCTGTGTCTCTGTGTGTCTCTCTCTCTCTGTGTGTCTCTGTGTGTCTCTGTCTGTCTCTGTGTGTGTCTCTCTCTCTCTCTTTCTGTCTCTCTCTCTCTCTCTCTCTCTCTCAGCAATGTACCCAGGATTTACAGGAAATTGCCTGACTTACTAAAAGGGAACGCCTTCAAGATAAGAGTGACCAATCACTTTGTGAAGTACAACACCCCACATCTCTATAAAGTGTCAGCTGCATCTCCTCTTGTAGACATATGACTCTAGATACCCAACTCAGCAGGCATTCAAAGGTAAGGACATCTATTAAGTTACTATTACAAGACACAAGGCTGAACCACATTCTTGTTGCATGTTTTGATATTACAAATGGGTGTTCTTTCCAAAATAGACATTCTGTACAGGCTTCCTCTGATGTAAGCATTATGCATTATAATATAGACATTATGATCTAGGTATTATGATACAGGCATTATAATATAGACATTATGATGTAGGTATTATGATATAGACATTATGATATAGGCATTATGATGTAGGCATTATGATATAGACATTATGATGTAGGCATTATGATGTAAGCATTATGATATAGGCATTATGATGTAAGCATTATGATATAGACATTATGATGTAGGCATTATGATATAGGCATTATGATCTAGGTATTATGATGTAGGCATTATGATGTAGGTATTATGATCTATACATTATGATCTATACATTATGATCTATACATTATGATGTAGGCATTATGATGTAGGCATTATGATGTAGGCATTATGATCTAGGCATTATGGTCTAGGCATTATGATGTAGGCATTATGATGTAGGCATTATGATGTAGGCATTATGATGTAGGTATTATGATCTATACATTATGATGTATACATTATGATCTATACATTATGATCTATACATTATGATCTATACATTATGATCTATACATTATGATGTAGGCATTATGATCTATACATTATGATGTAGACATTATGATCTAGGCATTATGATCTATACATTATGATCTATACATTATGATCTATACATTATGATCTAGGCATTATGATGTAGGCATTATGATCTATACATTATGATCTATACATTATGATGTAGGCATTATGATCTATACATTATGATCTATACATTATGATCTATACATTATGATGTAGGCATTATGATGTAGGCATTATGATGTAGGCATTATGATGTAGGCATTATGATGTATACATTACGATCTATACATTATGATCTATACATTATGATCTATACATTACGATCTATACATTACGATCTATACATTATGATCTATACATTCCTAAAACAGGACTAATATGGACTTAAATATTTAATACACATTATGCACTAATGATGTCTGGCAATGAATTCAGTCATTTAAAGCCTGAAGTATAAAAGCTATTTTATCCTTTCAAAGCTAGAATCCTTAATTGATACAAAAACAATAATCTACATAGTTTATATGTTGCCGGTGTCGGTGGTGTGTAACGGCGTTGAAGCAGTCAAATCAGTGAGCAGCTGCTCTAGTGATCATGGTCATGAAGCCACTCGTATTAGAAGTTCAGAACGAGAAGGTGTAGATATATAGAAATATAGACAATCACATTTAAAATGATTAAACTAAATAATGAGGATTCATATCAGCCTAATCTCGTTGTAGATTACAACTCACATTCCAGTGATCAAACTCATAAACAAGGTTACATGGAATTTCTCTTAAGCCTTATAGCCTACCTACCTCAGCCAGTGAAGTTATTTTGTATAGGACTAGGCTCGGAGAAATAGACTCCAATTAAGCCCTCTTGTTGTTTGTTAAGTCTAATTAAAATGAAGATAATTGTTGAAATTAATTACTCGACTGGTGTAGGTTTTCTCCATCTGTTGCTGTGCAACACTTACATGACTAACAAGTTAGCTATATTTTCAGCACCAGTCGCTGTTCACCTCCTATTGAATGCGCTGCTGTTGCAGCTTTGCGTTTCAGCACCACTTAATGTTCCGCTGCCTGCTTTATTCATTGACTGTATCCTGCATTCTCTCTCCACATGTTAAAATGTAAATGTTGCATTATTTAGGTAGAGTAACTTCCTTCTTGGGACATTGCATTTGGGAGTTTTTGCATCTCTAGTCCGCGATGTTTTTTATTATTATAATTAGTTTAAATTAAAAAAATATTCATAATTAATTTGGGGGGCCGAATAATATTGCTGGCGGGCCAGAATTGGCCCGCGGACCGCCAATTGGGGAACCCTGCTGTACATATTTCAATGGGGGCAGGAATAGGGAACCTAACACTTCGATCACATCGACAGCATGGTATAGCCAGAAGTACATTCATTTCCAATGGAACGCTGCGTTCGCCTTGCAGCATTGCGTTGCAGAGGAAGTAGCAGTTCGTTCTGTGTGGGGCAAACTCACATTTTTTTTTTTAGATGCATGCCAATAAAGCAACAACACAACACTAAACAATACATTATCTACACAACACAACACTAAACAATACATTAGTTGCACTATAACAGTGACAAACGGTGCCCACAAACTGACATAAAGCTGTCCCAACAGTAGAGTCCCAACACCTTACCACTGCTACACCTGGCTATCAGCGGAGCCTTGTCTGGCAGCGAAACAGTTCACTCAGCCTCATTTACTGCCTTTTAAAAAAACATAGCTGAAGTGGCTGACTTGCTTAAACAAATGTGGTTTCTACTGACAATTGAGATGTATGAACTATGGCATAAGGGGACGGCGTGCGCATAAGTGGCAATCCGTAATTTTGATTAAGACATTAATGAGCGAGCCAGGACGGACGTAGTCAATATAACTATTTGTTCAGCACTTTTTAAATGTACAACGACATAATCCAGAATCTTACAGTGTTATCCCTGTACACCAAGTCATAACCGTAGTATAAATAAAGGGGGCATATAAGCAGACAAGGAAAGTTCTTACAATATTCGATAATTACATTTCTCTAAAACAGGTTATAGGCTAAATGTGCACCACCAAGTCAGAACAGTAGGCTAAGTTATGAGGTGAAAAGGGACCAAATTATTAGGGTGAGGTACTAATAGCTTCCTACACAACATACACTTAGTATTACTTTCTTAGCTACAGTATACATATCTCTCTGGCATAATACATAACTTATGCAGCAGCATGCAAGACATTTTTGGACTTACCTTGATGTGCTGTGCTCACTTGAACAGGAAGGTGGCGCGGTGGTCCTTCTTGTGGGCTCTAGAAAGAGGCCCGAAATCCAGAGTTGGAATTCCGAGTTGGATGACCATTCAAAATTATTTTCAATATTTTCCCAGTCGGAGCTAGTTTTATCAGAGTTCCCAGTTGTCTTGAACTCACTGCAGCCAGACGACGCGGGGCTGCAGTGGCGCCTTAGCACTCATATGACAAGGATTGAAAAGGATTTGCCAGTAGATTGCCGACTTGATGATGATGATGACTGCTTGTCTAGCTTGCTAGTTAAGATTTTGAAAGTATGAGGTTGACATTATTAGTCCAATCAAAGCTACTGTGGATATAAAGTGATTTTAGGTCCGTAGTTTTAACATATGCGTCAAACTGTATGTGTAGATGGCTTGACGGAAATGGTAGCAGAAGGTGAATGTGAGAGGTACGTGCAGACATGTTTATTTATAATAACATAAACAAGAAACGCAGGACACGAAGATAGCACCATTGTTTATTTTTTTCAAGTATTCAGAGAGGCATTAGATAAAATATATTTTGCTGAAGGGAGGGCCATCCATTTTCATTTCGGAGAGTTCCGAATTTCTCCATGCAACCCTTATTATAAGTAACGGCCACTCTCTAAATGATAACGTTATTAACCTAAATTGAGCAAAATGAAATCTGAGAAGTAGCTTTCTTGCATTCAGCAGAACGTCAGATACAGGCTACATAACGCTTTACATTATGTTGATATTCACTGGGTATAACTGATCATTCCCCAACCTCTACAATGAATGATAAATGGTCCCAGCTGTCACGACTCCCTCTGAAGTTGCTTCATCCCCTTGTTCGGGCATGCTTCGGCGCTCTTCGTCACCGGCTTTCTAGCCACTGCCGCTCCCGCTTTCATTATCCATTAGTTTTGTCTTGTCATTACGCACAGCTGGTTATCATTTCCCCCAATTACTACATGTTATATGTTCCCTCTGTTCCTTGTCGGTTATTGTTCATTGTGTACGTGTTTTTACCTCAGTGCTATCGCACCCGAGTTATTTCTGTTACTCGTGTTATTGTGCGCCAGCGTTCTCCTGGTTTATGTGAGCACATTAGGTTGGTTACTGGCACGGTTGTGCCTTGCTTGTTCTTTTGTGGATTCTATTTTGTAAACGTATTAAATTCTAAATTTCTTCCACAACATCTCCCTGGCTCCCTTCACTGTTCACTCACATTCGTCACACCAGCTCTAACTTGTAATGATCATGTTAAAACATGTTTAACCCACATTGATTGCTATGAAGATTGTCTATACCACAGCTTTTGTTAAAATCAGTAAAGAAAATCATTGAGCAATATTTACTGTCCTATTTATTTTAAGATTGGTTAAAGATGAAGCAAACTGAAAAATGTAAGTAACTTTAAGGTTCTCTTTCTGTCAAGACCTCAACGTCACCTTATGGGATGGTTTATAACTTCCTTACCAGTCATAAAATATGGTCATGATTTACTAGTATAACAGGTTAGTGCTTCTTCTGCTTTTCTATTACGATCTTTGGCTCAGGACTAGCATCACTGGAGCTGTTGTTGAATTAAGAGCTTTAATATATTACTGACATGTATTTTTAATCTCTGAATATGCTGTAGATCTGAGCTCAACAACTTCTGCAACATGGGTGAATGTGGATGGTGAGAATTTCCATCCATTGGAATGTATGTTTCTGCTCCTGCATCGTTGACATATGTTGTTCTCATCTTTAGAGTGCAGTGACAAGAAGAAAATGTGTTCTTCTTATTGCCACTTTGTGTTGAGTTTGACCCTTGGTCTTTACTTTGGACTGGTGGAGAGATATGTGTTACTTATACATTAGAATTCTACTCAACTAATACAGTGCATTCGGGAAATTACAGCCTTATTCTAAAATGTATAAGTAAGAAAAGGAGTTAGCAAGATAGCATAAACAGATCTGGGACTAGCTCTTTGTCACCCTGTAGCTGAATGCTGATACTATTTTATGAAATATTTCATTGGACAATTAAGATATTCTATTATATTCTGTCCAATTCTACTCCAGAACTTGATGGTTAGATTAAGTGAATCTTTGAATCAGATGTGTTAGTCCTGGGCTAAAACCAAAACGTGCAACTCAAATGCAACTCAACTTATTTTAGGCAAACCAGACGAGAGGTCTGAAACTATTCCAGGCAACTATCAGTAGAGCTACGACTTTGTTGTGCTCTTTTTAGGACAACTCCATTGGTTCTGTTATGCCGGGGTATATCAAGCTAAATCAAGCACACATATCAATGAAAACGAATTATATTGAGTGATACCTAGAGGTATTTAGACCGCTTTGAAATACAAATCGACCCCCTGAGGAAAATATATTTTTACCTGGCCCTCCCTGAGCGTTTAAAAAAACCCCACATGTAACCCTCCCCCTCCAAAATGATAATTAAAACAAAATAGCAGGTCATATTAAATCCCTTTTTAGTAGGCTATCAATGTTGCATTCGTGATTTCTATCAAATCAACACGTGGTTTAAAGCACAGCTTTATTCATACCATATTCATGTTGTCCGCTAGAGGGCGGCATTTACCAATTTAAGCGTTAATGGTCTAAACCGATAGTCTTACGTAACTATAAAACGTTGGCGAGCATCCACACTAGAGGAACGTTTATGTTTCTACAGTAGCCTACACCTTTCAATCAACTGATCAACGCATCCTATTTCACGCTGTAGATTTATTAATAAGGCGGTAAGAGACCATTCAGCGCTTCAGGGTGTGTTCGTTGTCATTAGTGACAACTGTAAACAATACTTCAACGTAGGCTATATGTAGTTTGTAAGTGATTTCTATTTTTCGAAGGATTGTCAATTTACTATGATCTTATTTTTCACTGTGTTCAACACTGCCTGTCATGTGCAACCATTTAATACATCAGTGCAACCAGTGGTGGAAAAAGTACCCAATTTTTAATACTTCAGTAAAGTAAAGATACTTTAATAGAAAATCACTCAAGTAAAAGTGAAAGTCATCCAGTAAAATACTACTTGAGTAAAAGTCTAGAAGTATTTGGTTTTATATATACTTAAGTATCAAAAGTAAAAGTATAAATAATTTCAAATTCCTTATATTAAGCAAACCAGATGGCACTATTTGCTTGTTTATTTATGGATAGACAGGGGCACACTCCAACACCAATAATAATAATTTATCATTTACAAACAAAGCATTTGTGTTTAGTGAGTCTGCCAGAAAATAGGCAGTAGGGATCACCAGGGATGTTCTCTTGATAAGTGTGTGAATTGGACCATTTTCCTGTCCTGCTGAACATTCAAAATGTAATGAGTACTTTTAGGTGTCAGGGAAAATGTATGGAGTAAAAAGTACATTATTTTCTTTAGGAATGTAGTGAAGTAACAGTAAAAGTTAAATATTTATAGTAAAGTAAAGTACAGATACCCCAAAAACTACTTAAGTAGTACTTTAAAGTATATTTTCTTATGTATTTACACCACTGAGTGCAACAATGTTAACATCACTGGTCACATAATACCATAGAATCAGTGTTCTGCTAATATAACAATGTTCACCTTTCACCTTTCATTGTCATTCCCAGCCGATACGGATACTGTGACTATCTTAATTGTGTCTGGTCGTAATGGGACTACCTTGACAAACATGTCAGAGTGGTCATACCTTCTGTGTCCCGTATACATCAGGAGTTCCTTGATCCTGGTGCACAATACACAGGGTTTCTCCCTCCCAAATATTGTCTGATTCCATTCAATTCAATCATTTAAAAAAAGACAATACAAGTAAAAGTTGTGTCCAGTAAAATGTTAATGCAGAGTGCCAGCTCTCTCCATTTAGAGACCTCATCTTGCAAGTCTCCATGTGCTGGCTCCCTACATGTTTCTGTGAACACAAATAGTCACTGTTCTATTACCAATGGCAGTTATTATCTATCATATCTGACACAAACAGGTACTATTTTGAAGACTGAACAGGTCCGACTTTGTGACTTGTGGTAACTAGTGGAAACTCTAATTATATGCTTTATACCGATGTAGACTGACTGTAGCTCCAGATTGGATTATATTCAGGCCGGTGACTCCGTTACGGTTTGTTTCTCCTAGTTCACTGCATTAGTCAGACTCAGACATGAGTTAGCTACCACCATAGCTGCATCCATTATTTAGTTTTGCCCTAGACAATACAGAAAATACTTGTATGAGCTACGAACTAACTTGTAGGCTAACATTAGCTAGTCTGTAGCTAATTAGCCTACCTCGCTAGCATTATCAAATGACCAGCAGTATCTAGACAATACACAATAAACTTGTACGAGCTACGACCTAACTAAGTTGTAATGAGGTAGCTAGATAGCTACGCTAACGTTAGCTAAAACGTTATCTAGGCTGCTTCGCTAGCCTGCCTCGCTTTATTAAAATATAGCTACCTACATAACCAGCAATAACATTATCTAACATCGTTAGCTAAGTTATAGCAGAGAGGTCATTATATTCACCTACTTCGACCGCATACTAGGTTCCTTCGGCAGGGCATGGCTGTGGAGGTCAATCTGTATACGGCCCTTGAACTCTCTGAGGTGGAAGAGACATGGGCTCTGTCCCAAATGGCACCATATTCCCCATGTAGTGCACTTCTTTTGACCAGAGCCTTATTGATCTCAGGTGGGGGCCCTGCCCTTGCCCTTAGTCTGCCTCCTATCACCATGGATACACCTGTACCTTTTGTATCTTTCGTATCGTCTGAGATCCCTAGAGATTGGAAAGCTGCCGCGGTCATCCCCCTCTTCAAAGGGGGAGACACTATAGACCCAAACTGTTACAGACCTATATCCATCCTGCCCTGCCTTTCTAAAGTCTTCGAAAGCCAAGTTAATAAACAGATCACTGACCACTTCGAATCCCACCATACCTTCTCTGCTATGCAATCTGGTTTCCGAGCTGGTCATGGGTGCACCTCAGCCACGCTCAAGGTACTAAATGATATCATAACCACCATCGATAAAAGACAGTACTGTGCAGCCGTCTTCATCGTCCAGGCCAAGGCTTTCGACTCTGTCAATCACTGCATTCTTATTGGCAGACTCACAGCCTTGGTTTCTCAAGTGACTGCCTTGCCTGCTTCTCCAACTACTTCTCAGATAGAGTTTAGTGTGTCAAATCGGAGGGCCTATTGTCCAGTCCTCTGGCAGTCTCTATGGGGGTGCCACAGGGTTCAATTCTTGGGCCAACCCTATTCTCTATATACATCAACGATGTCGCTCTCGCTGCTGGTGACTCTCTGATCCATCTCTACGCAGACGACACCTTTCTGTATACATCTGGCCCCTCTTTGGACACGGTGTTAACTAACCTTCAAACAAGCTTCAATGCCATACAACACTCCTTCCGTGGCCTCCAACTGCTCTTAAATGCTAGTAAAACTAAATGCATGCTTTTCAATCGAACGCTGCCCGCACCCGCCCACTGGACTATCATCACTACTCTCGACGGGTCTGACACCTACAAATACCTAGGCGTCTGGTTAGACTGTAAACTCTCCTTCCAGACTCACATTAATCATCTCCAATCCAAAATTAAATCTAGAATCGGCTTCCTATTTCGCAACAAAGCCTCCTTCACTCATGCTGCCAAACATGCCCTTGTAAAACTGACTATCCTACCGATCCTTGACTTCGGCGATGTCATTTACAAAATAGCCTCCAACACTCTACTCAGCAAATTGGATGTAGTCTATCACAGTGCCATCCGTTTTGTTACCAAAGCCCCATATACTACCCACCACTGCGACCTGTACGCTCTCGTTGGCTGGCCCTCATTACATATTAGTCACCAAACCCACTGGCTCCAGGTCATCTATAAGTCTTTATTAGGTAAATCCACGCCTTATCTCAGCTCTCTGGTCACCATAGCAACACCCACCCATAGCATGCGCTCCAGCAGGTATATTTCACTGGTCACCCCCAAAGCCAACACCTGCTTTGGCCGCCATTCCTTCCAGTTCTCTGCTGCCAATGACTGGAACGAATTGCAAAAATCATTGAAGCTGGAGGTTCCTATCTCCCTCTCTAACTTTAAGCATCAGCTGTCAGAGCAGCTTACCGATCACTGCACCTGTATATAGCCCTTCTGTAAATAGCCCACCCTACTATCTCATCCCCATATTTATAATTTTTTCTCAGTTGCACTCCAGTATCTCTATTTGCACATCATCATCTGCACATCTATCACTCCAGTGTTAATGCTAATTTGTAATTATTTCGCCACTATGGCCTATTTATTGTCCTACCTTCCAAACCTTACTACATTTGCACTACATTTGCACTCTGTATATAGATTCTCTATTGTGTTATTGACTGTACGTTTGTTTATTCCCATGTGTAACTCTGTGTTGTTGTTTTTGTCTCACTGCTTTGCTTTGTCTTGGCCAGGTCGCAGTTGTAAATGAGAACTTGTTCTCAACTGGCCTACCTGGTTAAATAAAGGTGAAATAAAAATAAATAAACCTTTCTGAAAACAATAGTAGCACTATACTTTAATTAAACCTGTTCTGCCAGTTCATGTCCTTAAAGATTAGAAGGCTCCAATGTGGTTAGCCAAAAAGATGACAAGATAATTCACACATTCATCATCTAGAGTTGCTATCAAACAGATGTCAGATATCTGGTTTGGCCATAACTTGTTTCCTGCTTGTAGCAGGGCATATTTACAGGAATCCATTTCTCTAAGTCACATGATTTCATTAGAAATTTTCCTGCAGTGAGGGAGTGTAACGTAAGTCAATGAGTCCTTGGATGAATGTCAACAAGATTCACACCGTGCTTTAATTAAATCTGACCTTAACAGTTTACGCCCTAAAAGAAGACAAGATTTGAATGTAGGCCATTGAAGACCGAAACGTCAATCTTTTAAACTTGTATAATAAAACTAATTGGCATGGTTACACGTGGTCTGCGGTTGTGAGGCGGGTTTGAGGTACTGCCAAATTCTCTAAAATGACGTTGGAAGAGGCTTATGGTAGAGAAATTCTCGGGCAGCAGCTCTGGTGAACATTCCTGCAGTCAGCATGCCAATTGCAAGCTCCTTCAAAACTTGAGATGTCTGTGGAACATTTCTGGGATCTTTTATTTCAGCTAATGAAACATGGGACAAACACTTTACATATTGCATTTATATATTTTTTTAGTGTAGTATATTTTGTACCCATATTTAACCCCTTTTTTTTGGCACCAAAGTACTTTTTTTTAATTTTTTTTTATTTCACCTTTATTTAACCAGGTAGGTCAGTTGAGAACAAGTTCTCATTTGCAACTGCGACCTGGCCAAGACAAAGCAAAGCAGTGTGACAAATAACAACACAGAGTTACACATTAAACAAACAGTCAAAAACACAATAGAAAAATCTATATACAGAGTGCAAAATGTAGTGCAAAAATGCAGTAAGGTTAAGAGGTAGAACAATAAATAGACTATAGTGGTGACATAAATTACAGAATTATCATTATTAACACAGGAATGAAAAGTGTGCAAATTATGATGTGCAAATAGAGATACTGGAGTGCAAGATTAGTGAAAATAAACAAAAAATAAATATGGGGATGAGGTAGTAGTGTGGGCTATTTACAGAAGGGCTATATACAGGTGCAGTGATCGATAAGCAGCTTTGATAACTGATGCTTAAAGTTATTGAGGGAGATAGGAACCTCTAGCTTCAATGATTTTTGCAATTCGTTCCAGTCATTGGCAGCAGCGAACTGGAAGGAATGGCGACCAAAGGAGGTGTTGGCTTTGGGGGTGACCAGTGAGATATACCTGCTGGAGCGCATGCTACGGGTGGGTGTTGCTATAGTGACCAGTGAGCTGAGATAGGGCGGGGATTTACCTAATAAAGACTTATAGATGACCTGGAGCCAGTGGGTTTGGCGGCGAATATATAATGAAGGCCAGCCAACGAGAGCATACAGGTCGCAGTGGTGGGTAGTGTATGGGGCTTTGGTGACAAAACGGATGGCACTGTGATAGACTACATCCAATTTGCTAAGTAGAGTGTTGGAGGCTAGTTTGTAAATGACATCGCCGAAATCAAGGATCGGTAGGATAGTCAGTTTTACAAGGGCATGTTTGGCAGCATGAGTGAAGGAGGCTTTGTTGCGAAATAGGAAGCCAATTCTGGATTTAATTTTGGATTGGAGATGGTTGATGTGAGTCTGGAAGTTGAGTTTATAGTCTAACCAGATGCCTAGGTATTTGTAGGTGTCCACGTATTCTAATTCGGATCCGTCGAGAGTAGTGATGATAGTCCGGTGGGCGGGTGCTGGCAGCGTTCGATAGAAAAGCATGCACTTAGTTTTACTAGCGTTTAAGAGCAGTTGGAGGCCACGGAAGGAGTGTTGTATGGCATTGAAGCTTGATTGAAGGTTAGTAAACACAGTGTCCAAAGAGGGGCCAGATGTATACAGAATGGTGTCATCTGCGTAGAGATGGATCAGAGAGTCACCAGCAGCGAGAGCGACATCGTTGATGTATATAGAGAAAAGGGTTGGCCCAAGAATTGAACCCTGTTGCACCCCCATAGAGACTGCCAGAGGATCGGACAATAGGCCCTCCGATTTGACACACTGAACTCTGTCTGCAAAGTAGTTAGCGAACCAGGCAAGGCAGTCACTTGAGAAACCAAGGCTGTTGAGTCTGCCAATAAGAATGCGGTGATTGACAGAGTCGAAAGCCTTGGCCAGGTCGATGAAAACGGCTGCACAGTACTGTCTTTTTTAACTGATACCGGGTTACATTCAGATGAGTCTTGTGGGCGTTGTAGAGCAAAACAACCGACATGTATGTACTTGTTCATGAGTCTCAGCTTTCAATGGGTTTGTATTAGTTTGTAGGGCCACAACATTTTGCAATGGCCATCTCTGTCTCCAGACCTGAACCCCAAAGAACCTGTGGTTTGAATTGAAGAGGGCAGTCCATACAGAATGATACCAAGGATAAGGAAACATTGTGTGATTTAGGAGATCCCCCTCCAATCTCATAACACATTTAGAAAAAGGCTGAGTGTCCTCACAAGGGGAGGGTGCTGGAGTATTGAAAACAGAGCATCCGAGAATTTTGACCCTTTTCTTAGATTATTATTTTGTAAAAAAAATAATAATAATAAAGCTGACAATATCACTCAGTATTTTATACATATATTTATTTACATTGAAATACATTACATTCACCTTTATCAAGGGATCCAATAATTCCGTCCCCACTGTATGTGGGTGAGTCAACTTATTTGAATGACATTATTTAATATGATTTAATACATGTTATTAACAAAGTGTGCTCCATTTGAAGTAGAAATTGAAAATAAACTGTATTACTTTAAACAAAATGTTGAATCATTTTGAGACTACAGGAAATATGTTGTCTGCTATGGTAAACAACTGCAGTCATGGTTGCCTACAGCCTTGTGGCTATTGTGGTGTTTTGACGAGAAAACAGCAATATCTAACATTTAAGTCATTTAGCAGACGCTCTTATCCAGAGCGACTTACAGTAGTGAGGTCATACAATTTCGTACTGGTCCCTCATGGGAATCGAACCCACAACCCTGGCGTTGCAAGCGCCATGCTCTACCATCTGTGTTGTCCCAGGTGAGGCAGGCGGCACACGAGGGAAGGGCAACTGCTTCTGCTTCTGCACCTGAACTAGACAGAATGAAATGACTTCCATGATTTACAAGAAATCACCTGACTGTCTAGATAGGGAAAACCTTCAAGATAAACGTGACCAATCACGTCATGAAGTACAACTATGCCCCCCACATCAATATAAAGTGTCAGCTGCATCTCCACTTGTAGACATACGATTCTAGATAACCAACTCAACAGGCAGGTAAGGACGTCAATAAAGTTACTATTTCAAGACACAAGCCTGAACAACATTCTTGTTGCATGTTTTGATAGAACAAATGCAGTATAGATAGATAGATAGATAGATAGATAGATAGATAGATAGATAGATAGATAGATAGATAGATAGATAGATAGATAGATAGATAGATAGATAGATAGATAGATAGATAGATAGATAGATACTTTATTGCTCCCCCGGGGGGGAAATTTCATTGTCAAGCAGCTACAACAACAAAACACAGGGCAGGTGCAAAATGCCACAACGAAAGTTCACAAAAGACAGATACACGGTACATGATACATAGAGCGGCAGTATGAAAAAGTATAGAAATACAATTGTAAAGTACTTAAGTAAAAATACTTTAAAGTACTACTTAAGTAGTTTGGGGGGTGGGGGGGATCTGTACTTTACTTTAACATTTATGCTTTGGATGAATTTTACCTTTACTCCACTACATTACTAAAGAAAATAATGTACTTTTAAATGTACTTTTTTATCTGACACCCAAATGTAATCATTACATTTGGAATGCGTAGCAGGACAGGAAAATTGTCTAATTCACACACTTATCAATAGAACATCCCTGGCCATCTCTACTGCCTCTGATCTGATGGACCCACTAAACACAAATTATTAGTTTGTAAATTATGTCTGAGTGTTGGAGTGTGCCCCTGGCTTTCTGTAAATTAAAAACAAAAAAACACATGAAACTGGTGCTGTCTGTTTTGCTTAATATAAGGAATTTGAAATGATTTATACTTTTACTTTTACTATTGATATATATATATATTTTAAAACCAAAACTTTTAGACTTTTACTCAAGTAGTATTTTACTGGATGACTTTCACTTTTACTTGAGTCATTTTCTATTAAGGTATCTTTACTTTTACTCAAGTATGACGATTGGGAACTTTTTCCACCACTGAATAAATGGGTGTTTTGTCTTTACAAATTGACATTAAAAAATGAGTTTTATAAAGACTTTATGTTAATTATTGTATACAAAGCCTTCTGTATGGTGTTAAGAGATAGATGGGAGGGGTTGAATGGAGCTGAAGGGTGTGACTAATAACCACAAGATAAGTTTATTGTTACAATAGTAACTAATGCATACATTTAATTTGTAAATATAGGTATTATGAAAAATGCATTATGTAGGCATTATGCACATTTTTAAAAAGGGACTAATATGGTCTTAAATAGTTAATACTTCTTATGCTCTCTGGCAATGAATTCAACAATTTAGGAGCCTGCACTAGAAACGCTCTCTCACCCTTTTAACTGTGTATTGGATATGCCAAGGAAATCTTTGAAATACAGTTTTGTAACATACCCAAAGTTCTGCTGAATATTTAGAGGATGGTTCCGTCATCAGCGAGTGCCGCTCTAGCAGGCGGGTGGGGCCGTGCTGCTGCTGCTGTGAGCGACTGACAGGGGAGCAGGGAGGGAGAGACGAGTCAGCAACAAACCAAGCCGAATCGCGCTATACATAACATAGCTAGGTTATTTATCATCCAACATGATTAGGTAGTGCCTGTCTTGACTGCATCAAACCGGGAGAAGCTAATTAAGCTAGCTAAAGTTAGCTAGCTAGGCTAATTGAGGCTGCATGCACTTTATTTTCTTACTGTTACAATTAACAACTGCTCCATTCAGAATATTAAGTAGCAGCCTACCGGTTGGCTCTTGGTAGTTGTAATCTAACTTTTAATTCTATTGGTTAGATATGAACTAACATTTACTGTAGCCTAGTGCCAATTTCATGATTTATGATTGGTCACAACATGTGCAGAGCATGGGGGCCTCAAGCAGAGAAATTATAATACATTATGCCCAGCTCACAAGTCCCCTTGATGATGTGAGGCCTGAGGCAAATGCCTCTTCTGCCTAATGGTATGTCCGTCAGTCAGTGACTGTTGTTCAAATAATTAGTTTTATTTAGTATAGTATACATTTCTGTCTTACGCAACCTAAATAATGCCCTAGATTCTGTATTTGAACATTTTAAACTTGAAGGTAAAAAAGGGAAGCATGATGTATGTGAACCTGGTATTCCAACGGATTTATAGACTATCTATCTATCTATCTATCTATCTATCGATAGACCCCCAGGGAATCTGTGGAATCAAAGCACGGCATGCAAGAAAGCAAAATAGTCGATTCAATTCAATTTCACACTTGAGAATGTAAGGAATTAAGTGAAAGGTAATCGTTATAAACACACATCACACAGGATTAAAAGGTACTCATTAATAGCCATGATATCAAGTAATAAGATTCTAATACTTAATATAAAGAGAATGGCAGTCTCCAGTTTAGTAAGAGTCAGGGTCAGTCTCCAGTTTAGTAAGAGTCAGGGTCAGTCTCTAGTTTAGTAAGAGTCAGGGTCAGTCTCTAGTTTAGTAAGAGTCAGGGTCAGTCTCTAGTTTAGTAAGGGTCAGTCTCTAGTTTAGTAAGAGTCGGGGTCAGTCTCTAGTTTAGTAAGAGTAAGGGTCAGTCTCTAGTTTAGTAAGAGTCAGTCTCTAGTTTAGTAAGAGTCAGGGTCAGTCTCTAGTTTAGTAAGAGTCGGGGTCAGTCTCTAGTTTAGTAAGAGTCAGGGTCAGTCTGTAGTTTAGTAAGAGTCGGGGGTCAGTCTCTAGTTTAGTAAGAGTCGGGGGTCAGTCTGTAGTTTAGTAAGAGTAAGGGTCAGTCTGTAGTTTAGTAAGAGTCAGGGTCAGTCTCTAGTTTAGTAGGAGTAAGGGTCAGTCTCTAGTTTAGTAAGAGTAAGGGTCAGTCTCTAGTTTAGTAAGAGTCGGGGGTCAGTCTCTAGTTTAGTAAGAGTCGGGGGTCAGTCTCTAGTTTAGTAAGAGTCGGGGGTCAGTCTCTAGTTTAGTAAGAGTCGGGGTCAGTCTCTAGTTTAGTAAGAGTAAGGGTCAGTCTCTAGTTTAGTAAGGGTCGGGGTCAGTCTCTAGTTTAGTAAGAGTCGGGGTCAGTCTCTAGTTTAGTAAGAGTCGGGGTCAGTCTCTAGTTTAGTAAGAGTAAGGGTCAGTCTCTAGTTTAGTAAGAGTCAGTCTCTAGTTTAGTAAGAGTCTGGGTCAGTCTCTAGTTTAGTAAGAGTAAGGGTCAGTCTCTAGTTTAGTAAGAGTCAGGGTCAGTCTCTAGTTTAGTAAGAGTAAGGGTCAGTCTCTAGTTTAGTAAGGGTCAGTCTCTAGTTTAGTAAGAGTCAGGGTCAGTCTCTAGTTTAGTAAGAGTCGGGGTCAGTCTCTAGTTTAGTAAGGGTCAGTCTCTAGTTTAGTAAGAGTAAGGGTCAGTCTCTAGTTTAGTAAGAGTCGGGGTCAGTCTCTAGTTTAGTAAGAGTCAGGGTCAGTCTCTAGTTTAGTAAGAGTCAGGGTCAGTCTGTAGTTTAGTAAGAGTCAGGGTCAGTCTCTAGTTTAGTAAGAGTCGGGGTCAGTCTGTAGTTTAGTAAGAGTCAGGGTCAGTCTCTAGTTTAGTAAGAGTCAGGGTCAGTCTCTAGTTTAGTAAGAGTAAGGGTCAGTCTCTAGTTTAGTAAGGGTCAGTCTCTAGTTTAGTAAGAGTCAGGGTCAGTCTCTAGTTTAGTAAGAGTCAGGGTCAGTCTCTAGTTTAGTAAGAGTCAGGGTCAGTCTCTAGTTTAGTAAGGGTCAGTCTCTAGTTTAGTAAGAGTCAGGGTCAGTCTCTAGTTTAGTAAGAGTCAGGGTCAGTCTCTAGTTTAGTAAGAGTAAGGGTCAGTCTCTAGTTTAGTAAGGGTCAGTCTCTAGTTTAGTAAGAGTCAGGGTCAGTCTCTAGTTTAGTAAGAGTCGGGGTCAGTCTCTAGTTTAGTAAGGGTCAGTCTCTAGTTTAGTAAGAGTAAGGGTCAGTCTCTAGTTTAGTAAGAGTCGGGGTCAGTCTCTAGTTTAGTAAGAGTCAGGGTCAGTCTCTAGTTTAGTAAGAGTCAGGGTCAGTCTGTAGTTTAGTAAGAGTCAGGGTCAGTCTCTAGTTTAGTAAGAGTCGGGGTCAGTCTGTAGTTTAGTAAGAGTCAGGGTCAGTCTCTAGTTTAGTAAGAGTCAGTGTCAGTCTCTAGTTTAGTAAGAGTCAGGGTCAGTCTCTAGTTTAGTAAGAGTCGGGGTCAGTCTCTAGTTTAGTAAGAGTCGGGGTCAGTCTCTAGTTTAGTAAGAGTAAAGGTCAGTCTCTAGTTTAGTAAGAGTCAGGGTCAGTCTCTAGTTTAGTAAGAGTCAGGGTCAGTCTCTAGGTTAGTAAGAGTCAGGGTCAGTCTCTAGTTTAGTAAGAGTCGGGGTCAGTCTCTAGTTTAGTAAGGGTCAGTCTCTAGTTTAGTAAGAGTAAGGGTCAGTCTCTAGTTTAGTAAGAGTCAGGGTCAGTCTCTAGTTTAGTAAGAGTCAGTGTCAGTCTCTAGTTTAGTAAGAGTAAGGGTCAGTCTGTAGTTTAGTAAGAGTCAGGGTCAGTCTCTAGTTTAGTAAGAGTCAGTCTCTAGTTTAGTAAGAGTCAGGGTCAGTCTCTAGTTTAGTAAGGGTCAGTCTCTAGTTTAGTAATAGTCAGTGTCAGTCTCTAGTTTAGTAATAGTCAGGGTCAGTCTCTAGTTTAGTAATAGTAAGGGTCAGTATAGTATAGTCAGAGTCGCGGTCAGTCTCTAGTTTAGTAATAGTCAGGGTCAGTCTCTAGTTTAGTAATAGTCGGGGTCAGTCTTTAGTTTAGTAAGAGTCGGGGTCAGTCTGTAGTTTAGTAATAGTCAGGGTCAGTCTCTAGTTTAGTAAGAGTCGGGGTCAGTCTTTAGTTTAGTAATAGTCAGGGTCAGTCTGTAGTTTAGTAAGAGTCGGGGTCAGTCTGTAGTTTAGTAAGAGTCAGGGTCAGTCTCTAGTTTAGTAATAGTCAGGGTCAGTCTCTAGTTTAGTAAGAGTCAGGGTCAGTCTCTAGTTTAGTAAGAGTCAGGGTCAGTCTCTAGTTTAGTAAGAGTCAGGGTCAGTCTCTAGTTTAGTAAGAGTCGGGGTCAGTCTGTAGTTTAGTAATAGTCAGGGTCAGTCTCTAGTTTAGTAATAGTCAGGGTCAGTCTCTAGTTTAGTAAGAGTCAGGGTCAGTCTCTAGTTTAGTAAGAGTCAGGGTCAGTCTCTAGTTTAGTAAGAGTCAGGGTCAGTCTCTAGTTTAGTAAGAGTCAGGGTCAGTCTCTAGTTTAGTAAGAGTCAGTCTCTAGTTTAGTAAGAGTCAGGGTCAGCCTCTAGTTTAGTAAGAGTCGGGGTCACTTACACACAGGTACACGCTACATAGCAAATTAGCACAGTTGGCCGCTTATATCTTCTGTCTGTTTTCCGTAAACAAGTGCTGTAACATGGAGATATGGGGGTGTGAGAACACTAACCCTATAAAGGTGTGTAATAATTTAACATTTTGGTTTAAATATATATATTTGTCGCTGATATGAAAGATACTGTAAGTTACTTATGTTTCCAAAACAAAACCGCAAGCGATGCGTTTTAACGTTCAGACGGAGCATTCTGAGCTCTTAACAAAACCCCCGGCCCAAAGATATTATCGGCAATAGGCGTTAAAGAAGTTACCATCTATGAATGGGTTTGGTCACAGGTTGTTTTAAACTCATTTAAGGAGGCTACTTGCAAATGTATTTAATATTTTCTGTATTTTAAAATACAATACCATTGATGGCATTTGTATTCTGTCATTTATTTTGATAATTTCTTGTAGGGTATTTTGTGCTTTCAAACAGAAGACATTTTGATGTATCTTTGCCCATTTGTCTTAAGTGTTGGTAGATCATTCACTCATTTTATTTGTTGTGAGAGTAAACCACTAAAAATGTATTTTTATATATATATATATATATATATATTTTTTTTTTTTTTTGTTTACTTTTACAAACTCTAAAAACCTTATGTTTTTCCGGCAAGGCTTTAGAAAACTGCTGCAGCCCATCTTCTGGTGGTGGGATTCCTCACCAGGTGGGGATAAAGTGATGGAGAAGCCTGATGATGAGGGGTCACCAGGTGGGGTTAAAGTGATGGAGAAGCCTGGTGATGAGGGGTCACCAGGTGGGGTTAAAGTGATGGAGAAGCCTGGTGATGAGGGGTCACCAGGTGGGGTTAAAGTGATGGAGAAGCCTGATGATGAGGGGTCACCAGGTGGGGTTAAAGTGATGGAGAAGCCTGGTGATGAGGGGTCACCAGGTGCAACAGGTGGTGAAGGAGACGGAAGAGACGCCACACCTTTTCACAGAACTGGCACTCCTGATAGCACACCAGATATTGTAGCAATGCTACAGGGCTTCATGTTGAATCAACAGCATCAACAGATGCAGATGCAGATACAGATGCAGCAGCAGATCATCCAGCTAAAGGAGGAGGTGCAGAAGGGAAAGACAAAGCAACAGTGTGTTGTGACCCCTCTACCAGCAGCAAACCCAGACACTTTGACAAGACCAGCTCTTCAGTCACCAGGTAAGTTGTTCATCAAAAAGATGCAGCTCTGAGGATAAAGACACAATACACAACAATTAAACAGTTAAGTATTTCTACATAAGAACCACTTTCTGCATGTATGCTGATGTACAATACTATATCTCACCCTCCAGGTGGTGAACACGTTGACAAGAAGGAGGAATCAGAGATGGTAAGACACCTCAATCATTTCCATCTTCAGTGATCATGCTGATCATGTTCCTGTAATGTGACATGTTTCATTTCAAAGTCAAAGCTAAATGTTATGAGGTTGAGTTCCAACATGCTTTTGTTGTAATATACAGTACATTTTGATCATAAGCTATGCAAAGTAAATCCCACTTTTTTTTTTTTAAGTGCATTGTAACTGTAGATCTAGTGAAATCACTCATTTTGTGGATATACAGTGGGGAGAACAAGTATTTGATACACTGCCGATTTTGCAGGTTTTCCCACTTACAAAGCATGTAGAAGTCTGTAATTTTTATCATAGGTACTCTTCAACTGTGAGTGACGGAATATAAAACAAAAATCCAGAAAATCACATTGTATGATTTTTAAGTAATTAATTTGCATTTTATTGCATGACATAAGTATTTGATACATCAGAAAAGCAGAACTTAATATTTGTTACAGAAACCTTTGTTTGCAATTACAGAGATCATACGTTTCCTGTAGTTCTTGACCAGGTTTGCACACACTGCAGCAGGGATTTTGGCCCACTCCTCCATCCAGATCCTTCAGGTTTCGGGGCTGTCGCTGGGCAATACGGACTTTCAGCTCCCTCCAAAGATTTTCTATTGGGTTCAGGTCTGGAGACTGGCTAGGCCACTCCAGGACCTTGAGATGCTTCTTACGGAGCCACTCCTTAGTTGCCTTGGCTGTGTGTTTCGGGTCGTTGTCATGCTGGAAGACCCAGCCACGACCCATCTTCAATGTTCTTACTGAGGGAAGGAGGTTGTTGGCCAAGATCTTGCGATACATGGCCCCATCCATCCTCCCCTCAATACGGTGCAGTCGTCCTGTCCCCTTTGCAGAAAAGCATCCCCAAAAATTGATGTTTCCACCTCCATGCTTCACGGTTGGGATGGTGTTCTTGGGGTTGTACTCATCCTTCTTCTTCCTCCAAACACGGCGAGTGGAGTTTAGACCAAAAAGCTCTATTTTTGTCTCATCAGACCACATGACCTTCTCCCATTCCTCCTCTGGATCATCCAGATGGTCATTGGCAAACTTCAGACGGGCCTGGACATGCGCTGGCTTGAGCAGGGGGACCTTGCGTGCGCTGCAAGATTTTAATCCATGACGGCGTAGTGTGTTACTAATGGTTTTCTTTGAGACTGTGGTCCCAGCTCTCTTCAGGTCATTGACCAGGTCCTGCCGTGTAGTTCTGGGCTGATCCCTCACCTTCCTCATCATCATTGATGCCGCACGAGGTGAGATCTTGCATGGTGCCCCAGACCGAGGGAGATTGACCGTCATCTTGAATTTCTTTCATTTTCTAATAATTGCGCCAACAGTTGTTGCCTTCTCACCAAGCTGCTTGCCTATTGTCCTGTAGCCCATCCCAGCCTTGTGCAGGTCTACAATTTTATCCCTGATGTCCTTACACAGCTCTCTGGTCTTGGCCATTGTGGAGAGATTGGAGTCTGTTTGATTGAGTGTGTGGACAGGTGTCTTTTATACAGGTAACGAGTTCAAACAGGTGCAGTTAATACAGGTAATGAGTGGAGAACAGGAGGGCTTCTTAAATAAAAACTAACAGGTCTGTGAGAGCCGGAATTCTTACTGTTTGGTAGGTGATCAAATACTTATGTCATGCAATAAAATGCAAATTAATTATTTAAAAATCATACAATGTGATTTTATGGATTTTTGTTTTAGATTCCATCTCTCACAGTTGAAGTGTACCTATGATAAAAATTACAGACCTCTACATGCTTTGTAAGTAGGAAAACCTGCAAAATCGGCAGTGTATCAAATACTTGTTCTCCCCACTGTATTATTGACCCAAAGCCCCACCCAGAGATCCCAGCTGCATCCCTTTTCAATCCAGAGACGGGCTGGGAAGAGAAGCTTCACCAGGGAGAACTAAAGGTGGGTGTTGACCAGGGATGTGCTGAATAGGCTTCTCAAAAAAAAAGTACCTCCATTCATTCCAAGGTAGAATCCACCATTGTTATCTTGTATTGTGAGATCTTACATTTCATAGAGGTATACTTGGAATTTTTATAATAGTTTATTTTGAACCATTCTGTAATGTTATGGCTGCTGTCTCCACACGGCTATACTGTACCTTCAAATTAATTATGTAAAGTTATCAACATCAGTATCAGTATGACAGATGTCAACGGGGCAAATTCGCACAGATTTAATATTTTCTTTTTTCTTCAGAAATCAGAAAAGGCCCAAAAGCTTTTACCAAAAGCCAATAAGTCAAAACCAGAGAAGGATGGTTCTTCAGGGAAACAAGAAAAGGTATTGTTTCCTGTTTAAAAACTCTTCATACCAGCTCCCTTACACTTCATTATTTAATTAGAAAAGATATTGTCTTGATTGATCTTACTCATAAAAACAACAATAATATAATTATGCGTTTGACTGCGTGTGGGTGATATAATGGTACAGGATTAATGATAATACCTACCGCAGTTGTTGCTGTCCTTTTATAAATACCATTGTTAATAATGTGACAAACTCTCCCAGGGTGATGCCAAGCAGAAAATTCATTAGGAATCATCTAACAATATCTCATGTACCCATGTAAATAACTATATTTCAGAAATCTGCACCTGGTGGTGGCATTTACATCCATTTTGAAGCAAACATTGTTCACTGCTCTGCATTTCAGGTTAACTACAGTCACCTCCACAATTATTGGCACCCTTAATAAAAAATAAAATAAAGTACACAAATACTGAGCTGGAATATACACTCCCAAAAATGTTTTATACTAACACAGTTGCTCAGAGAAAATAGGTTTTGTTTAATGAGTATCTCTGTATTCCATACTTCGTGCAGACTCCCCTTGTGAGGATGATGGCATTGAGTCTGAGAACACATTGGGATTCTTAGACCATTCCTCCATACAGAATCCTTGCAGATCCTTGATATCCTTTGGGCTGCGCTTATGGACTGCCCTCTTCAATTCAAACCACACGTTGCAGCCAATTTTCTGCCTTCTGGTAGAGGCACAACCATGTTTTTGGTGCAAATGTCCTGGTACTTTGTAGAGTTCATTATGCCGTTGATGTTTACAAGGGCCAAAGGACCAGTGGGAGCAAAACAGCCCCATAACATCACATTTCTACCACCATATTTTACAGTAGGTATGAGGTTCTTATCTGCATATGCATCCTTCTTTCAACGCCAAACCCACCGCTGGTGTGTGGCCAAAGACCTCTGTTTTCGTCTCATCTGACCATAGCACCTGGTTCCAATCCAAGTGCCAATGTTTTTTTAGCAAACTCCAGGCTTTTACATTTCTTGGTTGCTCTCAATAAAGGCTTTTTTTCACGGCAACCCTCCCAAAAGACGTATTGGCATGGAGGTGGTGTCTAGTAGTAGATTAAGAGACTTGGTGACACCAAGATGCGACCAAGTTCTGTAATTCTCCAACTGTAGCCTTTTGGACATCTTCCTCAAAGTGTGTGGGGACAAGATACACTTGTGTACTCTACGAGGCAGGTTTATCACTGTTCCAGTGGTTTTAAGCTTCTTAATTATTGCTTCTTAAGTGGTATGTTTAGATTTTCTGAATTCTTTTTGTGCCAATTGCCTGATTTATCAAGGTCAACAACCACTTGTCTCTTTTCATTTGAGAGTTCCTTGCCTTTCCCCATGGTGATGGATGACAAAGGAATTTTACATGCATGTTGCCTCATTTTTATACCCCAGTGAAACAGGAAGCCATAGAAGGCCACAATACAGTTCCTTAAGCTGACATTAAGGTAATGCAGATTTCATTTTGTTTGATTTTATTTAAAAGCCTTTAAAGGTGCCAGTAATTTTGGCACCGATCGTTTTGCATATTATTTTAATTACGTGTTTAACATTCTTTCTCTGAGCAATTGTATTAGCATAAAATATTGTACATTTCTATTTTGTTTATCATACAATATATCAGTATTTGTATTTATTTTATACAGTATTTGTATTTATTTTATACAGTTTACAGTCGTGGTTAAAGTTTTTGAGAATGACACAAGTATTGGTCTCCACAAAGTTTGCTGCCTCAGTGTTGATGATGTTAATTTTCATATACTCCAGAATGTCATGAAGAGTGATCAGATGAATTGCAATTAATTGCAAAGTCCCTCTTTGCCATGAAAATGAACTTAATCCCCAAAAAAACATTTCCACTGCATTTCAGCCCTGCCACAAAAGGACCAGCTGCCATCAAGTCAGTGATTGTCTCGTTAACACAGGTGATAGTGTTGACGAGGACAAGGCTGGAGATCCCTCTGTCATGCTGATTGAGTCAGAATAACAGACTGGAAGCTTGAAAAGAAGGGTGGTGCTTGAAATCATTGTTCTTCCTCTGTCAACCATGGTTACCTGCAAGGAAACACATGCCATCATCATTGCTTTGCACAAAAAGGGCTTCACAGGCAAGGATATTGCTGCTGGTAAGATTGCACCTAAATCAACCATTTATCGGATCATCAAGAACTTCAAGGAGAGATGTTCAATTGTTGTGAAGAAGGCGTCAGGGCGCCCAAGAAAGTCCAGCAAGCGCCAGGACCGTCTCCTAAAGTTGATTCAGCTGCGGGATCGGGGCACCACCAGTGCAGAGCTTGCTCAGGAATGGCAGCAGGCAGGTGTGAGTGCATCTGCACGCACAGTGGAAACTCCCCAGACCTTAATCCCATTGAGAACTTGTGGTTGATCCTCAAGAGGCGAACAAACAAAACCCCACAACTTCAGACAAACTCCAAGCATTGATTATGCAAGAATGGCCTGCCATCAGTCAGGATGTGGCCCAGAAGTTAAGTGACAGCATGCCAGGGCGGATTGCAGAGGTCTTGAAAAATAAGGGTCAACACTGCAAATATTGACTCTTTGCATAAACTGAATGTCATTGTCAATGAAAGCCCTTGACACTTATGGAATACTTGTAATTATACTTCAGTGTACCATAGTAACTACTGACATAAAGATCTAAGAACACTGAAGCAGCAAACTTTGGAGACCAATACTTGTGTCATTCTCAAAACATTTGACCACGACTGTACCTGACTATCACACCTTTATTCCACTATCAAACTGCAGAAGCACAGCTACTACATAATTCAACTTTTCACAACTTGATCACATGTTCAAACTGACACTATAAAAAAAAACATATTGATCCCAGACTGTTTCTGGTAGAGATTTGCTTGCAACCCATATGAAACAACTAAATCTGTCTTAAGTTGAAAAGACAGAACTTGACGTTTTGAATGGATCTATAATTTATGTTGTAAATAGTAAAGCTAGTCATAAAAAGGGTTTTACTGTTATCTGATCTCACTGCATGAGTTTAAATTACTGCCATTATTACATTACTGTATCTCAACCTCAATTCCAGGCCCAGCAGGGGAGGTATTGGGTGAACACGTTAACAAGAAGGAGGCAAAGAGGGTAAGTGGGTCAGTGGGTGGCGCCCAAGATGGCTGCTTCATGCCTTGGCTAAAGAATCCAGTAAATATCTCTTTTACACTTTGAAATGATATAAAAACAGTAATAGTGTTATGATATTTGGATCATGGCTGTGACGTGGACATAGCCACCAGGCGAAGCTGAGTGTCCTGTCTTGCCACAGCACATTGAAGTATGCCATTGGTCTAGTTATGTAAGGGATCAAGGGCATTGGATGCGTGTTTTAAAGAAACGCCCTTCAAAATTAGAGTGGAGCTGAATGGAGAGAGAACGTTCTCCGCTGAGTATATAAAACTAAAAAGAGCAGCATGGTAGCGCTGTTTTATGTACAATGTCTACAAAATTAGGTTGATGTTACTTCCATTCCTATTGCAGAATGCAGCGTTTTGACAGCATGTAGTTACATCGATTTAATCCACACTTCCATTAGTTCCCTCGTTTGGTGATTGGTTTTTAGGCTGTGACAACGAAAAGGCAGCAGACAGACCTACAGTATGTTTTAGCAGGGACGTTTGGTAGGGTGACCTGATTTAGAACTATGAAAATCCTTTTGTCTAACAGATTGTGAACCCAAAAGTGTAAGTTTGACTCTAGAGGGGGGACAACAAATAAAACATAGTTTGGTTAGGGTGTAGGGGCAGATTTATTTAATCTTGTCTTCAGATTATCTATTTATACTGAACAAAAATACAAATGCAACATGTATTTAAAATAAAAGATAATAAGCACAACAAATGTATTTCTCAAATTTTGTGCAGAAATTTGTTAACATATCTTTTAGTGAGCATTTCTCCTTTGCCAAGATAATCCATCCACCTGACAGGTGTGGCATGTCAATAAGATGATTAAACAGCATGTTCATTACACAGGTGCACCTTGTGCTGGGGACAATAAAATGACACTCTAAAATGTGCAGTTTTGTCACACAACACTGACACAGGTCTCACATTTTGAGGGAGCTTGCAATTGGCATGCTGACTGCAGAAATGTCCATCAGAGCTGTTGCCAGAGAAATTAATGTTAATTTCTCTACCATAAGCCTCCTCCAACGTTGTTTTAGAGAATTTAGCAGTACATCCAACCGGCCTCTCAAACGCAGACCACGTGTAACCACGCCATCCCAGGAACTCCACATCCGGCTTCTTCACCTGCGGGATCGTCTGAGACAGCTGATGAAACTTGAGGAATTTAATTCTGTAATAAAGCCTTTTTGTGGGGAAAAACGTATTGTTATTAGCTGGGCCTGGCTCCCAAGTGGCTGGGCCTATGCCCTCCCAGGCCCATCCATGGCTGCTCCCCTGCCCAGTCATGTGAAATCCATAGATTAGGACCTAATGATTTCATTGAAATTGACTGATTTCCTTTTATGAACTGTAATTCAGTAAAATTGTTTAAATTGTTGCATGATGCGTTTATATTTTTGTTCAGTATATTTTATTTAGTTTGATCGGTGCAAACAATTCTCATTCTTAACAATGGGCTAAAATATAGGGTAATTACTGTGTCAGCAAGAACACTACTGTTATTCACCACACATATTTTATTAATCCACTTCTTCACAATTTTGTGTAGTCACATTTGAAATCTGATATGCTTACTTGTGTCCGAAAATGAATGATATGAGGCTTTGTATTTTTGCAGGCATTCATGGACAGTTTTTTGAATAAGTCATACAAATAAGCATTGGATATTAAATGCTGCAGGAATCAAATGTAATTTTAAAAAATGTATGTGGCTCACAACTAACCCAAATTACAAAATACAAAATGTTTGTGTCCTTACCTTGAAAGCGGTCTATGGACAAGGAGACTGCAATCTATGATTTGGTTACTCACTGCCATCAACCATTAATATTAGTATTTCCCGTGCAGAGCCTTGGTATAGTGGTAACACTCGGCATGTGTCACATATAACTTTCCACCTGAGAATCAATCCCTGCTTCTAACATTCGCACTGTTTCAAGCATTTAATTTCATTAGTCTGAATAAAGCAGCAGGGACTGGGAGACTAGTCAGGATCGAGGGAAAGATACACGGAGCAAAGTACAGAGAGATCCTTGATGAAAACCTTCTCCAGACAACAGAACAACGACCCTAAGCACACAGCCAAGACAACGCAGGAGTGGCTTCGGGACAAGTCTCTGAATGTCTTTGAGTGGCCCAGCCAGAGCCCGGACTTGAACCCGTCTCTGGAGAGACCTGAAAATAGCTGTGCAGCAACGCTCCCCATACAACCTGACAGAGCTGGAGATGATCTGCAGAGAAGAATGGGAGAAACTCCCCAAATACTGGTGTGCCAAGCTTGTAGCGTCATACCCAAGAAGACTCAATGCTGTAATCGCTGCCTATGGTGCTTCAACAAAGTACAGAGTAAAGGGTCTGAATACTTATGTAAATGTGATGTTTTTCATTTTTTAAAATTTATAAAAACCTGTTTTTGCTTTGTCATTATGTGGTATTGTGTGTAGATTGATGAGGGAAAAAAACTATTTAGAATACGGCTGTAACCTAACAAAATGTGGAAAAAATCAAGGGGTCTGAATACTTTCCGAAGGCACTGTATGTATGTCAAGAGGTAGCTCTGGTTGCTTAAGTAGTATACACTAACAGTGTCTTGACTCAACAGATTCTAGGATCCCCCAGCGAACACAACTTAAGACACAGGTCAGTACAATCAAAGGTTATTTATTAGAAATTCAGAAAATTACAAATGACAATCTCTTAGTGTTAGTTTAGCTAATTCGAGTTCAAATCAGTTGTTTGTGCTGAAAAAAATTGTGAAGGGATTGTGAACACGAAAAGTACAATGAGAGGCCATACTGATCAACAATGTAAAGACTCACTCATACACTGGAACAAGTCGATGGCCGTCTGCTGGGTGCCAGGCCCGCTTTGTTGTAGTGTTGGGTAGCTTTTCAGTTGTGTCTCATGTGGCTTTAATACAAACTAGTACTGATCAACAATAGAGCCTCACTAACACGTTAGGAGTAAACCCTTTTCTTTAGTAGTGCTATAGCAAGCATTGTCATTGTATTTTGCCCCACAGCAGCAGGCTAGCAGCGGGGAGCAGCAGCAAAGCAGAGGTCCCTCCGTGGAGAAATCCCGGGTGGAAAGACATTTCGAAGGCAAGTTCACGTTCCCTTTTCTTAATAGTTCTGGGGCATGTTCAGGGAGTGAAGAGGTGGTAGAGATCCCCACAGTAATTTAGTCCATGCCAATCTGCAGAAGCACAGCACACCATGCAATTCAATTGAATTCACATGTGAGAATGTAAAGAACCAAGTGAATGTCCATCATTGTAAATGTCGAACAGCAGACGTGATTAAAAAGGTACTCATAATTAGGGCATGATAGTCATTAATAAGACATGCTGATACCCATAACGATTAGCATGCTGGTAATAATAGTTATAATACATATTTGGCAGAATGGTAGTCTATGGTGTTGAAAGAGCATACACTTTGTAAAGTAAACATATTGAAGATGTGCTATGTAAAGTAAACATATGTCACGACTTCCGCCGAAGTCTGCCCCTCTCCTGGTTCGGGCGGCCACAGGCGGTCGACGTCACCAGCGTATTAGCCGCCACCGATCCCATGCACTGTTTACGTCTGTCCTGTTTTACGCACACCTGGCTCCCATCCCACTAATTGTCTGTGTCCTATATATATCCCTCTGCTCCCCCCATGTCCTTGTCCGTGATTGTTATGTGTTTAGTGTACTCCGGTTGGAGGTACGTATAGTTTAAAAGAAGAAATAAATCATCGTGCTTTTGCACGTTTATTCAAGACCCGGTTTTTCCCTGCGCCTGCTTCCACCACCACGACCTCATACAGCCGTAGTGACAACATATTGAACATGTGCTATGTAAAGTAAACATATTGAACATACGCTATGTAAAGTAAACATATTGAACATGTGCTATGTAAAGTAAACATATTGAACATACGCTATGTAAAGTAAACATATTGAACATGTGCTATGTAAAGTAAACATATTGAACATGTGCTATGTAAAGTAAACATATTGAACATGTGCTATGTAAAGTAAACATATTGAACATGTGCTATGTAAAGTAAACATATTGAACATACGCTATGTAAAGTAAACATATTGAACATGTGCTATGTAAAGTAAACATATTGAACATACGCTATGTAAAGTAAACATATTGAACATACGCTTTGTAAAGCGAATAACTGTGGATCTAGTGAAATCACTAATGTTTTGATGTATTATTGACCGAAAACCCCATCCAGAGTACTACATGGAAACTACAGTGCTTTATTCTAAAAATACCTGGAGTTGTAGATGTCATCTTGAATTAAAATAGGTTAACACACATTTAACTTTTTTTAACAGAATTCAGAAAAGGCCCAAAAGCTTTTACCAAAAGCCAATAAGTCAAAACCAGAGAAGGATGGTTCTTCAGAAAAACACAGGAAAACAAGAAAAGGTATTGTTTCCTGTTTAAAAACTCTTCATACCAGCTCCCTTACACTTCATTATTTAATTAGAAAAGGTATTGTCTCCTGTTAACAAAATTTATATTTATCGACATCACTAGCTGAGTGTCATTGCGACGGAAGTTGGAAGACAACCATAACACATTGGATGCATTCTTGTTGCCAGGCGACATAAGGTGGATAGTGTAACAATTGTTAGTAAAGCTCTGACTGTTGCTATTTAGCTTACCATTCCTCCATTGAATGGATCTCTCATTTTCATTACAGTAGACATTGTACCTGAGCATCAGGTGGCAATTGCCTTACCATATCTTATCTCACTATACCTCCCTTAAATTAATTATTTGTTAAATACTTGCTATAATTCCTGTGACTCATTGTGTCAGGGGGGTTGGTCTGACTATGCTTACTTTACTCAACTTCACTCTAAATCAAGGATGGGCAACCTGCTGGCAACTGCGCTCCCTCATGATGAGTTGCCCTAAAGTTGTCTGTCCTTGCTTTTAATACTGTGTAAAATACCTGTTGGTGTACCATTCTGCTAATCGCTGTGGAAAAGGGTATTTGTAATCATTGCAGCTTTTTTATTTGTATTAACAGGTTCTCATTTCATGGAGCTGTTGTCAAAGGCAGGACTGGAAGAAAATTACAAAAACAAGCTGACATTAAGTACTGTCCTTGAGATAAATGCTAATACTACATCAGATGAACCTCTTAACACTATGCAGTCACTTCCAGTTGCCTTCCTTAAGAAATTAATGATGGCAAATGTGAATGCTAGGAGTGTAAAATGTATGTCCACTGACCAGGATGTTCCATATTATGGATTATACAACCGGGACACTGACTCCGATACCAGCAATGCCATTAATCCACTGGACCTGATTACAGCCCTGTTTCTGTGCTCAGACAGTTTCCTGCAGCAGGAGATGGTCCTGAAAATGTCCATGTGTCAGTTTGCTGTTCCTCTCCTGCTGCCAAACTGTGACAAAAAACAAAGCACTTTGATGCTGTGGGCCATGAGGGACATAGTGAAGAAGTTTAGATCCTCTTCACAAACAGCCACAAAAGCTTTTGTGGAGGAGAGAATAGTTATCTCTGATATTCATATGGTGTCTTTTGTTAGGCTAGGAGAGAGTAGCTTGTCCAAGTCTCAGATCTTGAACAAGTTGCTTAGTAACCCTCAACAGTACCATGATACATTTGTTCATCATGATATGGAATGCGGCGACGTACCTCATAGGATTTCAGATGGTCTAGTTGAAATCAGCTGGTACTTTCCATGTGGGAACAGAAACATAGACATGTTCAAAGAACCTGTCGCTGTGGCCAATCTCAGAGGAGACATCAGGTCCTTTGAAAAACAGTTCTCCTTTCTGTGTCAAACATCAGCTGCAGTTTATGTTTTCACTGATGATTTAAAGGCAGATCTCAAGTTGTTGAAAATCAAAGACAGAAAGGCAGAGTTATTTCTGGTCTTCAACTCTCAAGGGAAAAAAAACAGAGTAGACACATTGAAAAAAATGATCACAAACTGCAGGATCAAAGAAAAAAATGTGATTGTGAAGACGAAGCAGAATGATGCAGAATTTGTCAAAATCCTGCAATCATCTGTGGGTGACATCATGGAAAAAAGTATAAACAGATTGACAGTTGAAAATATGGCTGACGTGGCTCATCAGAGTGGGATTCTGGTTGATGAAGACATCGGTGAGTGTCAGAGTGCCAGGAAGATGGCAGATGAAATCACCAGTAACATCAAAGACACAATTCAATTCAAAGACAATCAGCTACCCTTACAAGGGCAAATCTGGAAAGAGCTTTCGCAGTTGGAGAAAGAGAGATGTAGACTGAGAAAACAAGGGGGTCAAGACATTGAACACTACAAGAGTTCTCTGAAGAGAAAGGAGGAAGAACTGAGAAAGAAGCAACATACATTTGACATGTCCGATGCAATGGCAAGCTTTCTGTTAGGAATGTCAAGATCAGGAGCAGAGCGATCCTATTTCCTCAAATGGATGCGGATAAATCTGGACAATCTGTCACGTCAGAACCTGTCTGGTTTAAGGGACCAGTACAAAGATCTTTGCCAACATTCTCCGGAGAAAAGAGACGACATTAAACATTTGGATAAGCAATTATCTGACTGTTCATTAGGTCTTGAACACTTCCTGCGTGAGTTGGGCCAGTTATATGAAGCTTCCTGCTCCCTCCCTGAAAGTAGCCTACCAAGGAAACAGATGGAGCATCTACCTGGATTGTGTGCTCAGATGCTGTTGGATGGTTTCCCCATTGAGCTTGTGGATGGAGATGCATCAAATATCCCTCTCAAATGGATATCAGCTGTTCTGACTCAGCTTCATACTCTTGTGGACTCTAACAGCAAGATCCGGGTTGTCACAGTTTTAGGGGTCCAAAGCACTGGGAAGTCCACTCTTCTCAACACCATGTTTGGGGTCCAGTTTGCTGTCAGCAGTGGAAGATGCACCAGAGGTGCCTTCATGCTACTGATAAAAGTCAACAAAGAACTCAAGGAGGAGCTGAAATGTGACTTCATCATGGTGATTGACACAGAGGGGTTGAAATCACCAGAGTTGGCTCAACTAGATGATAGCCATGAACATGACAATGAACTGGCAACACTGGTGATAGGACTCAGTGATGTCACGATTGTCAACATCGCCATGGAGAACTCCACAGAGATGAAAGACATTCTGCAGATTGTAGTTCATGCTTTTATCAGGATGAAGGAAGTGGGGAAGAAGCCAGTATGTCATTTTGTGCATCAGAATGTGTCAGACATGTCTGCTCATGACAACAACATAAGGGACAGAAAGAGGTTGTTGGAACAGTTGAATGAAATGACCCAGGCAGCAGCCAGAATGGAGAAGAAGGAGAATATCACCAAGTTCACTGATGTGATGAAGTATGATCCAGACACAAGCAGCTGCTATATCCCAGGACTCTGGCATGGGACTCCCCCTATGGCTCCAGTCAATGCAGGCTACAGTGAGGCTGTGTACAACTTCAAGAAGAGCTTGATGGAAGATTTTAAGAAATTCCAGAAGAATGATGATTTGACACATTTCATGAAGTGGACAAAAAGCTTATGGGAGTCTGTTAAATTTGAGAACTTCATCTTCAGTTTCAAAAACAGCTTGGTTGCAGATGCATACTCCAAATTGTGCACTGAGTACAATGGTTGGGAATGGGCCTTCCAGAAGGAGATGGAATCCTGGATGTTCGGTGCCGAAAACAACATTTCAAATTTTGGCATGACAGGTCTAAATCCCACAATGTCCACAGTAAGAGATCTGCTGAAGATCTTGATGAGGGAAGCAAATGAAAACCTGGAAGTAAGGGAAATAAAGATCCAAGACAATCTGGTGAAATACTTTGAAAAGCAGGATGACCATGTCAATCTGGTAGAAAGATACAAGGAGGGTTTTAAAGCCAGTGCCACAATGCTGAGACAAGAGACAGAAAACACAGTGAGGAACACTCTACATGGAGCTGTTGAGATCAAAGAAGGAAATATTCAAGTGGATGACATCAAAAGCTCACAAGAAAAGACCATGGAGAAGAAGGTGCTGGCTTTGCTGCAAGACTGTAGACAGAAAAATACAGATTTATCAGATCAGGCCCTCAGAGAAGAGTTTGAAAGAATGTGGGAGGAAACTCTGTCTGAGATCAACTTCAAAGGTCTCCCAAGACAAGTTGTAGCTAACGATGTCTTACACGAGTTAAGTAAACATTTGTCAAGAAGGGGGAGTCATGTTAAAAGTATGTTGGATGGAAACCTGGTGGATTGTGGAAAGAACGTCTTTGTTGTGGAATCAGTTGGTTGGTGGCGGAAGGCTAAAGGCCTTGCAAAGCATTGGGATCATGACCATCACAGGATGAAGCTACAAGTCTTCTGTAACGACGTCATAACACAATGTGATGAGTTTATAAATGAGAAGGTTAAAGGAAAATCTGCTTATCATGACACTTACATCAAAGACCTGCTGAAAAGGATTGATGAAACACTGCAAGAACACGAGGCCGCTAACGTCAGCGAGGAATGTGAGGTATCACTGAAGCTGCATGTCTGTGGCAGAGCAGCCAGAGAGTTCCAGAAGATGCATGATGATTTCATCTCACTCAACAACCCTAGGAAGTGTCTAGAACATTCTAAGAACAAGTACCTTACTGAGTTCAAAGACTTATTTCATAACCGAGATCAGTGCCTGAAGAAAGCTGAGGAGTTTGCAAAGCTCTTACAGCCAGCTGTACAGGACTATGTGACCAAAATGATTGGTCCTGATGTGGTTGATGAAATGAAGACAGGTAAAGGGTCACAGGATTACAGCACACGGGCGTCCTTCCAGTTCTCCATTTTAAAACTGCTCCTAGTTGATGGAGAATATGAGAATTATAGAGAGTACATTATTCATTATGAAAGGTTTGTGAAGAAGTTGCTATTAGACCAAATTGTCGAACAACTGTCCGAGAGACATCTAGCAGAATTGGAAAAGAAACATCTTACAGAGATAGTCAATGCAATTACTGATGCAATTTCTAAAGTCAGAAAAAACACTGACACACACAATGAAAGTGATGTCAAGACCTTCATTCAGAACATCTGTAGTGTCCTTGAAGACAAGCTATCTCTGAAGGATGCTCTGAATTCCTTCATGATTCTGAAACCTGCAAACATAGAACAGTTTTCTAACTTCCTCATAGAGTCTGTGAGAAAAATGGAGCAGTCACTGGCATCAGAGTATGAGAGAGGAAGTGTAACTAAGTATGACAAGGTAAGATACATCAAAGAGAGACTCAAATCTCTTCCATTCAAGCCTCAGGACAAGATGTTCACCAATCTGTTTGGCTGTGGCAAGCAATGTCCTTTCTGCAGTGTACCCTGTGAAGCAGGGGGGAAGGAGCATGCCGAACACTTTACATCTATTCATCGTCCACAAGGTCTAAATGGTGTAAAGTTCATACCTTCAAATAAGTTAGTAACTAACATATGTTCCTCTGATGTGACCAGTAATTTAACCTTCATCAACACTAAAACGGGAGAGAATGGTCACCCCTTCAAGGACTACCAGAAATATTACCCTGACTGGATCATAACTGGAGATTCCAGCATTAAGGCTTCAGACTACTGGAAGTATGTGATGGCCACATTCCATGATAGAATCGCTACAGACAGAGGAGACTCAACACTTCCTGCTGATATCCCAGAGGACTGGAAGGCATTAACACCTGCTGATGCAATGAAGAGCTTGAAAGAGGCTTTCAACATTAAATAAAGTGGAGTGCTACTGTATATACTGACTATTGTTGACCAACATGTTAACGTATAACTGAACATTCAAAGACTTGACAACCAGAAATAACTCTCATGACATGGATATATCACAGAATCAAAATATAAGGAGCCAGTCGCCCAGAGTTGTTGAAATAATGTGCAAATCTGGATCACAGAAAGTCGTATTGGAAATACATTCATGAACAATATGACCTCTTAGCAATTTACAGATCTGATTTTCCAGAATGAAATAGCTAACAAGTTGAATTTTATGTGAAAGGAATACAACATTCTAATCAGAAAGTACATCAGAAAATGTATTCAGAAATCATACAAAAGGCAAGAAAAGTAAACGTGAACACCAATAGGTTAACCAACAGATTCAGAGTGGTTTACTAATAATGTCCATAAATAAACACAATACACAGGTAACTAATGAGCTAGTCTAGATAAACACAATACACAGGTAACTAATGAGCTAGTCTAGATAAACACAATACACAGGTAACTAATGAGCTAGTCTAGATAAACACAATACACAGGTAACTAATGAGCTAGTCTAGATAAACACAATACACAGGTAACTAATGAGCTAGTCTGCCATTGTTCATTTAGTTTCAATTATAATAATTATAGTTCTGTCATTTACTTTGCCATCTGACCTATGGCCTTAATCACAGATGAATGATTAGAAGGGACTGCATGATTCAGTGGTAAACGGTTGGCTTGGCTTTTACTTTTTCATCTAAATGTACTTTTTATTTAGAGAATATGCATTTGTTGTTTCATATATATAGGTATTACACATTTATTGATCTCTTAAATAATTTAGTTCAACAAGAATGATTACTAAGTAGACTTAAAATGTTTTTAAATGATCACACCTTCAAATAGTTATTTGTTCAATGAATTCATTGCTTTGAACACATTAGTTTGGATAAAGTGTTATTCCTAATCAGTAACCATCAGTAATGTAACTTCATTAATACTCTTTAGGTATGCTTGATGTATACAGTATATTTTGAAGTACTGCTTAGTAACCATCAGTAATGTAACTTCATTAATACTCTTTAGGTATGCTTGATGTATACAGTATATTTTGAAGTACTGCTTAGTAACCATCAGTAATGTAACTTCATTAATACTCTTTAGGTATGCTTGATGTATACAGTATATTTTGAAGTACTGCTCAGTAACCATCAGTAATGTAACTTCATTAATACTCTTTAGGTATGCTTGATGTATACAGTATATTTTGAAGTACTGCTCAGTAACCATCAGTAATGTAACTTCATTAATACTCTTCAGGTATGCTTGATGTATACAGTATATTTTGAAGTACTGCTCAGTAACCATCAGTAATGTAACTTCATTAATACTCTTTAGGTATGCTTGATGTATACAGTATATTTTGAAGTACTGCTCAGTAACCATCAGTAATGTAACTTCATTAATACTCTTTAGGTATGCTTGATGTATACAGTATATTTTGAAGTACTGCTCAGTAACCATCAGTAATGTAACTTCATTAATACTCTTTAGGTATGCTTGATGTATACAGTATATTTTGAAGTACTGCTCAGTAACCATCAGTAATGTAACTTCATTAATACTCTTTAGGTATGCTTGATGTATACAGTATATTTTGAAGTACTGCTCAGTAACCATCAGTAATGTAACTTCATTAATACTCTTCAAGTATGCTTGATGTATACAGTATATTTTGAAGTACTGCTCAGTAACCATCAGTAATGTAACTTCATTAATACTCTTTAGGTATGCTTGATGTATACAGTATATTTTGAAGTACTGCTCAGTAACCATCAGTAATGTAACTTCATTAATACTCTTTAGGTATGCTTGATGTATACAGTATATTTTGAAGTACTGCTCAGTAACCATCAGTAATGTAACTTCATTAATACTCTTTAGGTATGCTTGATGTATACAGTATATTTTGAAGTACTGCTCAGTAACCATCAGTAATGTAACTTCATTAATACTCTTTAGGTATGCTTGATGTATACAGTATATTTTGAAGTACTGCTCAGTAACCATCAGTAATGTAACTTCATTAATACTCTTTAGGTATGCTTGATGTATACAGTATATTTTGAAGTACTGCTCAGTAACCATCAGTAATGTAACTTCATTAATACTCTTCAGGTATGCTTGATGTATACAGTATATTTTGAGGTACTGCTCAGTAACCATCAGTAATGTAACTTCATTATTACTCTTTATGTATGCTTGATGTATACAGTATATTTTGAAGTACTGCTCAGTAACCATCAGTAATGTAACTTCATTAATACTCTTTAGGTATGCTTGATGTATACAGTATATTTTGAAGTACTGCTCAGTAACCATCAGTAATGTAACTTCATTAATACTCTTCAGGTATGCTTGATGTATACAGTATATTTTGAGGTACTGCACTCTGTTGTTTTGGATGCTGATGATTATGATGGTATTGATGATTATGATGGTATTGATGATTATGATGGTATTGATGATGACTGTTTGTATTGATGATGCTGATGACTGTTCTGACATCTACACTACTATAACAGGTCAGTTATCTGGTGAAAATTGCTCAGATGCACAGAACATTCAAAATGGGTGAATCTTTCCTTTAACATTCCAGAATGCTTGCTGAGTCACACTCTAGTGTTCTGTTCCATATTTAGCCATAGACATGTTCCACAGACAGCAAGACAGGTTTAATTAAATAGAGTGAACAGACTACAGCACACTGTGTTTATGCTATTAATTACATAAACATGCTTTAACAATACAATGTTTATAATACATTCAGCCTACAGATCATTACTTTTTCAACACCAAAGACATAAGATTTGACTAATTGCCAGACAGTCCCCATAACCTGGTTTATACTGTAGTGACCTTAACCCAACACCTAGCAACCTCATAACCTGGTCTATACTGAGTTTATACTGTAGTGACCTTAACCCAACACCTAGCAACCTCATAACCTGGTCTATACTGAGTTTATACTGTAGTGACCTTAACCCAACACCTAGCAACCTCATAACCTGGTCTATACTGAGTTTATACTGTAGTGACCTTAACCCAACACCTAGTAACCTCATAACCTGGTCTATACTGAGTTTATACTGTAGTGACCTTAACCCAACACCTAGCAACCTCATAACCTGGTCTATACTGAGTTTATACTGTAGTGACCTTAACCCAACACCTAGTAACCTCATAACCTGGTCTATACTGAGTTTATACTGTAGTGACCTTAACCCAACACCTAGCAACCTCATAACCTGGTCTATACTGAGTTTATACTGTAGTGACCTTAACCCAACACCTAGCAACCTCATAACCTGGTCTATACTGAGTTTATACTGTAGTGACCTTAACCCAACACCTAGCAACCTCATAACCTGGTCTATACTGAGTTTATACTGTAGTGACCTTAACCCAACACCTAGTAACCTCATAACCTGGTCTATACTGAGTTTATACTGTAGTGACCTTAACCCAACACCTAGTAACCTCATAACCTGGTTTATACTGTAGTGAGTTGTCCCATCAACCCACTCCTCGATACAGTTTTGCACAAGGAAAATATAACACATCCAGGTAGACTCAGTGAAATGACATTGCCACGAGCAGCACCGGAGATATTGAGATGAGGAAGATGCAACACTTCTCTCTTAGTTGTTTGCAGAAATTGACCCACTACGCGGTTTACTTTCTTATAGCATATTGCTGAGTCTACCTTTTTAATTAACATTCACAACAGCAATGCTTTCAAACCATTTTTCTGCCACATTCAAATCACATAAATGCATTTTATAATTGTCATAAAAATAAACACTTATTATGGGATGCAGTGTAATGACGTTAGGAATGGAGGTAGATTTGTGGATTACACCACAGGATGCGTCCCAATATCTCCCTTCTCCTGTAGTGTGCACTTGTTCACTTCCCTTCATGGATTGGAAAGTAAATGCCTGGTATGGAAACGTATTCTACAGCCTATGCCTACACCAATACAATGCTTTTAAACTTGGTGGGAGGAAAGAGATTGAGACGAAACCAGTCTACTTCCACTACTCACATCCTACCACTAGGGAGCAGCGGCAGCCAGGGCCAGGTTCTTAGAGGAATGGGCCTTTAAGAAAGTCATTTCGCACCTGGGTTACAGTCAATCCCATTTCAATACAGTGAATAAACTGGAATCCATTTTCCTCAATGCTTCTCTATGTAATGAGAACGTTGGAATTGGAATTTGGAGTTCTCTATGAGAAACATACTGTAGTTGAATTGGAATTTCAGTTTAATTCTTGAATTGACTGGCTGGAAATTAAGCAAAGCCAGTTCAGAAGGGAAACACGAGTGTCGTGGCATCAGCTGATTGCATCAGCGGATATTGCGCCAATTGGATTCACACTGTACTTATATGTGGTATATTCTACATGACCAGTTCTACACGTGCTTTCTACAGTTGAAACATCGAGAGCATCCTGACTGGCTGCATCACTGCCTGGTACGGCAACTGCTCGGCCTCCGACCGCAAGACACTACAGAGGGTAGTGTGTACGGCCCAGTACATCACTGGGGCCAAGCTTCCTGCAATCCAGGAACTCTATACCAGGCGGTGTCAGAAGAAGGCCCTAAAAATTGTCAAAGACTCCAGCCACACAAGTCATGGACTGTTCTCTCTGCTACCGCATGGCAAGTGGTACCAGAGCGCCAAGTCTAGGTCCAAAAGGCTTCTCAACAGCTTCTACCCCCAGGCCATAAGACTCCTGAACGGTTAACAAATGGCCACCCGGACTATTTGCACTGTCCCCCCTTTAACTATACCTGCATGTACATATTACCTCAATTAGCCCGACTAACCGGTGCCCCTGCACATTGACTCTGTACCGGTACCACCTGTATATACCAGGTGGTACAAAACGAGAAAGTTAACAAGATTTGAGTTAAAATGTAAACAGTAACATCTTCAGTCCATCATTAACATACAGTAGAGAGTTCATTAATCAGCGGTGCAGAGAAAGTACCTATGGGAAGCCTATTTCTCACAGATCCATTCTTGTGAAAAGGAACATCCCAAATCCCTCCATACACCTTGGCCTGGTGATATGTAATAGATTTCCCCACAGTTCTGGTATGTACCACCACCAGGCTCTCCACTCCACCAATACCTGTAGTAAGAACAACACATAGTGAGACTGGCCACTCTCTCAGAAACTAGCGTATGAACAAAACAGATAATCAGTCCTACTTCTTCCACTGTGGTCAGTGTTATTAGAGCAGTAGGCTCTTACCTTGGGGTGGTCAGTGTTATTAGAGCAGTAGTCTCTTACCTTGGGGTGGTCAGTGTTATTAGAGAAGTAGTCTCTTACCTTGGGGTGGTCAGTGTTATTAGAGAAGTAGTCTCTTACCTTGGGGTGGTCAGTGTTATTAGAGCAGTAGGCTCTTACCTTGGGGTGGTCAGTGTTATTAGAGCAGTAGGCTCTTACCTTGGGGTGGTCAGTGTTATTAGAGCAGTAGTCTCTTACCTTGGGGTGGTCAGTGTTATTAGAGAAGTAGTCTCTTACCTTGGGGTGGTGAGTGTTATTAGAGAAGTAGTCTCTTACCTTGGGGTGGTCAGTGTTATTAGAGCAGTAGTCTCTTACCTTGGGGTGGTCAGTGTTATTAGAGAAGTAGTCTCTTACCTTGGGGTGGTGAGTGTTATTAGAGAAGTAGTCTCTTACCTTGGGGTGGTCAGTGTTATTAGAGCAGTAGTCTCTTACCTTGGGGTGGTCAGTGTTATTATAGCAGTAGTCTCTTACCTTGGGGTGGTCAGTGGGGTGTCGTCCACCCATTTCCAGGTCCCCTCAGTAACAGAGTCAGTCAGACCAATCCAGACATAATTGACTGATTTAAACCCATTGATGAATGTCTGTTGTTGTGGCACAAAAAAAGCATTGTTAATAATACATGATGGATAAATAAATAAATAAAGTAGCTCTCTGTCTCTCACCTGTTCCTCTTCACTGTTAATGATCACCAGGTCTGCTCCTCTCTCCAGACAGTCCTGTCTACTCTCAGTCCAGGATTTCTTCTCAGTAGAGAGATAGTAACAGCCGCAGCCAAACCTTCTCCATCCTTCAGGACAGGACCCTAGAAGTTTGACATTTACGATCTTTGACAGGGGCCTATTTATATAATTAATATGAATTCGGAGAACAGAAATTATTAACTATTAAAGCATTAGACAGCTCACTAAAGGCCTCAGTCATACAAAAGTTATACTTAAATCCGAACTGGTTCTCTAGCAAATTAGTAAAAGTCTCACCCCATGTTTTAGAATGCCATTTTCCCTTTATTCAGATTACAAGCTCTCTCTTACGATTATTTGAAACTGAAATTATCCCCAAAATATAACTATTTTTAAAACAAGCCTTAGAAAGTTGGTTGTAATGTCAGTTTAATCCAAATATACTAATTGATCAAAATAACTATTTTTGGAGAAAAAATGTAAAGCGGTATAATCTTTCTAAATGATATAAATAGGACTGGTGGAGTTGCCACATGCAGTGAACAAAAATATATGTTCTACTCAAAATTAAAACCAACTAATTACAGCATTACTACATATGTAATTGGCAAGTGGAAGGGGAGAGAGTACGGTACAACATTTTCATAAAAAAAAAAAAAAAAGTATACCAGTTCAATTTAGGGAACAAAAAAATGTACAGCTGTGCCAAATAGTTGGGAAGAGATGTTCGATGTACCGATTCCATGGCACATGGTTTGTGAACTGATACACAAAACAATGCTGGATTCAAAACTTTTTCTATTTAAATTAGTACATAAAATTCTTGCAACCAATACCATGTTATTTACAGTGCATTCGGAAAGTATTCAGACCACTTGGCTTTTCCCCCATTTTGTTACGTTACAGCCTTATTCTAAAATGGTATAAACAGTTTTTTAAAATCTACACACAATACCCCATCATGACAATGCAAAAATAGGTTCTGAACATTTTGCTAATTTCTAGTCTTCTTGGGTAATGTCAGAGAGTGACGATCGGGTTCTTGGTCACCTCCCTGACCAAGGCCCTTCTTCCCCGATTGCTCAGTTTGGCCGGGCGACCAGATCTAGGAAGAGTCTTGCTGGTTCC
Organism: Thymallus thymallus; assembly: GCA_023634145.1. Taxonomy (NCBI): domain Eukaryota; kingdom Metazoa; phylum Chordata; class Actinopteri; order Salmoniformes; family Salmonidae; genus Thymallus; species Thymallus thymallus. The sequence continues at coordinate 653,310 of CM042424.1, read as the reverse complement.
AAACTACTTCCATTTAAGAAGGATGGAGGCGACTGTGTTCTTGGGGACCTTCAATGCTGAAGAAATGTGTTGGTACCCTTCCCCAGATCTGTACCTCGACACAATCCTGTCTCGGAGCTCTACGGACAACTCCTTCGACCTCATGGCTTGGTTTTTGCTCTGACGTGCACTGTCAACTGTAGCACCTTATATAGACAGGTGTGTGTCTTTCCAAATCATGTCCAATCAATTGAATTCGCCACAGGTGGACTCCAATCAAAAATGATCAATGGAAACAGGATGCACCTGAGCTCAATTTTGAGTCTCATAGCAAAGGGTCTGAATACTTATGTAAATAAGGTTTTTCTGTTTATTTTTAATAACCTGTTTTCGCTTAATGTGAAAAATGTTTTTTTGCCCATTGTGCGTAGATTGATGAGGATTATTATTAAAGGCTGGAAAAAAAGAACAAAATGTGGAAAAAGTGAAGAGGTCTGAATACTTTCTGAACGCACTGTATATGGGGTATACAACCATCCCAGCTCTGCAGATTTTGCTGCAAAGAGACAATCATTAGATCACTTTGGTACTGTACATACAGTTGAAGTCGGAAGTTTAATACATTTAATTTGTATAGCGCTTTTCACGAACTCAAAGTCGCTTTACAGGGCAGGTAAATAAACAAGACAAGACAAACAAGACAAGACAAACAAAAAAAGAGATTCAGGCACAGATAGAAATGGGAGTGGCGTGGGGCTACGGATAGGAAGAGATGAAGAGATGGGTCTTGAGGCGGGACTGGAAGATGGTGAGGGACTCAGAGGTGCGGATCTCATGGGGGAGGGAGTTCCAGAGACTGGGAGCTGCCCTGGAAAACGCTCTGTCCACAAAACTGCGGAGCTTGGACTTGTGGATGTAGAGGAGACCGGCTGAGGTGGATCTGACGGACCGTGAGGGTTGGTAGGGGGAGAGGAGGTCAGTGAGGTATGAGGGGGCAAGGTGGTGGATGGCTTTGTAGGTAAGGACCAGGATTTTGTATGTGATCCGGTGGGAAATGGGAAGCCAGTGTAGTTGTTTTAGGACTGGAGTGATGTGGTGCCAGGATTGGGTGTCATCGGCATAACAATGGAAGTTCAGGTTAAAGTGGCGGAGTATCTGACCAAGGGGGAGGATGTAGATGATGAAGAGGAGGGGGCCGAGTACGGAGCCTTGGGGAACGCCTTGGGTGACTGTGGCAGAGGAGTGGTTATGAAGAGAGATGAATTGGGATCTGTTGGAAAGGTAGGAACGGAGCCAACTGAGTGCAGTACCTTCGATACCAAGGTCTTTGAGTCTGGATGAACCAGACTTGTGGAGGTCTACAATTTTTTCTGAGGTCTTGGATGATTTCTTTTGATTTTCCCATGATGTTGAGCAAAGAGGCACTGAGTTTGAAGGTAGGCCTTGAAATACATCCACAGGTACCCCTCCAATTGACTCAAATTGTGTCAATTAGCCTATTAGAAGCTTCTAAAGCCATGACATCATTTTCTGGAATTTTCCAAGATGTTTAAAACAACAACTTAGTGTATGTGAACTTCTGGAACCACTGGAATTGTGATATAGTGAATTATAAGTTAAATAATCTGTCTGTAAACAAATAGTTGGAAGAATTACTCATGCACAAAGTAGATGTCCTAACCGACTTGCCAAAACTATAGTTTGTTAACATGAAATCTGTGGAGTGGTTGAAAAATGAGTTTTAATGACTTCAACCTAAGTGTATGTAAACCTCCGACTTCAACTTTATACACACACACACACACACACACACACACAGTACCAGTCAACAGTTTGGACACCTACTAATTGCAGGGTTTTTCTTTATTTTTTACTATTTTCTACATTGTAGATGGTGACGCTCATTGTAGAATAATAGTGAAGACATCAGAACTATGAAATAACACAAATCAAAATATATTTGAGATTCTTCAAAGTAACCACCTTTTGCCTTGATGACAGCTTTGCACACTCTTGGCATTCTCTCAACCAGCTTCATGAGGTAGTCACCTGGAATGCATTTAAATTAACAATTCATTTGTGGAATTTTTTTCCTTAATGCGTTTGAGCCAATCAGTGGTGTTGTGACAAGGTAGGGAGGTATACATAATATGGCCCTATTTGTTAAAATACCAAGCAAAGAAAAAATGACAGTCCCTCATTACTTTAAGACATGAAGGTCAGTCAGTACGGAACATTAAGAACTTTGAAAAATTTGCAAAAACCATCAAGCGCTATGATGAAACTGTCTCTCATGAGGACCGCCACAGGAATGGAAGACCCAGGGTTGCCTCTGCTGCAGAGAATAATTTCATTAAGAGTTACCAGCCTCAGAAATTGCAGCCCAAATAAATGTTTCACACAGTTCAAGTAACAGACACATCTCAACATCAACTGTTCAGAGGAGACAGCGTGAATCAGGCCTTCATGGTTGAATTGCTGCAAAGAAACCTCTACTAAAGGACACCAATAAGAAGAAGAGACTTGCTTGGGCCAAGAAACACGAGCAATGGACATTACACCGGTGGAATTCTGTCTTTTGGTCTGAGGAGTCCAAATTTGCGATTTTTGGTTCCAACCGCCATGTCTTTGTGAGATGCAGATTAGGTGAATGGAAGATCTCTGCCTGTATGGTTACCACCGTGAAGCATGGAGGTGGTGGTGTAATGGTGTGGGGGTGCTTTGCTGGTGACACTGTCTGTGATTTATTTAGAATTCAAGGCACACATAACCAGCATGGCTACCACAGCATTCTGCAGCGATACGCCATCCCATCTGGTTTGAGCTTAGTGGGACTATCATTTGTTTTTCAACAGGACAATGACCCAACACACCTCCAGGCTGTGTAAGTGCTATTTGAACAAGAAGGAGAGTAATGGAGTACTGCATCAGATGACCTAGCCTCCACAAACCCCCGACCTCAATCCAATTGAGATGGTTTGGGATGAGTTGGACCGCAGAGGGAAGGAAAAGCAGAAAACAAGCACTCAGCATATGTGGGAACTCCTTCAAGACTGTTGGAAAATAATTACAGGTGAAGCTGGTTGAGAGAATGCTAAGAGTGTGAAAATCTGTCATCAAGGCAAAGGGTGGCTACTTTGAAGAATCTCAAATATATTTTGATTTGTTTAACACATGATTCTGTTAGGTTCAGATTTCACAACTTGAAATATTGTTAATCAGTTATACTTAAGACATGAGGAGAGACATATTCTGGTTTAATGGTTCCGTAGGAGCCAGATGGTTTTGGAATGTATTGAGTAGAGGAGAGGCAATCACATGATTGCCGTCGCGGATATGGGTGGAGAGCTTTGGATTGGGCATCAAGGGGGTTGAGGTCAGGTCAGGTCACCTTAAGGGAGAAGGAACAGCTTATTGCTCACATCACTTGACTTACTGCCTAGCAGTAAAGATGTACTGTTTAGGGAGAAGGAGGAGTTCACCTAAATCACCTAAACTAAAGGGTAGGTCACAACACATCTGCCACGCTGATCCTCAACACTGGGGCCCCTCAGGGTTGCGTGCTCAGTCCCCTCCTGTACTCTGTTCACCCATGACTGCATGGCCAGGCACGACTCTTGCAGATGACACAACAATGGTAGGCCTGATCACCGACGAGACAGCCTATAGGGAGGAGGTCAGAGACCTGGACGTGTGGTGCCAGGATAACAACCTCTCCCTCAACGTGATCAAGACAAAGGAGATGATTGTGGACTACAGGAAAAGGAGGACCGAGTACGCCCCCATTCTCATCGACAGAGCTGTAGTGGAGCAGCTTGAGAGCTTCAAGTTCATTGGTGTCCACATCACCAATAAACTATCATGGTTGCCTAGTATGGCAACTGCTCCGCCTCTGACCGCAAGGCACTACAGAGGGTAGTGCGTACGACCCAGACATCACGGGGGGCCAAGCTTCCTGCCATCCAGGACCGCTATACCAGACTGTATACAGGTCCCTAAAAATTGTCAAAGACTCCAGCCACTCCAGTCAGACTGTTCTCTCTGCTACCGCATGGCAAGTGGTACTGGAGCGCCAAGGCTAGGTCCAAAAGGCTTCTCAACAGCTTCTACCCCCAAGCCATAAGACTCCTGAACAGCTAATCAAATGGCTACCTGGAATATTTGCAGTGTCCCCCCCACCCCTCTGTTTATCATCTATGCATAGTCCCTTTAACTATACCTTCACATACATATTACCTTAATTAGTCCGACTAACCGGTGCTCCCGCACATTGACTCTGTACCGGTACCACCTGTATACAGATAACCTCACTACTGGTATTTTACTGATATTTTACTTATTTACTTATCTATTTTTATTTTACTTAAAAACTGCATTGTTGGTTAGGACTTGTAAGTAAGCATTTCACTGTAAGGTCTAAACCTGTTGTATTTGTCGCACGTGACAAAAACAATATTGATTTGATATACTGTCTTAGTGGAATCATGTCTTTGTCTTATACAACCCAATATTTGAATGAACTTGGTTAACACTTTAGTTTTTATTTATAACCAAACAATTTAATATGTGTTATTTAATAGTTTTGATGTCTTCACTATTATTCTGCAATGTAGAAAGAAAAAACCTTGAATGAGTAGTTTTGACTGGTACTGGTGTGTAAATATATACATACTGTATATATTTACTTCAAAAATATTGAAAATGATGCAGACAATTACATAGATGGAAGCCACAATCTGCAATATTTAAACTGATCTACAACATAAAAATAAACCAAATCTGAGGGAGTTCTAGGTAGTTCTGATGACCTCTGATCCCCTGTGGCGTGTGTTGAGCGCTAAGGCAACACTGTCCTTACCTTTGTTCTCCCAGTTCAGCCTTTCTATCTCCTTCTGTAGCTGGTCACGCTCCATAGTTATAGTGTTCAGACTCTTCTTCAACTTGCCTATTTCAGTGGTCGTGGTATTTAGACTATTCTGTAGCTGGTCTCTCTCTGTGGTCCTGGTATTTAGACTATTCTGTAGCTGGTCTCTCTCTGTGGTCCTGGTATTTAGACTATTCTGTAGCTGGTCTCTCTCTGTGGTCCTGGTATTTAGACTATTCTGTAGCTGGTCTCTCTCTGTGGTCCTGGTATTTAGACTATTCTGTAGCTGGTCTCTCTCTGTGGTCCAGGTATTTAGACTATTCTGTAGCTGGTCTCGCTCTGTAGTTGCATCTGTAAAAGGGAAAAGTCAATCAAAATGTGTAACTGTCACAACAGTGACTACAAATGTTTTATAATAATAGTAAAACATTTTTTTTTAAAAAGCACTTACAGGAATCCCACAGGCCTATGATCACAGCCAGTAGAACACACACTGCAGCAACTCTGGAGGGTCTCTTCCAACACTGAAAATGTACTGAATCACAAATTATTAAAATAAAATAAAAGTGTTTTACTTGTATCATCGGTGCTTTATTTGAGGCAGATCCTGCGGGAACAGGATCCGGCACCTCTCAGTTTGGACTGATGCATTACAGAACCTATTTGGCCAGATCCGCTACCTCTCGTGTCATGATGATATATGAAAAATAATTGTTATTTTTGGAATGTAAAAATTCTAATTAATTCAGTTAATTTGAGTTTCCTCCTGGTTAATTCTCATGCCCCCTAAAAACATACCATTTGACAACGTAGATTTTCAGCCCGCGCCTGATATTCTGAGAATACTAAACGTTTGACTACTTTATTATACATGCTGTATATTTCTAAATGGTTAACATAGTCATGATCTCAAACTTTTTGAGTATAGAGCCAAAAGAAGAAAAAGGTGAACCTACGCCCGAGTCTGAGGTCCTGAGCACTCTTGAGCAGGTTCGATTCAAGGATCTCTCTGCACTTTGCTCCGTTCATCTTTCCCTCGATCCTGACTAGTCTCCCAGTACCTGCCTCTGAAAAACATCCCCACAGCATGATGCTGCCCCCACCACGCTTCACCGTAGGGATGGTGCCTGCTTCACTGTCCCAATAACTACAGAGGGCACTGTAGTTAGGGGTACTGTAGAGGCAGGTAGCCTCAATATTAACAGAGGGCACTGTAGGTAGGGGTAACGTAGAGGCAGGTAGCCTCAAGGTTAGTATGTTGGGCCAGTAACCGAAAGGTTGCTGGTTTGAATATTAGAGCGGATAAGGTGAAACATCTGTTGCTGTGCCCTTGAGCAAGGAACCTAATCCTAATTGCTCAAAAACCTGTTTCCCTTGTCATTATGGGGTATTGTGTGTAGATTGATGAGGGGGAAAAAAATATTTAATCGATTTTAGAATAAGGCTGTAACACAACAAAATGTGGAAAAATGTAAGTGGTCGGAATACTTTCCAAATGCTCTGTAAATCCTCTCCACAATAACAAGTGTTTTACACTGTTACTACTGATAAAACAAGCAGACTCAGATCAACTCCTTGACTTAATGACTCACAGGAATAGAAGCAAGCATGAACATCCCATACTGACACATTTATTATTAGTTCATATTCATTTTGATAACTAGTTAAAGTTTAATAAACTTTGACACCAGGCACAATACTTCAGTAGGGTACTTTCTTACCTGTGGTGAGGGTTGTTGACACCAGTTGACTTTGCTTGCCATTTTCCAGCACAGTGCAGACAGTGACTGAGTATTCAGTAGCAGGTTGCAGGTCAGAGAGAGTGATGCTGTGTGAAGATGTGTTAGTGTTGTGTGGTTCTGTCCCTGGACAGTGGTAGGAGATCTGGTAATGATGTTGGGTTTGGTCCAATCCTGGTGGCTGGCTCCAGCTAACAGCAGCTGATGTGGTGTCCACTGAGTCAACAGTCAGCTGGTCTGGAACAGGAAGTACTAAGGGAAAATACATTATTGTCAGGACTACAGTTTAACTCCAGAAATATATTACAAGAGGAAAAGTAGAAAAGTAGTCAAATATCAATGTAGTCAAATATCACTGGCTTCAAAAAGTCAAACAGTGGGCAGACGGAGGGGACCTTGGACAGAGACTATGAGCTTAACCAATTTTTTTATCAGGTACGATATTAGCTATGTCCACCTCCTCTCCAGGCCACACACCCTCACGGCTGTCCCACCCCCCCTTTGCACACGACACCTCCGTTGATACAATCAGCAACCCCCTCCCCGATCCCTCTGGACTGTTCTGCAACACCTACCTTCCCCCACCTCTGGACTGATCCTCAACACCCCCCTTCCCCCCACCTCCCCACCTGGGCTGGCTTTCACCACCAACCAAGTGAAGAAAGAGTTGGAGAGACTACATCAGTGGAAAGCGGCAGGCCCTGATGGCATCAGCCCAAGGGTGCTTAGGATCTGTGATGACCAATTGTGTGGAATACTCCAGCGCCACTTCAACCTTAGCCTGAGCCTGGAAAGGGTTCCTGTGCTGTGGAGAACATCCTGCCTGGCCCCAGTGCCCAAGAAGGTGCACCCCACTATTCTGAATGACATCAGACTAGTAGCGCTAACATCCCACATCATGGAAAGGTTAGTCCTCGCTCACCTCAGACCCCTGGTGTGTACATCACTGGACCCCCTGCAGTACGCATATCAGCGCAACGTCAGGGTGGATGATGCAATCTACCTTCTCCAGAGGGCCCACTCTCACCTGGACAACGCAGGTTGCACTGTGAGGGTTATGTTTTTTTACTTCTCCAGTGCCTTCAACACCATTCAGCCCCTGCTACTAAGTGAGAAGATGAGGATGAAAGTGGAAGCACCATAGTCTCCTGGGTTACGGACCACCTGATCTGTAGGCCACAATTTGTGTCATAACGTGCAGTGAGCAACACAGGGGCCCCCAGGGAACGATCCTGTCCCCCTTCCTGTTCACCCTCTACACCTCAGACTTCAGATATAACTCTGAAACATGCCACCTGCAGAAGTTCTTGAATTGTAGGGTGCATCAGGGGTGGGCAGGAGGAGGAGTACAGGAGCACAATCAATGACGTGGTGGTGTGGTGTGAGCAAAACCAACTTCAGCAAAACAAAAAAGATGGTGGTGGACTTCAGGAGAACCAAGGCCCAACTGACTGCAGTCCCTATACAGGGGATGGGTGTTGAAATGGTTGGGTCATACAAGTGCCTGGGAGTCCATATGGAAAACAGGCTGGAATGGGCTGGTAACACCGGGGCTCTGTACAAAAAGGGCCAGAGCAGACTCTACTTTCTGAGGAGGCTCAGGTCCTTCAACGTGTACAGTAAACTACTGCATACCTTCTACCAGTCTTTGGTGGCCAGTGCCATCTTTTTTGCAGTGGTGTGCTGGGGCGCCAACATAAAGGCTGGTGATGCTTCTCGGGTAAATAAGCTGATCAGGTTGGCTAGCTCTGTTCTGGGGATTAACCTTGACACTCTAGAGGAGCTGGCGGAGAGAAGGATCTTGGCCAAACTGCTGGCCATCATGGACAACGTCACCCACACTCTGCATGCCATGGTTATGACGCAGAGGAGCACCTTCAGTCACAGACTGATCCCACCACGGTGTGCCAGAGAGCGCTACAGGATGTCCTTGCTGCCGGCGGCTATTATACTATTTAATGCCTGTTATATCATATCACATGCAATATTGTAAGTAATTCTTGGACTGAACTTACGTAGTAATTCACTCAGGACTGCATATTAGTATCCTGTCAGTTTTTTCATTGCATTTAGTATATCGAATTTCAATACGTGCATTTATCTGTAATTAACCCTGTTCTATGGACTGTCTTTTAAGGGAATTAGTATTATTACCCTAAATTATATCATACACACATTTAGCTATTTAAGTATCTCTTCCTGTCATTTACCTGTACAGTTAATTTAACAATGCAAATATTCACTTACCTGTACATTTAACCAGACTGTATATTAAGTAAACTATTATTACCCTCACTTATATCATACGCACATTTAGCTATTTAAGTATCTTTCTCTGCCATAGACCTGTATAGGGTGGCAGGTAGCCGAGTGGTTAGTGTTGGGCATGTAACTGAAAGGTTGCCGGATCGAATCCCCGAGCTGATAAGGTAAAAATCTGTTGTCTGAACAAGGCAGTTAACCCATCTGTCATTCTGCCCCTGAACAAGGCAGTTAACCCACTGTTCCTAGGCTGTCATTGTTAATAAGAATTTGTTCTTAACTGACTTGCCTAGTAAATAAAAGTAATAGTAAAAGCAAATACTTTTATTTATTTATATCAACGTGCAATAATAGTATCAATATTTTCACCTAACACTATAACAATGTATAGCGTACATATTCAGTCATTCACTTTTACTATGCAATGCGTTTCTATAGGTTTTTGCACTCCAGACTTCGTGTATTTCTATACTTTTTCATACTGCCGCACTATGTATCGTGTATCTGTCTTTTGTGTTTTTCATTCTATCTATCTATCTATCTATCTAGAAAATGCCGGCTTGGGAAGTATTAAAAGCTAAAACACAAGTTGGATTTGTAATGTAACAAAAATGAGGGGTTTCTGCTGTATTCATTTAGCAACGGCTACACCAATTTTTTAAAATATACATTTAAAGAGAGTGGTGTGATTTATAAATCCTCTCCCCAAGTACAAGTGTTTTACACTGTAGTACTGATAAAGCAAGCAGAGGCAGATCAAAGGCTATGACATAATGACTCACACTAATGGGAAGCAAGCAAGAATTCATATACTATAAAAACATTTAATGATTTCAGCACCAAACTGCATTATGAGATCTGGGGAATTCACCATCATATACAGTATTTCTCATCAGGGAAGATACTGTACCTTTACATCCAATGCTGAAACATCATGATTAGTTCATAGTTATTTTGATAACTAGTTAAGGTTTGATAGATATTATGTCTGGTGTCAAAGTTACCTGTGGTGAGGGTTGTTAACACCAGTTGACTTTGCTTGCCATTTTCCAGCACAGTGCAGACAGTGACTGAGTATTCAGTAGCAGGTTGCAGGTCAGAGAGAGTGATGCTGTGTGAAGATGTGTTAGTGTTGTGTGGTTCTGTCCCTGGACAGCGGTAGGAGATCTGGTAATGATGTTGGGTTTGGTCCAATCCTGGTGGCTGGCTCCAGCTAACAGCAGCTGATGTGGTGTCCACTGAGTCAACAGTCAGCTGGTCTGGAACAGGAAGTACTAAGGGAAAATACATTATTGTCAGGACTACAGTTTAACTCCAGATATATATTACAAGAGGAAAAGCATAATAGTAGTCTATGTTAGTCAAACAGTCATTCCTTTCTGCCACCCAGACACATTACTATTTTTGACGGTGACATTTTACAGTACAGATTCTTATAGAGAATAGAGCCCAAACTAGCCAAAAGCTTATTCAAGGAGAACTATGGTAATGAATACAATATTGCCAATGCATACACGGAGAAGGATTTTAGGTGGCCTAGCATCAAATCCGAAGACCCCAAGGCATTACAGGCGTATCCATCATACCTCAGAGGTAGTTGTAATTCAATGGAAGATATGGAAGACATGGACGAGATGGATCTGGCCTCAAGCTTAAAGAACATCGTCCTGAAACTACCCTACAAACTCAAGGAGAGGTGGAGGTCGATTGCTTGGGAGTTACAGGAGCAGCGCCATGGCAGACGTGCTAGACTCCTTGATCTCTGTTCTGTAACGGCAGTCACAAATTAGAGCTGTGTCCACAACTTAGGGGAATGAGTCACAGGGAGAAGATTGGTTTCCTAAATGAAAAGGGAATGTGTTTTGGTTGCTTCTCAAGTGGGCACATGTCAAGAGACTGCAACAGGCCTGTCAAATGCAGTGGATGTAACCAAACGCACCAAAGTGTGCTTCATATTAATCAGAGGGACAGAGGAACAGCAGAGCAGTCATCAGAAGCACCAGTGAACAGTGCACTGGTTTCTCTGAACATACTGTATATGGGCATACTGGGGCCGGGGACCAAGAATGTGTACATGCTATTGTACCAGTAAAGGTCACGCACATTACAGGGTTATCCAGACATACGCCTTCCTAGACCCAGGAAGCGCAGCCACATTCTGCACAGAGCTACTGGTGACACAGCTTGGCATCACAGGAAGAGGAGCTAACATGGTGTTAAAGACCATGAATCAAGTAAAAGGAAAGTCGATGCACACCCATGTTATCAGAGGATTGGAAATTCCTGAGTTGAAGAAAAACAACTTAATCAAATTACCTGAAGTCTATACATGCCAGCGAGTAGAGAAAACATCCCCACCGAGAAAGACCTGTCCAAGTGGCCTTACCTGAGTAATGTAAAGATTCCTGAAATTCAGAAGTGGAGATGTTGAGAGGAACCAATGCTCCCAAGCTCATGGAACCATGGGAGGTGGTTAACAGCTGTGAAAACGGACCATATGCTGTGAGGACCCTACTGGGGTGGGTTGTCAATGGTCCCCTTAGAAGCCATAATAATGAGGACAAGAGTCGCCGTCCTACTGTTACAGTTAACAGAACCTGTTTCAGATCTGGAAGAGATGTTGATAAGTCAATACAACACAGATTTCAATGAGAAGTCCTACGAGGAGGAAAAGGAAATGTCAGTGGAAGACAAAAGGTTTATGAAGATGATGAACGATTGTCAAGTTACAGGAGGGCCATTACAGCCTGAGGTTACCTTTCAGGAAGGTTGATGTCACCTTACCCGACAACCGCCACGTTGCTGAACAGCGCCTCGTAAACTAGATACGCAAGTTCAAGAGAAACGAAACCCTTTCATAAGGAATATAAAGGTTTCCTCTCTGATGTCATTGACAAGGGGTTCGCTGAGAAAGTTCCAGAAGAAGAGCAACTAGAGCAAACAGATGGTAAAGTGTGGTATATTCCACACCATGGGGAATATCACACACAGAAGGGGACAATCAGAGTTGTCTTTGACTGTTCTGCTACATACAAGGGCACATCACTGAACTCAGAGCTTCTTCAAGGCCCAGATCTGACTAACAGTCTTGTAGGTGTGCTCACACGATTCCGCCAGGAGCCTGTAGCGATGATGTCTGACGTACAAGCAATGTTTCACCAGGTAAAGGTATCACAGTGATGTTGATTTCCTGAGGTTCTTGTGGTGGCCTGGAGGTGACACTAACCTCTCACCTGTTGAGTATCGCAGGACTGTACATCTGTTTGGAGCTGCCTCGTCACCGCGCTGTGCAGCTACGCATTAAAGAAGACTGCAGAGGAATGCGGTCATCCGGAGGTGGTTGACACAATTAGAAATCATTTTTATGTTGAAATCAGTGTCCACTGTAGAGGAAGCAGTGCAACTTGCCAAGGACAGCACAGCTACTTGTCATAAAGGAGGATTCCATCTCTCCAAGTGGGTGAGCAATAGCCGAACTGTACTAACCTCCATCTCAGAAGTTGACAGAGCTAGAGGTGAAACAGTTGAATTTGGACAGAGTCAAACTTCCCATTGAAAGAGCATTGGGAATACAATGGTGCGTGGAGTGACACATTTTACCTTTAAGGTTACCATAAAAGACCAACCCCACACACGTAGAGGACTTCTATCCATGGTGAGTTCTATCCATGACCCGCTGGGCTTCCTCGCCCTCTTCCCCCTGCCTGACAAACTGCTGTTACAGGAGCTGTGTAGAAGAAGCTGTGGCTGGGATAAGAATATCCCCACATGTTTCTCTGAAAAGTTGATGAAATGGATTAGGGATCTTCAAAACATTGTCAATTTTAAGATTGAAAGGTGTATTAAGCCAACTAACTTTGATCCACTCATTCAACTGCACCATTTCTCAGATGCCAGTGAACTAGGTTATGGAACAGTAAGCTATGTGAGACTGATGTATCAAAGGGGTGATGTTCATGTATCTCATCTGAAGCAGATGACCATCCGTCGCATGGAGCTGGCTGCTGCAGTACTGAGTGTGAAGGTGGACAAGATGCTGCGTACAGAGCTGGACGACTGTGTTCTGGACAGATCAGTCAGTCAGTGCTCAACTACAAAGCCAATGAGCGTACAAGGTTTCAAACATTTGTGGCCAATAGGATCTCTTATGTGAGAGAATACATCCGTATCACAGATCCATGGATCCATGGCCCAATGTTTTTATGGAAACCAGAAGCGCAGTGGCCCCTGGAACACATGAATTCAGTTTCCCTCACATTTGATGACCCTGGGATTAATAATAGTATTGTTGTGTGCAGTGCTACTGTCAATGACATTGACAATCCCACCAATAAGCTGTGTTCTTATTTCTCCACTTGGATGAAGTTGAAGACTGCAGTGGCTTGGTTCCTGAAAGTAAAAAAAGTGTTACAGTCACTTGTACTGGAAAGAAAAGAAATCCAGTTAAATCTCAATCTCACCAGCATACACACACGCTCACAGAACCAGATGGTGAAAGACAAGATTCAAGCATACAAGATAACATGGGGTGGGCAAGCTGTAAGTCTGGACGAACTGTTGAATGCAGAGGAGGCGATCATTCGCTTCACCCAGAGAATAATTTCCAGAGGAAATCTTGACTTTGACAATGACATCTACAGTCAAGAAAGGAAGTAGCACTTATAAGTTGGATCCTGTGTTGGTGCATGGAGCTCTTGGAGTCGGAGGACGGCTATGTAAGGCAGCTATGCCTGAAGAAGTCAAGCACCCTGTCATTCTCTCCAAAGACCTTCACATATCTACACTTATCCTCCACCACATACATCCACAAACAGGACATGGAAGGAATCACATGCTCTCACTTCTTCGTCAAAGGTATTGGATCACCAATGCAAACTCTGCAGCAAGGAAGATCATATCAGACTGTGTTGTGTGCAGAAGGCAAAGAGGCAAGATTGGTGAGCAGAAGATGGCAGATTTGCCACTTGACATCCCACCATTTACCAATGTAAGTGTGGATTACTTTGGTCCTATAGGAATAAAAAAAATAAGAGGAAATGTTAAAAGATACGGAGTTATCTTTACATGTATGTCCAGTAGAGCGATACACATTGAAATTGCTTCCTCTCTTGACACGGATTTGTGTATCAACGCCATAAGAAGATTTATGTGCAGAAGAGGACAAGTACTGATAATGGGACTAACTTTGTTGGTTCTGAGAGAGAACTCAGAGAAGCTCTATTTGCTTTAAACCAAGGCAAGATCCAAGATGCTCTACTTCAGGAAGGAATACAATGGCGTTTCAATCCCACTGGGGCGCCCCACCATGGAGGAGTCTGGGAAAGGCTCATTCGGGTGATTCGCCAGGTGCTCCATTCTGTCCTGAAACAACAGACCCTAGATGAGGAAGGATTGCACACCATGCTGTGTGAAGTAGAGGCTATTCTGAAACACCCGCCCAATCACCACGGTAACCAACGACCCCCTAGATCTAGAAGCTCTCACCCCAAATCACATTTTACTGTTAAAGTAAAACCCTGTCCTACCCCTTGGAATCTGTCAAAAAAATGACCTGTACATCAGACGCCGTTGGAAGCAAGTCCAGTACATGGCCGACTTATTTTGGAAGAGATGGACACAGGAGTACCTGCCATTCTTGCAGAAAAGACAAAAGTCGGGTAAAGTGAAACGCAGTTTTAGTGAAGGAGATGTGGTTCTGGTCATGGACCCCATGGCACCACATAGTGCATGGATATTTGGAAAGGTTTTTGAGACCAAGCCTGATTCCAAGGGGTTAGTATGTGTAGTACGCCTGAAGACAAGAACCAACATTAAAGAAAGACCAATATCTAAGATCTACCTACTCCAAGAAGGTGCAGTCTAAAAGGAAGGCAGTAATAGCGGGGCCGGCGTGGAGTTGCTGATTGGCAGCGATGCTCCACAGGCCATCAACCCTGCTGATGACGACAGCGTTGGAGATGGACCCCACACCGCTGTAACCCAATTGGTGTGGGTCTCTGGCGGTCCCTTAGGAGAAGGTGGTGATAACCCAGGACAGATTGCCTGCCCTGCTGTTACTGCCCAGCCCATCTACATGAGACACGCAGGAATGGCAAACTGGGTGCTACAGGATGCTGCCTTGGACGACCCATCAAGCTACTACAGAGCTTGGCTTGTTATAGGCTGAGCTGAGGCTAAGTGCTACAACCTCTGATCCTGAATATCCTCCCTCCATGAAGACACATTTTTGCATAATTGTTTTTCAGAGAACAATTAGGGGCCGGTGTGTAAGAGTCGCTTTGGCCTGTTTATGTGTTGTGTATGTATGTTGTCTGTCAAGGGTTATTTTTACTTGTTTTTTACACTGGAGGGCACTATATGTTGGGGTCATGGGTCACTGGTCTCGTGTGCATATAGGTAGTACAGGTGACCAGGAAGGGTTAGCACAAGTGAGAGGAGAGCACATACAGTTCTTACCATATCACATATATAGCTTTATAGAATGCATCTCTCTGCACCTTTTGTATATCAATATGTGTTTTGGAGCTATTTATATACGCAATAAATGGGAACTTCACCCCTAAAGAGTAACGTTTGGAAAGCTGATTTTTGTGAACGCGTCATTGACAGCTCTCTCCTGTACCAGTGGCAGTTTAAAGGGAATCGCCACTTCAGTCAGCTTGCAATTCCTTTTGATAAGGGAAGAAATAAGCTAAGGCAGAAGTCACAACAGAAGCTGATTTGTAATGTAACAAAAATGAAGAGTTTCTGCTATATTCTTTAATTAATATAAATAAAAAGAATGGTGTGATTATAAATCCTCTCCACAATAACAAGTGTTTTACACACTGTACTACTGATATAGTTAAAGCAATCAGAGGCAGATCAACTCCTTGACTTAATGACTCAGAATGGAAGAAAGCATTAATACAGATACTGTATTATAAACAACATTTAATGATTTCAGCACCAAAGTGCATTATGAGATCTAGGGAATTCACATGTTCATTTTGATAACCACAACTAATACTTAAGTAGGGTACTTACCTGTGGTGAGGGTTGTTAACACCAGTTGACTTTGCTTGCCATTTTCCAGCACAGTGCAGACAGTGACTGAGTATTCAGTAGCAGGTTGCAGGTCAGAGAGAGTGATGCTGTGTGAAGATGTGTTAGTGTTGTGTGGTTCTGTCCCTGGACAGCGGTAGGAGATCTGGTAATGATGTTGGGTTTGGTCCAATCCTGGTGGCTGGCTCCAGCTAACAGCAGCTGATGTGGTGTCCACTGAGTCAACAGTCAGCTGGTCTGGAACAGGAAGTACTAAGGGAAAATACATTATTGTCAGGACTACAGTTTAACTCCAGATATACACCAAGTGTACAAAACATTAAGGATACCTGCTCTTTCCACTTCAGTCAGTAAAGATGAAGGGTAGGAGACATAAGGATTTTTAACCCTTTTGACAATTGAGACATGGATTGTGTATGTGTGCCATTCAGAGGGTGAGTGGGCAAGACAAAGATATTTATGTGCCTTTGGACGGGGTGTGGTATGTGCCAGGAGCATAAGTTTGGGTCAAGAACTGCAACGCTGCTGGGTTTTTCAAGCTCAACAGTTTCTCATGTGTATCAAGAATGGTTCACCACCCAAACGACCTCCAGCCAACTTGACACAACTGTGGGAAGCATTGGAGTCAACATGGGCCAGCATCCCTGTGGAACACTTTAAACACCTTTTAGAGTCCATGGCCTGACGAATTGAGGCTGTTCTGAGGGCAAAATGTTTTGTACACTCAAATATAACTAAATGTTTAATTTAATAATCTGAAAAAGTCCTCAAGCTTTCGATAAAGAGTTACATAACTTCCTCTCAGATAATGGCTGAACTAGGCCTGTTTCAGCCTCAC
Organism: Thymallus thymallus; assembly: GCA_023634145.1. NCBI lineage: Eukaryota > Metazoa > Chordata > Actinopteri > Salmoniformes > Salmonidae > Thymallus > Thymallus thymallus. Next base: position 636,584 of record CM042424.1, on the reverse strand, counting down.
CAAAAGGCCAACATCTCTTGATTAAGCTACTGATTGCCATAGTGTTTTAAGAAGATGTTCTAACTAGGGCTGTGGAGGTCATGACATTTTGTCAGCAGGTTATTGTCATGCAATAGACAGCCGGTCTCATGGTAATTGACCGTGAATTAATGAATTGTTTACGAGGTTACCATGAATTACCATGAATTGTTTTAATGTTTGATTTGTTACATTAAATAATTCAGTAATGACTCAAAATAAATATGTCAATCATACATTTTTATAGCCAGTAAGAAACTGCTAGCCTTTGGCTGCTAACAGCTGACAACTGCTAAATGGTAAGCACAAAAACAGTGAACAACTTCAGGAGTAGACACTCCAAGAAATCGGTAAGAACTGCCGAAATGCACAGAAAGAGGAGAATATATATTCGGTCAAGGAAGTTCTGTTTTCTTTGAAATAGAGGCATAATAAGACAAAAGATACGTGACGTGTAAGTGATAACACATTAGTGCATTTATAAAAATTCTGGAAGTGAATGCTGGAATTAAACAATTAACTATGCAAATGAGCAAAAGCTGTGTGAATTAAGGAAATAGACACCTGGCTAAAACAGAAACTAATAATAAGTGCCTGTTGTGTCAAGTGATGTATGCAAATAAAACGCCTGGGCTATTAATTTAAGTTTTATGGTAAACATGTTTAGCATCTCCTGGCCTTAACACATACAAGCCGCTGATTTGTGCCTTTCACAATCATTATTTTAATTCAGTAAAAAAAAAATGGGGGGGGGGGGGGGGGGCTCATATAGGCCTATGCATAAGTTTTGAAATTAATCATCACCACCGCTGTCCATTTCGTTGTGTTAGACTTTGAAACAGCATCCACAACTACCATGTTTTCCACTCAGTTTCAACCTGTTATTGAACTTGATTCTTCAAATTGATCATCACAGTGAGGGGTTTTAAAAGCACATACTATGTAGATGGTAAGTGTTTGATGTGATTTTCAATTGCATTGATGTCAGAGTGGTTAGAGGGACAATAGTACCAGGCCATTAGCAAGTTGGGTACTACCAAAGCATGTCCAGAGTGCATAAAAGGAAATTAGCGTGACTCAATAGACTGCCAGTGTGGCGGTAATATGTGACCGACCGGTTCGATCTTATGTAGCAAAATTTGAAATGGTGTTTTTTACATTGGATAAAAGTAGAGACTCAGAGCTAGAAAATGTTACAGTATATCATACACTACAGTTAAGGAACAATTGGAAAGTAATTCTGCTTGATAAATTTGTAATCTCACTTTTGAGAAAATGGCCTTTGAATGTTTTGGTACCTACAGGAGACCTCTTCTTTGTCTACACCCATTCAGAATCGTTCACACCCTCTTAAACTTTAGCCCCACCCATCTCTTTAGGGTTTCACATGTGAGGCCATGTACTAAACAACCAAAGATTTCAAGACTAAAGGTTTGGTTTATACTACGGGTGTGTTGGTAAATTTTATCTGGCCGAGGAGTAGGGTTGATCCGAGTGTTCTGTCCTAACAACAGCAGTCAAGCACCCAAGCTAACTGGCTAACGTTGGCTAGCTTACTAGCTACTTCCAGACAAATGAGAGAACACTTCACTCTGACCATTTTACTCGCCCTAGCAGAGCTGGTTAGGCTGTTTTTATGTTATCCAGAGTGTTGGTGACTGCAACTGTGCTGCTTGCATAAATTTAATGACGCTTTAATTTGCCAATGTTTACTGTCACTGGCCATATTCAACGGGTGTTTAGCTAGCTAGCTAAACAATGAACCATAATCCCAACTCATGATGTTACTACCCTGCATGAATCTGCAGGTAGCTAACCAACCAGGTTCAATCCAAGCTAACTAACATTGGGCTATACCTAGCAAAGCAAATGGCTCGGAGATACAAATAATATTACTACACAGATCATACACGTAACGTTAGCTAGCGAGCCAGCCAGCTAACGTTAGCTAGCTAGCTAACAGTACACTTTAACTTGAAATTATAATGACTTTTTTTTACAAAATTTGAAACGTGTAATAATACCCGAAGATGTTTCTCCAGCCCCTTAGCTATCATACTCTAATTCCACTGATTTCAAAACTCGGTCCTCCAGAAAGTGGAGAGCAACACTTAAGCAGTTCTACTACGTCATATCTTACAAAAAACTTTGTTTAGCTATCTATCAATTCATGCCAGACACGCACAGGACAGAATAGTACCTGTGGATAGGGATGCTGAGACACATCTGCTTTGGCTTCCATCTTCTCCCTCTGTAGCCACGTTGAACTGGTACTTTTCACCAGGTTTGAGGCTGCTTATTTCAAGATGATGTCCCCCTTTCACTCTTGTTGAGCTCGTTTCACCGTCACAGCCCCAGGTCACTCTGAATGTCTGTGGTCCTGTCAGCCCCTGAGGAGAACTCCAGCTCAGAGACACTGAATCTAATGTCAGCAACAGGACCTGGATGTCACCAGGAGGGGGCAGCACTGGTGAATGAATCATGAGAGAGAGAGAGAAAAACAGACTTTACTGAAAATAAAATTACAAAAACTAAATGTGTATTATTCATCCCAGTAGTTAAGGGACAACAACTGATATCTTAGTAAACGTGTCATCTTAAATGTAGATTTAAATTCAATAATATAGTTTATTCTGTGTTTCCATACATACCATCATCTGAGGCCAGCATTGTGTGCTGGTCACCATCACAACTCTTTTAAGTGTGAGAACAAAATAAGAATCAGTCATTTCTTTAAAAACACCAAATTGTTACTTTGCTAAATGTACAACAGATATTTTAAATCAAGATACATCAACAGCTTTTGACATACAAGTAACTGGCAAAATTAAGGAAACCCTTGATACAAAGTATATTGAAAGCAGGTGCAAAAGCAGAGTTAATTAAGCAATTAAAACATCCCATCATGCTTAGGGTCATGTATAAAAATGCCCAGTTGTCCATTATTTTGGCTACCATGGCTAGAAGAGATCTCAGTGACTTTGAAGGAGGGGTCTCAAAGAGCATAGAGGATTTAAAGGGTGTGTTTCTGTCTCCAGATCTCAAACCAATGGAAAACTTACAGAAGACTCTGGAGCCTGAGGCAGCACCTTCCATTACAATTAACAGAACACCAAATTATGGAATTTATTGTGAAAGAATGGTGTCGCATCCCACCAATAGAGTTCCAGACAATTGTTGAATCTATGCCGAGGTGCATTGAAGCTGTTCCGGCTCATGGGTGCCCAACTAACTATTAAGATACTTTATTTGGGCAAATAACTGTATATTCCTTCACAGCGTTCAGACTTATACAGGCACTGAAGTTCTCCTGAATGTTTTGCCACGGTGAAGGAGAGGTGCAGTGTGCCAGGAAATAAGCACAATTGCACGTTTCATTGCATAAAAAAATGTATAATATAATATTCGGATAAAACACTGACTGTGCCATCACATGCACACACACGCAACAATAGTTATGTTGATACTGTACCTGACCTAACTTTTCAGCGTCCTCAGAACTGTACAACCCTGAATAGTGACACAAGATGAAACCCAGTAGATACTGTAATTTAGTTTTGTAATGGCAGTTTTGTAATGGCAGTCTAGACTATCTTGTAATGGCAGTCTAGGCTATCTTGTAATGGCAGTCTAGGCTATCTTGTAATGGCAGTCTTGGCTATCTTGTAATGGTAGCCAAAATTGAAATAAATATGCAAGTTTAGCCCACTTGAATAATTACAGTCATTATGTAATTAGGTTAGTTTGTTGCCTTTTTCATGTCGGCCATCTTTCAGGAAATTGTATTAGGCGGTCATCCCTACAATGTGGTGCCTTTTGGACCTCGAAACGAATATATTTTGTAGTATTCTGTCAGAAAAAGGGCATATCTGACTTTAAGAAAAACATATTGGTCAAGCTCAGGCACTTAATTTGTTTAGGTGCATAATCCTAACAGGATTATGCACCTAAATAATCCTAATATTCACTTGTTTTTAACTAACTTGCCTAGGTAAATAAAGGTTAAATAAATAATTTGTAGCCAACTAAAGTTAGGTAGCTAGCTAACATATCGGTACTGCTGTAATGATGTGCTATGCGGTTCGTAAGGATAGCGTAGCTAACAAATTGTCAGCCAACATAAAGTGTAACGTAACTTATTTGAAAAGGCATTACATTGCTCAACAGTTTCTTAACATTTGTCATGTTTAGTTAAAGCAATGAATTTGTATCCGAAGTCGTCTTACTTTCGCTCTTGTCTATTGCCTTGCCATGATGGGTGGTAAATACTCATACTTTTCCGCCCTTTTCTTCAAATCTGATGGTTATTCGGACACGGACAATCGAAAAATTTAATGTAATTCAATAAGGCCTATAGCGCACTCAATGACATGACCACCTATCAAAGTTTCAAGAAATACACTATACGCACGATTGCCTATTGTTTCTTTCAACATAAGCATGTATTATTTTAGGAGAAATATATTAATATATCGGCTTAATAGATTACATATCAGCGTCAGATCGCTGTGAAAAAGAGAACACCTTTGGTAGACTTCTTTGTGCGCACTCAGCAATAGGGGGCCTAGTTGGGTATTTATATTTTTACCTGCCATTTGTTCGAAATAATTTGAAGATCGGGCCTTATTATCTTCACGTTTCGTTGGGATAAATAAGAATGAACTCTTATAGAATCGTACACTATACAAACATTAACCTACCATTTATCCTGCTATCGAGAAGACTCGGGTGAAGCCACATAAAAGAGTTGTCGAATTTACTTTCTCCTTCTTTGGTATAATGGTATTCTCAACAATTATATCTGCATTCCGCCACCTACTGTACAGCTGGAAAATAAGGATCCTTGGGCCACCCAAAAACTTAACGGCTTCAGATATAATGACGTACAGCTTCTTGGACACTTGTGCAATACAATTAATAACTGTGGCTATAAATGCTACAAAAATACACCCTCTTCACAATAAGTGTATCCAGATCAATTGATTGAAGTTAAACATGTGCAACCGGTTGTGGTGCATCCACCGCCATATATTCTTCAGAACTGTGGCCTCTTGCCCCTTCAATGTTCTTCACCGCCTTCACATAGGAGATATGCTTGACACCTCAACCTCTTTCACCCTAACAGGGCACTCAGGGAATTTGTTAATATGATACCCACCACAGTTGCAACATTTTACATTCAGACTCATCAATGACATATTACTTCCAAATGTAAACACTTGACACATGGCCAAACTTTTTACACTAATTACATTGCATCGGGTTTTGCACGAAGGCTCTTATGGCGTATCTTATATATCCCAACTTTACATAGTGAGGTAAATACTCATCAAACATTAGTAATACAGATACACTTTGTTCATTTGTCCCATTCTACATACGGGCCAGGCGACGTGCATGAACTACTCCAGGAATGTTTTGACTAAAATATTGATTATCAATGTCCCACAGGACGGCAGAAATAGCACATTTTACTGGTGCCCTTCTCCGAAAATCAAAGCTGTTCACTTCATGCGTCGATAATTTCGCGAGCCATAATTCACGCTTCTTTTACTCTTTAAATACACACGATATCAACACCATAACGTTACCACCAGTAGCGGCTCGTCAATAGAGGGCGCTGGGGCGCCGCCCCCATCAAAATTCCAGTAATGTACATGTATAAAAAAATGATATAAAAATAAAAAATAAAATAGATTACTCATACGATGTGCCGGCTGGTAGTAAGAGCCTCAGCATTTAATAAAAAATGTCTTTAATCGGTTAACTATTTAGTATTTTATATGTTTTTCAATGTTTCATGCGGTTTCATGGGCGAGGGACGCCGGACAAATGGATGTCTATCTGAGTCCATAAATCTTCGGGCAGCATGTGACCTGAAGCTGGTCTCTAATTGGTTTCTTAAAGATCCTCCCCCGGGCGCAGGTCGCTGCGTCCCTGGCGAATCAGAATTGGATACATGTTATTTTATCCAATCTGATTGGTTCTCGTCACCTGTCATTCAACTTTACGCTCTTGGCCACTACTGCGAGTGCGCGGGCGACACCGTCACACCGTCACTCCGAGTCGCCAAAACCTTGCTAGGCTGATCACTGTCGTAGAGATAAATGGTAGCAGTTAAACCAAAGTGTCGGCACTGACGTTTTGTGGACAACAACGGGGGTAAGAGACCTCAAACATCTTTCTGAACAATGCAAACGTCATGACAGTAGCCGCAGCCATCTTGATAATAGCATGAAACTAACGTTTTTGGGCAGAGTTAGAATTGCTGAACAACTAGATGAAGGCTACAGGATTGGCATTAGAAGGAACAACGAAGAGGTGACTAAAAGTTCTCATTACCACCCAGGACCACAGCTGAAGCTGAGAGGTGCTTCTCAACCTTGAAAAGAATCAAAACTTTTCTCAGAAACACCATGACCCAGGAGAGGCTGAATGCACTGGCATTGCTGTCCATGGAAAAGAGACTTGTTACTGAGATGACTGACTTTAATCAGAGAGTCATTGAGAAATTTGCTGGCCAGAAAGAAAGGAGAGCAAAATGTATGTTCAAGTAGTCAACATGCTACTCTGTTGTTGCTGTTTGTTTTTTTTGTTCGTTTTTTCTCATTCAGTTATATGTGGGAAAGGAATGTGTAAAAAGATAACTTTTCTCTTTAATGCTTGAATTTATACTTTTGTCTGTATAATAAAAATGTGTTATAAAAAAATAGAGTAGTCAACATGCTTTTTGGTACTGCATGCACCCCCCCAAAAAATAACTATCACCAGCCGTCACTGGAACAGTGTTTAGTCCTGAGACACCATACGATAAACTTCCTAACACCCATAGCTTCCATGGAACTGAAGACAAATGACTTTTTCACCCTTAATGGACAGTCATTGCTTTTTAACTTATAGGAAGATACCTTTTTTTTTTTTTTATGTTTAAGAGAATAAGAGATTTTGACCTGTCCTGTCCTGACCTGATAAGACCCTCCCAGCCTGATTGGTCACCCCACCCTCCCTGCCCCTTTGTTTAGACACACACTCAGGCAAACAGCGGAAAACACATGAATCCACACACACACACTCTCTCTAACCCCACCCTCTGAGAACCTGAACTCAGACCAAATATTTTGTTGTTTAACTATTTATTGATTGGAAGAAATCCCCATAATGAATGTAATTGCTAAGTTTGAGTGCATGGTTTATTCGTAGCGTATTCCGGGGGACATACATGTTTATATCCCAGGTTATTGATGCTTAAAGCATGGTAGCACCTTTAATGAAATATGTGCTGGTACAATTACTTCTGTTTATCTGAACATGTCTGTATGGTATATCATGTGATTTGAATGTTAATTGACCAGATGTGTAAGGGTTTCCTATTAGTCAAATGCATCATGGGTATTGCTATAAGAAGCCTGCTCTCATTGTTTGAGGAACAGGACAGGGAACAGGATGGCATGCTGCTCAGTTTTGTTTGAAGAACTCGTATTTGATCCAGTTGATTATTTTTGTAAATACTTGTACATTTTGCCGGCTATTATCTTCACTTGCAAATAAAAAGCCTCACTCTGGGCAAGACAAATCCATCTACTTCGTCAGCCTCCTCACTGTTAAAATCCTACCGCATGGTCAACCTCAAAAGGGGTATTCAAATTTTTTCCTCATGTTTTTCCAGCTATAATTTCTCACGACCCCAACACAACCCAAATCTAATGACACAACCTTAAAATCTGTAAATTTTGATTTTTAAATAACCTTCAATTGATTACATTTTCAAAACAAAAAGGAAACCAATAACTATATTTACTCAAATGTATACTACGGTTTGCAACTGCACATGGGGACAAAGATTGTACTTTTTGGAGAAATGTCCTCTGGTCTGATAAAAGAAAAATAGAACTGTTTGGCCATAATGACCATCATTATGTTTGGAGGAAAAAGGGGGAGGCTTTCAAGCCGAAGAACACCATCCCAACCGTGAAGCACGGGGGTGGCAGCATCATGTTGTGGGGGTGCTTTGCTGCAGGAGGGACTGGTGCACTTTACAAAATAGATGGCATCATGAGGAAGGAACATTATGTGTATATATTGAAACAACATCTCAAGACATCAGTCAGGAAGTTAAAGCTTGGTCGCAAATGGGTCTTCCAAATAGACAATGACCCCAAGCATACTTCCAAAGTTGTGGCAAAATGGCTAAAGACCAACAAAGTCAAGGTATTGGAGTGGCCATCACAAAGCCATGACCTCAATCCTATAGGAAATATGTGGGCAGAACTGAAAAAGCGTGTGTGAGCCAAGAGGCCTACAAACCTGACTCAGTTTCACCAAGCATACTACCCGAAACGTTTGACCCAAGTTAAACTATTCAAAGGCAATGCTACCAAATACTAATTGAGTGTATGTTAACTTCTGACCTACTGGGAATGAGATGAAAGAAATAAAAGCTGAAATAAATCATTCTCTCTACTATTATTCACATTCTTAAAATAAAGTAGTGATCCTAACTGATCTAAGACAGGGAATCGTTACTAGGATTAAATGTCAGGAATTGTGAAAAACTGAGTTTAAATGTATTTGGCCAAGGTGTATGTAAACTTCCGACTTCAACGGTACATATTCATATCATATCACGTGCAATATTGTAAGTAATTATTGGACTGAACTTACTCATTCACTCTGGAATGCATATTAGTATCCTGTCAGTAGTATCTATCTAGTATCTTTTTTCATTGCATTTAGTATATCGAATGTGCAATACGTGCATTTTTCTGTAATTAAACCCTGTACTAAGGACTGTATTTTAAGGGAATTATTATTATTACCCTAAATTATATCATACGCACATTTAGCTATTTAAGTATCTCTTCCTGTCATTTACCTGTACAGTTAATGTAACCATGCAAATATTCACTTACCTGTACATTTAACCAGACTGTATATTAAGTAAACTATTATTACCCTCACTTATATCATATGAACATTTAGCTATTTAAGTATCTTTCTCTGTCATCGACCTGTATAGTATAGTTAACCATGCAATTATTTATTTTTTATTTATATCAACTTGCAATAATTGTATAATTGTTTCACTTAAGACTCTATAACAATGTATAGTGCACATTTTCAGTCATTCACTCAAACTATGCAATGCCTTTTTATAGCTTTTTTCACTCCAGACTTCTTGTATTTTTATACTTTTTCATACTGCCCTACTATGTATCATGTATCTGTCTTTTGTGTATTTCGTTCTGGCATTTTGCACCTGCCCTGTGTTTTTCGTAGCTGCTTAACAAAGGAATTTCCCCTCTGGGATCAATAAAGTAAATACCTACTGACCTACCGACCGACCGAATACTCACTTCCCTGTTCCATTGACAGGAATCCTCACTAAGGAGCTTCCCTGTTCCGTTGACAGGAATCCTCACTAAGGAGCTTCCCTGTTCCGTTGACAGGAATCCTCACTAAGGAGCTTCCCTGTTCCGTTGACAGGAATCCTCACTAAGGAGCTTCCCTGTTCCGTTGACAGGAATCCTCACTAAGGAGCTTCCCTGTTCCGTTGACAGGAATCCTCACTAAGGAGCTTCCCTGTTCCGTTGACAGGAATCCTCACTAAGGAGCTTCCCTGTTCCATTGACAGGAATCCTCACTAAGGAGCTTCCCTGTTCCATTGACAGGAATCCTCACTAAGGAGCTTCCCTGTTCCATTGACAGGAATCCTCACTAAGGAGCTTCCCTGTTCCATTGACAGGAATCCTCACTAAGGAGCTTCCCTGTTCCATTGACAGGAATCCTCACTAAGGAGCTTCCCTGTTCCATTGACAGGAATCCTCACTAAGGAGCTTCCCTGTTCCATTGACAGGAATCCTCACTAAGGAGCTTCCCTGTTCCATTGACAGGAATCCTCACTAAGGAGCTTCCCTGTTCCATTGACAGGAATCCTCACTAAGGAGCTTCCCTGTTCCATTGACAGGAATCCTCACTAAGGAGCTTCCCTGTTCCATTGACAGGAATCCTCACTAAGGAGCTTCCCTGTTCCATTGACAGGAATCCTCACTAAGGAGCTTCCCTGTTCCATTGACAGGAATCCTCACTAAGGAGCTTCCCTGTTCCATTGACAGGAATCCTCACTAAGGAGCTTCCTTCTTATTAATACCCTGACACCGCTCTTGCACTTCCTTTCTCATGCCGTACCTTCCTCTTTTCCTCTCTCCCTAGTTGTTGTAGAAGATGCAGACGAATGTAAAAGAAATAAAAAAGTGCTGCATTAGCTGATTCAAGTCAGGGCCCATGATTCAAGTTGATGTCACATGCACAAGTACAGTGAAATGCCTTTCTTGGAAACTCAAAACAACCCAACAATTCAATGTTATACTAGAAAAAAAAACACAGGAGAAGAAAATAAGAAATATGAACAAAGTTATTAAGCATACTATATACAGGGTCAGATCCAGAACCATATTTACAATGTGCAGGGATATGTGTATGGCTGGGGACCTTCCGATGAGTGTGGGGGGTCAGGGTGTATGTGTATGGCTGGGGACCTTCCGATGGGTGTGGGGGGTCAGGGTGTATGTGTATGGCTGGGGACCTTCCGATGAGTGTGGGGGATCAGGGTGTATGTGTATGGCTGGGGACCTTCCGATGAGTGTGGGGGGTCAGGGTGTATGTGTATGGCTGGGGACCTTCCGATGGGTGTGGGGGGTGAGGTGGCGATGCTTGCGGTGGGCTGGTGTGGGTAAAAATACCAGGGCCAAATTCCGCCCCTGAATTAGCCTATAAGAGGTTGTGGATAGTGCGACAAAGAGGTACTTTTAATACAATAGCTAACGCATAAAAAACTTGAAAGACAACCGTTTTTAAACAATCTGCAGGACAAAAACAATTTTCATCCTGAAGTAGTCTGTCTGATTGCCTGTTCCCACCTGCAGCATGAAAATTGCCAACCAAGTAGCAATGACCATGTTGGGGCCCGCGGGCAACCAGTGGGCATCCAGCTCTCTAGTATACAGATGTAGGATCTTAATTTGAGCCAGTTTGCTACAGCAGGAAGTTAATCCTGCAGCAACAGGAAATGTGAATTATTATGTGGATTATAACTAATGGAAATGTTTTTGTAGGGGTTGATACATTTTTCATTAGGGCAAATCAAGTCTGACATTCTAAAGCGGAAATTACAAAGTTTATTTTTTTCTTGAATACACTACAAATTCTTAGCAACAAAAGAGTGATCAAATTAAGATCCTACATCTGTACAGTAGGTGTAATAAAAATTTGATTTGATTTGTATATAACACAGCAGTTGTGCACCCATAATAACAAGATTAATCAAATCAATCACCCATAATAACAAGATTAATCAAATCAATCACCCATAATAACAAGAATCATCAAATCAATCACCCATAATAACAAGATTAATCAAATCAATCACCCATAATAACAAGATTCATCAAATCAATCACCCATAATAACAAGATTCATCAAATCAATCACCCATAATAACAAAATTCATCAAATCAATCACCCATAATAACAAGATTCATCAAATCAATCACCCATAATAACAAGATTCATCAAATCAATCACCCATAATAACAAGATTCATCAAATCAGTCACCCATAATAACAAGATTCATCAAATCAATCACCCATAATAACAAGATTCATCAAATCAATCACCCATAATAACAAGATTCATCAAATCAATCAACCATAATAACAAGATTCATCAAATCAATCACCCATTAGAAGATGCTAGAAAAGAGCAGACGTGCTTTTGAACCTTTCATCTTCCTGCTTTCAGTCATTATTTAATAATAATATATATAATAATATATAATACCCATGTTCATAATACTAATACCTCTTCATGGACTACATTTAAACACCGTCTACTTTTAAGGTGTGAACTGGTATGGTCAGATTGAAATAAAACAGTTCATTTAACAATTCTGGTTATGTATCATTCATCCAAGGACACTGTTACTTACATTACACTCCCTCACTGAAGAAACATTTGTCATGAAATCATGTGACATAGTTAGAGAAAAGGATTCCTGTAAACGCTCCCTGCTACGAGCAGGAAACAAGTTATGGACGAACCACAAATGTGACATATCTGTTTGATGGCACCTTTTGTGATATCGAAACCAAACAATGGAACAATAGATTTCCTAAGTCGGGATCAAAACCTTTCTGAGGGACGGAGAGGGACGCAGAGGGAGGGAGGGAGGGAGGGAGGGAGGGAAACTCCCCAGTCCTTAATGATTACAAGCATTCCCATAACATGATTCAGTCACCAATATGCTTTAACATTTGGAGAGTGGTAATCTAATGTGTAAGTGGATTTGCCCCAAACATAACACTCTATTCAAGACAAAAAGTGAATTGCATTGCCTATATTTTTATTCTGTACAGGCTTCCTTTTTTTCACTCTGTCAATTAGGTTAGTATTGTGGAGTAACTACAATGATGTTGATCCATCCTCAATATTCTCCTATCACAGCCATTATATTCTGTATATGTTTTAAAGTCACCATTGGCCTCAGTGGTGTCCTTCCTCTCCGGCAACCGAGTTAGGAAGGACGCCTTTATCTTTGTAGTGACTAGGTTTATTGATACACCATCCAAAGTGTAACTAAGAACCATGTTCAAAGGGATATTCAAATATTGCCTGTTCCCACCCGCAGCATGAAAATTGCCAACCAAGTAGCAATGACCATGTCGGGGCCCGCGGGCAACCAGTGGGCATCCAGCTCTCTAGTATACAGATGTAGGATCTTAATTTGAGCCAGTTTGCTACAGCAGGAAGTTAATCCTGCAGCAACAGGAAATGTGAATTATTATGTGGATTATAACTAATGGAAATGTTTTTGTAGGGGTTGATACATTTTTCATTAGGGCAAATCAAGTCTGACATTCTAAAGCGGAAATTACAAAGTTTATTTTTTTCTTGAATACACTACAAATTTTTAGCAACAAAAGAGTGATCAAATTAAGATCCTACATCTGTACAGTAGGTGTAATAAAAATTTGATTTGATTTGTATATAACACAGCAGTTGTGCACCCATAATAACAAGATTAATCAAATCAATCACCCATAATAACAAGATTAATCAAATCAATCACCCATAATAACAAGATTCATCAAATCAATCACCCATAATAACAAGATTCATCAAATCAATCACCCATAATAACAAAATTCATCAAATCAATCACCCATAATAACAAGATTCATCAAATCAATCACCCATAATAACAAGATTCATCAAATCAATCACCCATAATAACAAGATTCATCAAATCAGTCACCCATAATAACAAGATTCATCAAATCAATCACCCATAATAACAAGATTCATCAAATCAATCACCCATAATAACAAGATTCATCAAATCAATCAACCATAATAACAAGATTCATCAAATCAATCACCCATTAGAAGATGCTAGAAAAGAGCAGACGTGCTTTTGAACCTTTCATCTTCCTGCTTTCAGTCATTATTTAATAATAATATATATAATAATATATAATACCCATGTTCATAATACTAATACCTCTTCATGGACTACATTTAAACACCGTCTTCTTTTAAGGTGTGAACTGGTATGGTCAGATTGAAATAAAACAGTTCATTTAACAATTCTGGTTATGTATCATTCATCCAAGGACACTGTTACTTACATTACACTCCCTCACTGAAGAAACATTTGTCATGAAATCATGTGACATAGTTAGAGAAAAGGATTCCTGTAAACGCTCCCTGCTACGAGCAGGAAACAAGTTATGGACGAACCACAAATGTGACATATCTGTTTGATGGCACCTTTTGTGAAATCGAAACCAAACAATGGAACAATAGATTTCCTAAGTCGGGATCAAAACCTTTCTGAGGGAAAGGAGGGACGGAGAGGGACGCAGAGGGAGGGAGGGAGGGAGGGAGGGAAACTCCCCAGTCCTTAATGATTACAAGCATTCCCATAACATGATTCAGTCACCAATATGCTTTAACATTTGGAGAGTGGTAATCTAATGTGTAAGTGGATTTGCCCCAAACATAACACTCTATTCAAGACAAAAAGTCAATTGCATTGCCTATATTTTTATTCTGTACAGGCTTCCTTTTTTTCACTCTGTCAATTAGGTTAGTATTGTGGAGTAACTACAATGATGTTGATCCATCCTCAATATTCTCCTATCACAGCCATTATATTCTGTATATGTTTTAAAGTCACCATTGGCCTCAGTGGTGTCCTTCCTCTCCGGCAACCGAGTTAGGAAGGACGCCTTTATCTTTGTAGTGACTAGGTTTATTGATACACCATCCAAAGTGTAACTAAGAACCATGTTCAAAGGGATATTCAATGTCTGCTTTTATAATTTTTCCCATTTACCAATACGTGCCCTTCTTTGAGAGGCATTGGCAAATCTCCATGGTCTTTGTGGTTGAATCTGTGTTTGAAATTCATTGCTCGGCTGAGGGTCCTTACAGATAATTGTATGTGTGGGGTACAGAGATGAGGTAGTTATAGAAAAATCATGTTAAAACACAACAATGTGGAAAAAGTCAAGGGGTGTGAATACTTTCTGAAGGCACTGTAGTTTCACGTGCCAATGCAAACTAGCATGCTAGTAGATACCATAGACTTCCAGTCATTGCGCTAATGCTAGTTAGAAATTGCGCTAACGCTAGTAAGCAACTCCCTTTAAACTTCATGCAGAGACATAAACATGGTATCCACCAGTTCATCTGACTCTGGAGAAGTAGATAAAGTATCCCTTTAATATGCTCGTTGGAGTTGTTTGTTATTTGTAGCTGTAGGACGAGACATTAATTAGCCTAGCTAGCTAGCTAGTTATTAACTAGCCTCTCCCGGTTTGATGCAGTCAAGACAGGCACTACCTAATCATGTTGGATGATAAATAGATAGATAGGTACTTTATTGATCCCCCGGGGGGGAAATTTCATAACCTAGCTATGTTAGCTATTAGTCTGCTATAGTCATATTGGATGATAAATAACCTAGCTATGTTAGCTATTAGTCTGCTATAGTCATATTGGATGATAAATAACCTAGCTATGTTAGCTATTAGTCTGCTATAGTCATATTGGATGATAAATAACCTAGCTATGTTAGCTATTAGTCTGCTATAGTCATATTGGATGATAAATAACCTAGCTATGTTAGCTATTAGTCTGCTATAGTCATATTGGATGATAAATAACCTAGCTATGTTAGCTATTAGTCTGCTATTGTCATATTGGATGATAAATAACCTAGCTATGTTAGCTATTAGTCTGCTATTGTCATATTGGATGATAAATAACCTAGCTATGTTAGCTATTAGTCTGCTATAGTCATTTTGGATAATAAATAACCTAGCTATGTTAGCTATTAGTCTGCTATTGTCATATTGGATGATAAATAACCTAGCTATGTTAGCTATTAGTCTGCTATTGCGCGAGTCGGCTTTGTCGGTTGCTGTCTCTCACCTCTCCCTCCCTCCTCCCCACTGGCGGACTTACCCTTAGGCAGAAGAGGGAATTGCCTCAGGCCTTATTTCATCAAGGAGCCTCACGACCTGGGCATAATTAAAAACAAATAATACTAGTAATCTTTTTTATATATATCATTTATTCGCTAAGCCACTCCCCCATGCTCCACTCAAGATAGTTTCAGCCACTTGCGAATTGAAGGAGTGATTGATTATTTGCTTTCAACTCCACCTGCGTTTGTATACGTCAAAAACTTGAGGTTAGCATGATTCAGCTTACCCAGTACAAAGGAACCAATCGGATAGTCCCAAAGGTGCAAACTCTGCCCAACTAGCAACACATGCTCCCATTGGGTAAAACATTAATATTTAAAGAACAAATTCTATATCTCTAAACCCATTTTCCTGTATGTATTTTGATCTCCCCAGAGCTTCTAACACCTTACCATAAATGCATAAAATATGGCAATCATAACAGATGAAATTAAGAAAATAAATCTTATCACAGTCTATATTGGTTTGTTGTCAAGACAAGCATAACAGTGATTGAGCATTGTTAAGGGTCCTTATGTTTTTTTAATAGTCCAAATGACCCCACATTTCTGTGCAGCATTCTGTAACTTGAACTTTCAGTTGACTGTGACCTTTAGTTACACATACTGCCTTTTTCCAACCACTCACACATTTTCTGGATAAGCCCAAGTAAATCACATGTTACCGCATATCTGAACCTATCGTCCAGTGGTATATTAGTTCATAATTGTTTGGCCAAATAAGGTAAAGGATATGCTGATGTTGACACAAAATGTGCAGTGGTTTGGACAAAAAAACACACACCTCCAATCTTCCATTTGGTGCTTACCCAGTACATCTGGTTCCGTTGGTCTTATTTACACACCATCTCTTTTCAGCTCTCAAAGACCGTGGTAAGACTGTTTTCTCTATGTTTTACCTGATTAATAGATGATAATGTTATGCACTGTCTGTGGGGGGTATTTCACCTAACGATACATAATGTAATCTATACAAACACAGGTGAAGAATCCAACAATGCAGACCTTGGATATTGATACAGACATGTATCTCATCAAGCCCAGAAAAAAGGATTACATTGGCGTTACATTTTCAGGTATCAATGCAAGTACAGACACACAGAGAAACACACACAAACCACTTTCTCTACCTTTTTGTCCACTCACAATTCTGGATGATATAAAAAAATGTAACATTACCCGAGAGAGTTTATATTACCTTGTGATTCAGCTAATTTCCAGTGGTGGAAGAGACCCTCTGGAGTTGCTGCAGTGTGTCTGGGGCTGCTGTGTGTTCTCCTGCTGGCTGGGATCATAGGCCTGTCTGTCTACTGTAAGTTTATAAGTTCATTATGTTTTCACTAATACATTCTTCATCATCAGCAGTTTAATACTTAGATGTTCAAAGGACCACAATGGGAAAATTACTGTGTTGTCCTCAGTGATGTAAGGACCACAATGGGGAAATGACTGTGTTGTTCTCAGTGATGTAAGGACCACAATGGGGAAATTACTGTGTTGTCCTCAGTGATGTAAGGACCACAATGGGGAAATGACTGTGTTGTTCTCAGTGATGTAAGGACCACAATGGGGAAATGACTGTGTTGTTCTCAGTGATGTAAGGACCACAATGGGGAAATTACTGTGTTTTTCTCAGTGATGTAAGGACCACAATGGGGAAATGACTGTCTGGTTCTCAGTGATGTAAGCACATGTGTATACTATATCCACTTGTGTGGCTGAATTTTGTTTTATAAAATTGTCAAAAAAATTGATGTGTTTCTATTTCGACAGATAACCAGGTCATTGGTCATTATTACTCTGCAGAGAGATTCCAGACGTCCAGTTATAACAACCTGACTAAAGAGAGAGACCAGCTACAGACCAGATACAACACCCTGACTAAAAAGCGATACAAGCTACAGTCCAGATACAACACCCTGACTAAAGAGAGAGACCAGCTACAGACCAGTTATAACACGCTGACTAAAGACAGAGACCAGCTGCAGACCAGTTATAACAACCTGACTAAAGAGAGAGACCAGCTAGAGACAAGTTACAACACCCTGACTAAAGAGAGAGACCAGTTACATACTAGTTACAACACCCTGACTAAAGAGAGCGACCAGTTACAGAACAGTTATAACAACCTGACTAAAGAGAGAGACCAGCTACAGACAAGTTACAACACCCCGACTAAAGAGAGAGACCAGCTACAGACAAGTTACAACACCCTGACTAAAGAGAGCGACCAGTTACAGAACAGTTATAACAACCTGACTAAAGAGAGAGACCAGCTACAGACCAGTTACAACAACTTGACTAAAGAGAGAGACCAGCTACAGACCAGTTGTAACACCCTGAGTAAAGACAGAGACCAGCTACAGACCAGTTACATCAACCTGACTAAAGAGAGAGACCAGCTACAAACCAGTTACAACACCATTACTAAAGAGAGAGACCAGCTACAGGCCAGTTACAACAGCCTGACTAAAGACAGAGACCAGCTACAGACCAGTTACAACACCCTGACTAAAGAGAGAGACCAGCTACATACCAGTTACAACAACCTGACTGAAGAGAGAGACCAGCTACAGACCAGTTACAACACTCTGACTAAAGAGAGAGACCAGCTACAGACAAGTTACAACAACCTGACTGAAGAGAGAGAGCAGCTACGGACCAGTTACAACACCCTGACTAAAGAGAGAGACGAGCTACAGACCAGTTACAACAGCCTGACTAAAGAGAGAGACCAGCTACAGACCAATTACAACAGCCTGACTAAAGAGAGAGACCAGCTACAGACAAGTTACAACAACCTGACTGAAGAGAGAGACCAGCTACAGACCAGTTACAACACCCTGACTAAAGAGAGAGATGAGCTACAGACCAGTTACAACACCCTGACTAAAGAGAGAGATGAGCTACAGACCAGTTATAAAACCCTGACTAAAGAGAGAGACCAGCTACAGACCAGCTATAACACCCTGACTAAAGAGAGAGACGAGCTACAGACCAGTTACAACACCCTGACTAAAGAGAGAGACCATCTACAGACCAGTTATAACACCCTGACTAAAGAGAGAGACCAGCTACAGACCAGTTACAACACCCTGACTAAAGAGAGAGACCAGCTACAGACCAGTTACAACACCCCGACTAAAGAGAGAGACCAGCTACAGACCAGTTATAACACCCTGACTAAAGAGAGAGACCAGCTACAGACCAGTTATAAAACCCTGACTAAAGAGAGAGACCAGCTACAGACCAGCTATAACACCCTGACTAAAGAGAGAGACAACTTGAAGGAAGAGCTAAACCTACAGAACATAGGTAAGAAACTGGCAAATGACTTTTTTGTGGTACTCCAGATCTGCTAGATCCATAGACAATAAGACCAATAGCGATAGCGCTGACGTCGTCCACTTATTTCTTATGGAATACTCCCGATGGCGAATGAAGCCGGAGGTCTGCCCATCCAAAACAATGGATTTTGAACCTAAACTGACACGTAACGGATACAAGAGAAATCTGATCATTTCATTGGATGATCAAATGTGCAATACTCTACATGTAGACCAGGGTTTCTTAAACTATGGGTCGTGACCCAAAGTGGGCCCTGGGCATGTGAGAGGTGGGTTCCAAGTTATGAGTACATCTACACATAATCTTTTCATAATTTGGGTCATTGGAGGACAATTTAGGTCACGGAGTAAGGTCAATTTCTAATTTGGATTTCGAGCTGAAAAAGTTTAAGAACCCTTGATGACTATTCAATGAGTTGGCAAAAACACGTAGATCTGTCAGCAAAGACAGATTTTTGTGTACATAGATGGCTCTGGTCGCTTATCAGTTGATACCAGGTTTCTGAGAAGGCAGCTGGCTGTGGACGCTTATCAGTTGATACCAGGCTGCTGAGTAGGCATTTGGTTTGTCGTGTGTCTTCCCAGTGTTTGGAAAGTAAACAGGATGGAGCTGTGTTGATTAATAAAAAATGACCTTTTGGTCCTGATGAAATGTGTAAAGTTTTGGATATTTAAAATAGACTAGAACAGATCAGTTCATGTTCAGTAAGGGCTATATTTAATCAGATCCGGTTTAGCCGACATCTGCATGGCAGGTGTTTTGGCGTTGTCAGAGGTGAAACTACGTTTGAGCTATCAAATCCACAAGCAGCTCCCACCGTTATACACTGAGTGCACAAAACATTAGGAACACTTCCTATTATTGAGTTGCACCCCTTTTTGCCCTCAGAACAGCCTCAATTCTTTGAGGCATGGACTCTACAAGGTGTCAAGAGCGTTCCACAGGGATGCTGGCCCATGTTGACTCCAATACACAGTCGTGTCAAGTTGGCCGGATGTCCTTTGGGTGGTGGACCATTCTTGATACACACAGGAAACTGTTGAGTGTGAAAAACCCAGCAGCTTTGCAGTTCTTGACTCAAACCGGTGTGCCTGGCACCTACTACCATACCCTGTTCAAAGGCACTTAAATATTTTGTCTTCCCCATTCACCCTCTGAATGGCACACATACACATTCCATGTCTCAATTGTCTAAAGGGTTAAAAATCCTTCTTTAACCTGTCTCCTCCCCTTCATCTACACTGACTGAAGTGGATTTAACAAGTGACATCAATAAGAGATCATAGCTTTCATCAGGATTCACCTGGTCAATCTATGTCATGGAAAGAGCTCAGTGTACATAAAGCAGACATTGCCATTGGGCTGCACAGATTTGCATTAAGAGATCCCATGCAGCTGTGTTTACAAGTTTGAACGCTGGAATGTGAGATGTAATCTACACCTTGATTAGGACGATAGAAGTCTTCATTATCGCCTTGATGTTTCTATTTGAGCATCATTATTTCTATATAGACTACACTTTCTCGTTCTAAACTTCTAACACAAGTGGGGTGGGTGTGGCTTAGTGACATTGATCGCAAAAGCACCCACTCACGGCTCTAACACAGTTCCACCTCCAACTGTCTGCTACCACCTATCTGATTGAATATAGGTCTAAATCCATTCCCACTGAAAGTCACCAAGGATGCTGTTGTTTCCAAATGGCCATTTAAGTCCTGGTGGAAAGTAGTGCTAAGGTGCTATTTTGTCCCTGATGTGGACAAATGTGATCGCTATCATGGGTTTGTCATGAAATAACCTCTACGCTCCTGTCCCCAAGGATGGAGGAAATTTAAGTCCAGTTGGTACTTCCTCTCTACTGAGAAGAAATCCTGGACAGAGAGCAGGCAGGACTGTCTGGGGAGGGGCGCACACCTGGTGGTCATTAACAGCAGAGAGGAACAGGTGAGAGGGAGGAGAGAGAATTCTATTTCTGATCATTTCAACATTTGGTTTCAATTTCAACTCCTGTTTGATTTTCACTTCATCATGTCACTATCTCCAAAATAAAAAATATGAATAATCCTAACCCAAAAACATGTTTGTATGTGCTAAAATATATTTTCTTTGTGACAAAACAATAGGAATTTATCTATAAATGGACTAGAAACACGGACACCTACCTTGGTTTCCATGACACCAATACAGAGGGGGTTTGGGAGTGGATTAAAGATGATCTTTTAGACCAATCACCAGCTCCTGGAACAACGTGAGTGGACCTGTTCTGGATAATATTTTACCGTCCGGTTATCTGTGTTGGTATTGGATTATTTTTTACATTTCTATGTGCTTCCTTCTATAGCTGGGACTCCTGAATTGGAGGGGGAGTGGTTTCACCTCTTTTCTGACCAGTTTCTCAGGCTCCATCTCAGTGATTCATTTTATAGCTAGAGAAATCATGATAAATATAATTTCTCTTAATCTGTTGTTGTCTGTCTTTTTCCTAGCTAGGGCCATCTACATTAAGTGCTGCCTGTCTTCCCAGTAGCCTACTTGATGTGTGAACTGCTGATTTCTCATAACTTCCAGATGATTGTTGACACATCGACCAGGATTAAGGGGCAGGGCAACTAGGAATGAGTACCGGGAGGTGTGCTCTTCACCTTTCAAAGACAATTAGCATTTAGTGTTACTACTTCAGTTTCCTCAGCGGCAGCTGTAAGCAGCGGTCATGTCAGTGGTGGTCTTGTCGCAAAACTAACATGGTCGCCGAAACAAAGACGGTTCTGCTGAGTTGTTCAAGGAAGGCGCCACACCACTCTCTCACTTGAGTGTCTTACCTAGTTATTTTCAGATTATCTCATTTTGGTCTTTTGTAAATTTGTCAACTATTTGTGTGTGTTCTATACCCGTTCACTCCTCTCCCTGTAGGCTTTACAAACGCTCCCCAGCCCTTGACTACGACCCTTCTAATTTAGTGTACCCTGCACGTACAACCCATGTGGAATTCCTGGTTTTCAGATCTGCGGTGAAGAACGCAGAGCTCATCTCAGCCTATGCTGCCTTCAGTCCCTTGACTGCTTCGGCCTATTTTCTCCCTCTCTCACCTGTCCATCTCCTCATCTGAATTCCATGTTGTCACTGTCACTCCAGCTGAACACTGTTGTTATCTATCGCCCACCAGGTGCCCTTAGTTACTCAATGAGTTTGACACATTTAAGCTAATTTACTGACAATGGCTCACCGGTCTTCGTACTTGGCGACCTACACCTCCTGACGTCTGCCTTTAATTCATTTCTTTACTTCATTTTCGATTCATTTTCCTTCCTTGCCTCTTTTGCCCTCACCATTCCCCAGGCCCCTCCCACTCACAAGGCAGGCAATACGCTTGGCCTCATCTTTACTAGAGGCTGTTCGCCTGAAAATCTCACTGCATCCTCCCTCCAGGTCTCTGGTCACTACTTTGTTTCCTTCTCTGTCTCCCTTTCCTCCCAGCCTAACCATCGCAATCTTCGCTCTCTCTCCCACTACTTTCTCCTCTTCTATCCTATCAGCTCTCCCTTTTGCAAATCCTAGTCTCCTCCCTTTCCTCATTCTATGACTCACACTGTCCCCTTTCCTGCCGGCCGGCTCGGCCCTCCCCTCCTGCTCCAGGGCTCAGTGACTCATTGAGAACTAACAGAACAGGGCTGTGGGCAGCTGAGCCAAGAAGTAGGAACATGTAATTCCACCCGACAACCTGTCCACCTGACCTCATCCCCTCCTCCCTTCTCCAGGCCATCTCTGGAGACCTTCTCACTTCCCTCATCCCCTCCTCCCTTCTCCAGGCCATCTCTGGAGACCTTCTCACTTCCCTCATCCCCTCCTCCCTTCTCCAGACCATCTCTGGAGACCTTCTCACTTCCCTCATCCCCTCCTCCCTTCTCCAGACCATCTCTGGAGACCTTCTCACTTCCCTCATCCCCTCCTCCCTTCTCCAGACCATCTCTGGAGACCTTCTCACTTCCCTCATCCCCTCCTCCCTTCTCCAGATAATCTCTGGAGACCTTCTCACTTCCCTCATCAAATCATCCCTGACCACTGGCTTCGTCCCCTCTGACTTCAAAATGGCCTGATTCGCTTCCCTCTTCAAGTAACCAACACTCGACTCCTCTGACATTAAAAACTACAGACCTTTTTATTTTCTGTACAAAACACTTGAGCATGCTGTCTCTGACCAACTCTCTTCTATCTAAAACACTTGAACGTGCTGTCTCTGACCAACTCTCTTCTATCTAAAACACTTGAGCGTGTTGTCTCTGACCAACTCTCTCTCTATCTAAAACACTTGAGCATGCTGTCTCTGACCAACTCTCTTCTATCTAAAACACTTGAGCGTGCTGTCTCTGACCAACTCTCTCTCTATCTAAAACACTTGATTGTGTTGTCTCTGACCAACTCTCTCTCTATCTAAAACACTTGAGCGTGCTGTCTCTGACCAACTCTCTCTCTATCTAAAACACTTGAGCATGCTGTCTCTGACAAACTCTCTCTCTATCTAAAACACTTGGGAGTGCTGTCTCTGACCAACTCTCTCTCTATCTAAAACACTTGAGCATGCTGTCTCTGACCAACTCTCTCTCTATCTAAAACACTTGAGAGTGCTGTCTCTGACCAACTCTCTCTCTATCTAAAACACTTGAGCATGCTGTCTCTGACCAACTCTCTTCTATCTAAAACACTTGAGCGTGCTGTCTCTGACCAACTCTCTCTCTATCTAAAACACTTGAGCGTGTTGTCTCTGACCAACTCTCTCTCTATCTAAAACACCTGAGCGTGCTGTCTCTGACCAACTCTCTCTCTATCTAAAACACTTGAGCATGCTGTCTCTGACCAACTCTCTCTCTATCTAAAACACTTGAGAGTGCTGTCTCTGACCAACTCTCTCTCTATCTAAAACACTTGAGCATGCTGTCTCTGACCAACTCTCTCTCTATCTAAAACACTTGAGAGTGCTGTCTCTGACCAACTCTCTCTCTATCTAAAACAATTGAGCATGCTGTCTCTGACCAACTCTCTCCCAACCCGAGCACTCAGTTCTGCCACCTCTGGTATCTTGGCCGTCCCACCTTTACAGGAGCCCAGTCAAATCTCTTCCTCCTGAAGCTAGGACAGCAGAGTCCCTGCCCATCTTCCAAAAAACATCTGAAAGCCGACCTCTTCAAAAAGTATCTTAAATCATCCCACATAACCCCCTCCACACCTCCCAAAATCCTTTCATGAACTAACACTCACACTTGACTTTTTTCTCCCTTACTAGCTGTGACTTGCTACTTCATTGAGGAAAATTGTACTTACTATGACTGTGACATGTGGTTATTTCACCTAAACATCTTAAGACGAATCAACTGTCTGTTGCTCTGGATAAGAGAGTCTGCTAAATAACTAAAATGTAAATGTCATATGTACAGTTGAAGTCGGAAGTTTACAAACACCTCAGACAAATACCTAAAAACTCAGTTTACATACACCTCAGACAAATAAATTTAAACTCAGTTTATATACACCTCAGACAAATACATATATAACTCAGTTTACAAACACCTCAGCCAAATACATTTAAACTCAGTTTACAAACACCTCAGACAAATACATATAAACTCAGTTTACATACACCTCAGACAAATACATTTAAACTTAGTTTACATACACCTCAGGCAAATACATTTAAACTCAGTTTACATACACCTCAGCCAAATACATTTAAACTCAGTTTATATACACCTCAGCCAAATACATTTAAACTCAGTTTACATACACCTCAGCTAAATACATTTAAACTCAGTTTTATACAATTCCTGACATTTAATCCTAGTAAAAAGTCCCTGTTTTAGGTCAGTTAGGATCACCACTTTATTTTAAGAATGTGAAATGTCAGAATAATAGTAGAGAGAATTATTTATTTCAACTTTTATTTCTTTCATCACATTCCCAGTGGGTCAGAAATGTACATACACTCAATTAGTATTTGGTAGCATTGCCTTTAAATTGTTTAACTTGGGTCAAACGTTTCGGCTCGCCTTCCACAAGCTTCCCACAATAAGTTGGGTGAATTTTGATTTGTGCATTCTGTGATTATCTGTGGTGTTGATCCATGTGCCTTTTTACCATCTGATTATCTGTGGTGTTGTTCCATGTGCCTTTTTACCATCTGATTATCTGTGGTGTTGTTCCATGTGCCTTTTTACCATCTGATTATCTGTGGTGTTGTTCCATGTGACTTTTTACCATCTGATTATCTGTGGGGTTGTTCCATGTGACTTTTTACCATCTGATTATCTGTGTTGTTCCATGTGCCTTTTTACCATCTGATTATCTGTGGTGTTGTTCCATGTGCCTTTTTACCATCTGATTATCTATGTTGTTCCAGTTGACAATTTACCATCTGACTATCTGTGTTGTTCCAGTTGACTTTTTACCATCGGATTATCTGTGGTGTTGTTCCATGTGACTTTTTACCATCTGATTATCTGTGTTGTTCCAGTTGACTTTTTACCGTCTCATTATCTGTGTTGTTCCATGTGACTTTTTACCATCTGATTATCTGTGTTGTTCCAGTTGACTTTTTACCGTCTCATTATCTGTGTTGTTCCATGTGACTTTTTACCATCTGATTATCTGTGTTGTTCCAGTTTACTTTTTACCGTCTCATTATCTGTGTTGTTCCATGTGACTTTTTACCGTCTCATTATCTGTGTTGTTCCAGTTTACCTTTTACCATCTGATTATCTGTGGTGTTGTTCCAGTTTACCTTTTACCATCTGATTATCTGTGGTGTTGTTTCATGTGACTTTTTACCGTCTGACTATTTGTGCTATAGCCTGTTTGATTGCTTTCTTGATTACTTTTTGCTGTCTGTTTTGGTGTCTTGTTTATAGGTATTGGAGGGATGGGGAACCAAACGATGACTATCAGAAGGAAGACTGCGCTCATCTTTCACAGATGGCATCAGACCCACTAAAGAGTTGGAACGACATCCCATGCACAACGATTATCCACTGGATGTGCGAGAAGACTGCGTCCCCATTGTAATTATGTGTTTAGATTTTTGTGTTAAGCTCATTCTTGTGAAAATTTGCCTAAGTGATTGGGAAAAAAGCATAGGTAACTTGACCCTTATCTTAACATGGTGGGCTAACACAGTCTGATCTTGCACATATGACCCGGGTTCAAAACCCAACCAGCAACATAATTGAGTCATATTGGATATACAAAAGAGAATTTTAGGCTGTTTATGTTATTATTTTGTAATGAAATCCCAACATGATCTTATCAGAAACTGTTATGGAGTTAAGTGGACTGGAGATGCAGCTTAAGTAATAGAAATCCTGATGTATTAGCAAAGAATCATTACAGATGATTATTTAACAGTACAAAGTCAGTATAGACCATGTATGCCGTACTGCTAATATACTAGGGCTAAATCCTTGGTGTTTGGGTGTGTAGAAAATCATTGTTACTTTGTCTGGACTATTGTCGCCACCTGGCGAAATAGATTGGATCTTGCACTTCAGTTCCTCCTTCCGTAGCTCTGGTCCAGGGCGTCAGTGCACTTTCCTCTTCTATCTTATCTTAGAAGTGACGCCCTGGACCAGAGCTAGGCCTATGGCTATCAGCTACTACAAGAAAAAGGGTTTCATCGATTAATTTGGAGGTGGAAGAATAAAATGAACAATGTGCTACAATATGCTGCCACTGTCCCTGTAATAGTATGCCGAATTTATGATATTAGTAATAAACATTTAAATAAAAAAGACAATATCCAAATGTAAGTCAATATCATGAATACTTCTACAACAGATACACTAATGTTGTTTAATGTTATGCTTAGTTCACAACTAAGTGGGAAGGTGGTATTTACCACATACGACTGGGAAAAATCCACTTTAATGCCCCTTAATTACTAGTGGGAAATCCCACATGTTGACCTTTTTTTTTTTATTTTTTTTTATTTAACCTTTAACTAGGCAAGTCAGTTAAGAACAAATTCTTATTTACAATGACAGCCTAGGAACAGTGGGTTAACTGCCTTGTTCAGGGGCAGAACGACAGATTTATACCTTGTCAGCTCAGGGATTTGATCCTGCAACCTTTCAGCTACCTGCCGCACCTCTGATGTCACCTACTAAGGAAATGACCTCGATAAGAGCATTTTCAACAGTTAAATTGAACAACAAAACATTATTTATAAAAAACAATCTATTAATCTGGTTTTTGAACACTAATTAGTTCACACTTGGACTCCCAAGTGGCGCAGCGGTCTAAGGCACTGCATCTCAGTGTTAGAGGCGTCACTACAGATACCCTGGTTTGAATCCAGGCTGTATCACAACCGGCCATGATTGGGAGTCCCATAGGGTGGCGCTCAATTGGCCTAGCGTCGTCCAAGTTTGGCCGGTGTAGGCCGTCATTGTAAATGACAATTTGTTCTTAACTGACTTGCCTAGTTAAATAAAGGTTAAATATTAGCTAGCAGCTTTTTGGCCATTAGCTAATCAGCATTTCTCAATGAGGTCAAAGCATGTGAATGACTTCACAGCTGGTAATTACTAGGGGTGTGCCGTCATGGCCATACTCATATTCCTAATCATATCTGTAAATTGACAGTTGATAGTCAGATCGGATGATACTCGTGCTTGTAAAAAAATTAAATGTTTTAAAATGCCTAAGTAGATGGCAAATACCTATCTCCCTGCACGTTTATAGACCAAACAACCTGCAGATTACAAGCCGCAGAGGGGTGTCTGTGTGTCCTCAACTTGCAGTGGGCTGACAATTTTGCTAAAAGCCAACAAGCTGCATAAACCATAAACTTAAAAGATGGGTATCATGCTTGCAAACTAATTATAGTGTTACAAAACCATGTTAATAGATTGGTTTTTATAAAGAATGTTTTGTTGTTGCATTTAACTGCCGAAAACGCTGTTCTGGAGGTGACGTCAGAGGTCAGCATGTGGGAGAAATCTGAACTCAGGGATAATAGACGAGTTTCCCTCAAGTAATTAGCAGTTGGAGGAGGCGTTCAATAAGTATTTTCCCAGTCGTACATGGTAAATACCACTTTCCCACTTGGTTATGAACGTATCATTAGGCTACAACTTCTGTCACCACTGTTCAATGATTCCGCAATTTCGGTCGGTGAGGAAATATTCGGGTGAAAGGTTAGGCAAAGTTATAACTCCAAAGCCAGTAACAAAGCCCACAGTCCCTTTCCGGACAGATTTCTCCAGCAGACGTGGACAACCCTGAACTGAAACAGCAGACGCGCAAGCACGGACCAAACTGTAAAGTATACAGACATATCCACACTTTTGTACTGTTGATAATTACAATTACTCGAGAAGGAGATAAGTCATAACTCAGGACCAGGTGGAATTGATATTCAGTCAAGCGATTTATTTGATGCAAAGATATTTGGTAACTCGTGCACGGGCTCGTTCCTTCAGCTCTTAGGGAGTCGTCCGGAACAAAGAGACCTCCTAAACACGTGGCACATATATTTATACAGAGCAATAGTAATAAAATGACGTAGGTAGATTCACACTCCTCTAACTGGTCGTTGTTATGGAGGGCAGTCCCTCCTCGGGCAGTATCGACTTCCCATTGGCTCTTGGCAGTGTTCTTTGTCCTCGGAGTCCAGCCCTCATAAGTCTGTGTGTGTGTGTGTGTGTGTGTTTAGCTGTTCTAAAAGATGTGTTAGCATACAGGTTGTGTAATGTTTCGAGCTAATGTGTGTAATACAGCGTTGGTAATAAACAACATCAAGAATATATTTATTACAGTACCCTAATATCCCGTGTTTGTTTAGTACAAATGTTTATCGCATTAGGTTAGGACGATTCGAAGGGCCTGTGACTGACAGGGGCCCTAACAAAGTAGCTGTAATGAAGCTTTCTGAAATCAACAGTGGCAGTACTTGGATGTCTATTCCATTAGTTAATCAGCTTTACACAGTGAAATTATAGCTAGGTAAGGAATGTACTAGGCCTAGGATAGCTGGACATACAGTACTTCTTCAGTTTTATCGGGGTCGCTACTTCCCTGAGATTTATGCCGCAGTAATCAGCATATTCAGGTAAAGAAGTAGAATCATTTGAATTACAAGAAGAAGTCTTGTTGTCCATTATCTTGCAGTAGAGAATGAAAATGTATTTTTGCTCCCAACCCAATGTAGCTTCATCTGTTTTTATGTCATATCAATAGTTTTCATGACCTGTCCTGAACAAACATTGGTAAACAATAGTTTTCATGACCTGCCCTGAGTAAACATTGGAAAACAATAGTTTTCATGACTTGCCCTGAGTAAACATGGGTACAAAGTCGTTTTCATGATAGGAGTTATTAGGATATGCACAAAGGAATGCAAATATTTACACTGTGATTTCCACCCAAGACACACAGCACATGTTCTATATCCCTCTCTCTCTCTCTCTCATACACTCAGACCTCTTTCTCCTCCTCCTCTTCCTTCCCGCCAGTCTCTGCAGATCTACTGCTTCAGACCAGAGGAGCAGAGCACCATGGTTGTGTCCAAGGCCTGGACGTTACGCCAGCACTTCCAGGGTTTCCCCAAGGCTAGTGACTTCCATCTGAGGGAGGAGACGCTGAAGCAGCCCAGGAATGGACAGGTGAGGAGAGGATAGAACCTTATCTTCATTATCTGCAGCACAATACCAGTGTCTACATATGTGGAAAAACGCTACATTTCTATGTTTTGTAGAAGAAGAAAAAATATATAACATTAAAAAAGTTCTACTCGATGACATCATCAAAAGTTCAAACACTTTAAAAACAGTGTTTTTTTTGCGGAAACGTTGGGAGCAAGACAATGCCTTCCCTCTGGGAAACAGTTTTTTAAAAACGTTTAATCCTACCCTGTGATGTCACACTGTTTTCACATGTAGACACTGGATTGGTGCTGAAGATAATGAATATATGAAGTTGAAAAGTGGCGGACTTACCCTTTAATGTTGTCTTGGAAACGCGCTGTAGCCCTACCGGAAACTTCACACACAATTCTAACATGTTCCATGGCGTGTGAAATGACTTGATAACCTGTGGTTAATACATTTCTTCTAGAAACAGGTTATCTGGGCTGAAACGAAGAGGGACTCATCTGAATTTGTCCAACTACAAAAATATATGTTTTCTTTGCAAAACGGTGTCCACTAATGAATACACCCCTGAACAAATTACACATTTTTATAGCTAAATATTTTCAGTTGCAAAAACGTTTTGCTACGGGGTGTACTAATGAATAGACCACTGTTCAGGTGCTGTTGGAGGCTGTGTTCCTCAGTGTGGACCCTTACATGAGACCCTACAGCCAGACGATGATGAAGGAGGGAGACGTGATGATTGGGTCACAAGTGGCCAAGTAAGGAAACATTATGGGGGAGGGAGGCGGGCACGTGGACGCAAACACTATAGACTTCCTGACACTCATGTTGACACATTATAGATTCACGTTGACACACTATATACTTCCTGACACTCATGTTGACACACTATATACTCATTGAAACTCATGTTGACACACTATTGACACTCATGTTGACACTCACTCTCTCTCACACCCCCTCTCCAGGGTGATCCAGAGCTGTAACCCCAGCTTCCCGGTGGGCTGCCATGTGGTCAGTGATTGTGGATGGAGGACTCACTGGGTGTGTGATGGGGCAGAGCTGACCCCTGTGCTGCCCGACTGGCCCAAGGACATCCCCCTTTCTCTGGCCCTGGGGGCCATCGGCATGCCTGGGTAGGAGAGCTCTCTCTCTCTCTCTCGACTGCCCTATGTGGTTGAGAGTTGTGTGAGATACAGTAGTGGTTGATGATGAGGGTGATGTATGGACTAGAGGAGGTGTGATGATGATGGTGTTGATATCTCTCTACAGTCTGACAGCTTTGTATGGACTAGAGGAGGTGTGATGATGGTGTTGATATCTCTCTACAGTCTGACAGCTCTGTATGGACTAGAGGAGGTGTGGTGATGATGTTGATATCTCTCTACAGTCTGACAGCTCTGTATGGACTAGAGGAGGTGTGATGATGATGTTGATATCTCTCTACAGTCTGACAGCTCTGTATGGACTAGAGGAGGTGTGGTGATGATGTTGATATCTCTCTACAGTCTGACAGCTCTGTATGGACTAGAGGAGGTGTGATGATGATGTTGATATCTCTCTACAGTCTGACAGCTCTGTATGGACTAGAGGAGGTGTGATGATGATGTTGATATCTCTCTACAGTCTGACAGCTCTGTATGGACTAGAGGAGGTGTGATGATGATGTTGATATCTCTCTACAGTCTGACAGCTCTGTATGGACTAGAGGAGGTGTGGTGATGATGATGTTGATATCTCTCTACAGTCTGACAGCTCTGTATGGACTAGAGGAGGTGTGGTGATGATGATGTTGATATCTCTCTACAGTCTGACAGCTCTGTATGGACTAGAGGAGGTGTGGTGATGATGATGTTGATATCTCTCTACAGTCTGACAGCTCTGTATGGACTAGAGGAGGTGTGATGATGATGTTGATATCTCTCTACAGTCTGACAGCTCTGTATGGACTAGAGGAGGTGTGATGATGATGTTGATATCTCTCTACAGTCTGACAGCTCTGTATGGACTAGAGGTGTGATGATGATGTTGATATCTCTCTACAGTCTGACAGCTCTGTATGGACTAGAGGAGGTGTGATGATGATGTTGATATCTCTCTACAGTCTGACAGCTCTGTATGGACTAGAGGAGGTGTGGTGATGATGATGTTGATATCTCTCTACAGTCTGACAGCTCTGTATGGACTAGAGGAGGTGTGGTGATGATGATGTTGATATCTCTCTACAGTCTGACAGCTCTGTATGGACTAGAGGAGGTGTGGTGATGATGATGTTGATATCTCTCTACAGTCTGACAGCTCTGTATGGACTAGAGGAGGTGTGATGATGATGTTGATATCTCTCTACAGTCTGACAGCTCTGTATGGACTAGAGGAGGTGTGATGATGATGTTGATATCTCTCTACAGTCTGACAGCTCTGTATGGACTAGAGGAGGTGTGATGATGATGTTGATATCTCTCTACAGTCTGACAGCTCTGTATGGACTAGAGGAGGTGTGATGATGATGTTGATATCTCTCTACAGTCTGACAGCTCTGTATGGACTAGAGGAGGTGTGGTGATGATGATGTTGATATCTCTCTACAGTCTGACAGCTCTGTATGGACTAGAGGAGGTGTGGTGATGATGATGTTGATATCTCTCTACAGTCTGACAGCTCTGTATGGACTAGAGGAGGTGTGGTGATGATGATGATGTTGATATCTCTCTACAGTCTGACAGCTCTGTATGGACTAGAGGAGGTGTGATGATGATGATGTTGATATCTCTCTACAGTCTGACAGCTCTGTATGGACTAGAGGAGGTGTGATGATGATGATGATGATATCTCTCTACAGCCTGACAGCTCTGTATGGACTAGAGGAGGTGTGATGATGATGATGATGATGATGGTGTTGATATCTCTCTACAGCCTGACAGCTCTGTATGGACTAGAGGAGGTGTGTGAGATAAAGGAAGGAGAGACTCTTCTGGTGAACGCTGCAGCAGGAGCCGTGGGCTCAGTGGTGGGACAGATCGCCAAGATCAAGGTACAACATTCCCCCAACGTTCCCACAGTGTTCCACAACGTCTCCACAGTGTTATAGCTACTTCCTGAAGATGATGACAAGCTGTGTTCTATATTCCATGTGTCTCTGTGTGTGTTATCAGTGACTTTCATCATGTATAGTGAGTCAGTGTGTGTGTGTGGGTGTCCTCAGGGCTGCAGAGTGGTGGGCTGTGCGGGGACAGATACCAAGGTGTCCTATCTAAAGGAGCTGGGTTTTGACCAGGTCTTCAACTACAAGACTGCCACCTCTCTGGAGAACTCACTCAGGGAGGCCGCGCCACACGGATACGACTGCTACTTTGAGAACGTGAGGCCGCTGCACCACTCACACACAGACACACACACACACACTCACGCACTCTGTGTGTGTGGACATTTGTGTGTGATCGTGTGTGTGTGTGTGTGTGTGTGTATCAAAGCTCAATCTCTTTCTCTCTCTCTCTGTCCAGGTTGGTGGGAAGTTCTCCAGTGTAGTGATGCCCCAGATGAGAGAGTATGGCAGAATAGCCGTGTGTGGAAGCATCTCTATGTACAACGACACCACACCACAGACAGGTATACTATACTGTACACACCACAGACAGGTATACTGTCCACACCACAGACAGGTATACTATACTGTCCACACCACAGACAGGTATACTATACTGTACACACCACAGATATGTATACTGTCCACACCACAGACAGGTATACTATACTGTCCACACCACAGACAGGTATACTGTCCACACCACAGACGTTTATACTATACTGTACACACCACAGACATGTATACTGTCCACACCACAGACGTTTATACTATACTGTACACACCACATACAGGTATACTGTCCACACCACAGACAGGTATACTGTCCACACCACAGACAGGCATACTGTCTACACCACAGACAGGTATACTATACTGTACACACCACAGACAGTTATACTGTCCACACCACAGACAGGTATACTGCACCATACAGTACAACACCACCACACCACAGACAGGTATACTGCACCATACAGTACAACAACACCACACCACAGACAGGTATACTGCACCATACAGTACAACAACACCACACCACAGACAGGTATACTGCACCATACAGTACAACAACACCACACCAAAGACAGGTATTTGTTTATAAACCAGGACCATATGATCTTACTGTATCTGTATATGTTGATATATAGGCTACTGTATGTGTTTCTATTTCAGGGCCGTATGTACACACCTATATGATCTTCAAGCAGCTGAGGATGGAGGGCTTCCTGTGTGCTCGCTGGAAACACAAACACCAGCAGTCACTGAGGAGGCTGATGGCCTGGATGACTGAGGTACAGGGACAGGGTTCTACTAGGGTTCTATTATTAGTGTTCATTCACCAGTGTTCTACTACCAGTGTTCTACTACCCATCCAGTAAAGATTCCTTCTGAAGGTAGTTTTATTGAGTCATGTGAATGCATGAAAACAGTTCATAAACACTGTGTAAGCCTGATGATGGTGAGGATGAATATGACAGTGATGATGGCGGTGATGATGATGATGCTGATGGGGAGGAGGAGGAGAATAAAATGTTTGTTGATCCTTCAGGGCAAGCTGAGATGCAATGAACACATCACCAGTGGTTTCAACAACATGCCTGCTGCCTTCATGGGCATGCTACAGGGAGACAACACGGGCAAGGCTGTGGTCAAGGTGTGATGATGTCACAATCACATCAACATTACACTCCTCCAGAACATCTGGCTAAAGCATTCCAGAACACTCCACTCCTACATTCCAGGTTCTAGAACCGGAATCTGTTTGTATTCAACATTCCACAATCCTTCCTGAATACCACACTCTAGTATTCAATAGACAGCTAGACAGGTTTTGGTCCAGTGTAATTCAACAGACAGCTAAACAGGGTTTGGTCCAGTGTAATGCTATTAACTAAATAAACATGTCTTCACAATACATCCCAAATTCTCTACAATTCATTACATACTAGTTTACAGTACAAGTGTTCTTCACTACTAATATAACACCTGATAACTTCTACTGTATATTTAGTGCACTGGAGTCTAATAATTCTGATATGTTGTCCTGTTAATTAGAAATAAAAACTAAAACTCCTCCAACTCCATCAGATATACTGAATAAAGGGGCAATCTGGGATTCAAACAACAAAGCGACCAGTTACCCTGCCGCTTGGACAATCCCAGACTTCCCTTTCTTTAACCATGGATCCATAACAACTAGTGTTCATCGTGGATGTGCGTCTGGTTCTCACAGACCCAGTTGATTGTGCATCTGGTTCTCACAGACCCAGTTGATTGTGCATCTGGTTCTCAAAGACCCAGTTGATTGTGCATCTGGTTCTCACAGACCCAGTTGATTGTGCATCTGGTTCTCACAGACCCAGTTGATTGTGCGTCTGGTTCTCACAGACCCAGTTGCTTTTCATAATGTACCCTACATTGTTCCAGGTCTTCAATGGATCTGATGACCTTTGGGTGAACATGGCAAAGTCCTCAATGCCAAAGAAGTTGTTTAAAATTACATTGAATTACTGATGAATTAGCATATATTAATAGACTATTCATAAATAGTGTATATATTATAAATACATTAGTATTTCGTTATTTGTAAACATTTTTAAAGCAATTCTAAACATAACCATTTATAATTCCTAAGCATATAACACACAAATAAACGTCTGATATGAGAAACATTGATATGATGTTAGGAATGGAGGTAGATAAATTGATTATGCCAGGGAAAATATCTCCTTTCTCCTGTAGTGTGCACTTATTCACTTCCCTTCATGCATTTAAAAGGAAATGTCTGGTCTATGGAAACTCCCTCCATGCCTACACCAATCCAATGCTTTTACATTTGTGGGAGTAGTGAACGAGTGCACACTTCAGGAAGGAGCGATTATGGAGACAAAAACCATAGTCTATTTCCACTACTCACATTCCACCACTAGGGGGCAGCACCAGGGCCAGGATCTTGAAGGACCGGGCCATTAAGAAAGGGATTTTTCACCAGGGTTTTGGTCAATTCCATTCAGTCAAATGTATAAATAAAGCCCTTTTTACATAAGCAGATGTCACAAAGTGCTATACAGAAACCCAGTCTAAAACCCCAAACTGTAGAAGTCAAACTGAAATCCCCATTTTCCTCAATGCTTCTCTATGGCTGCGTTCACTCAGGCAGCCCAATTCTGATTCTTTTCTTTTTCATAATTGGTCTTTGGACCAATCAGATCAGCACTGAAAAATATTTGATGTGTGTGATTGGTCAAAAGACCAATTAGAGGAAAAATATCAGAATTTGTCTGCCTGTGTAAATGCAGCCAAAGTAATGAGACAAAGTTGGTATTTTGACCAATCAGATCAGCTCTTTTGCCAATAATGGCGAAGGTGCATAAAGACGGCGGCCCCCATGTACTTAAACCACAAACGTCTCATTTGCTAAGTCTGTCGTGTTGTACAGTGCTCTCTGTTACTCTTTTTAAGTATTGTCATTAGCACAGTATACATGATCCCAATTCTAAATCCAAGACAGCGGCAATTTGACAAACAAAAAAGTAGATGGTGCTGCTTTATAGGCACATTGAACCATGTCGCGCACCGTAGTTTAAAAAGTCTGGATAGTGCTCAAACGATGACGTCATATCTGACCTTTTATAAATCGCTGGAGATGTCTGTAATAAAGCCCTTTTGTAGGGGAAAACTAATTCTGATTGGCTGGGCCTGGCTCCCCAGTGGGCGGGCCTGGCTCCAAAGTGGGCGGGCCTGGCTCCCCAGTGGGCGGGCCTGGCTCCCCAGTGGGCGGGCCTGGCTCCCCAGTGGGCGGGCCTGGCTCCCCAGTGGGCGGGCCTGGCTCCCCAGTGGGCGGGCCTGGCTCCAAAGTGTAGCCTACTTTTATACACTATTCTCCCTATTACACTAATCTTCTAACATTACCATGGGTTGAAGAGCTGAATGTGGCAATTTTCAAATTTGTATTTATTTAAATTGTTATGATTCCTAATTACTTCCCTAAACCTAAATAATCTACATGATAATAGTATTTTTAAATCTATCAATTGGTGCTGAAACGGAGACGAATATGCATATATTTAGTAGGCTTTCTTTCATTGGTCCCTAATATTCTGAACCCGTTCTCTCGATATACAGTGCCTTCGGAAAGTATTCAGAACCCTTGACCTTTTCCACATTTTGCTACAGCCTTCTTCTGAAATTGATTAAGTTATTTTTCCCCCCTCATCAATCTACACACAATACCCCATAATGACTAAGCAAAAACTGTTTTTAGAAATGAGAAGTTTTGCTAATTTACTACAAATAATAAACAGAAATCACATTTAGATAAGTATTCAGACCCTTTACTTAATACTTTGTTGAAGCACCTTTGGCAACGATTACAGCCTTGAGTCTTCATGGGTATGACGCTACAAGCTTGGCACAACTGTATTTGGGGAGTTTCTCCCATTCTTCTCTGCAGATCCTCTCAAGCTCTGTCAGGTTGGATGGGGCGTGTTGCTGCACAGCTATTCTTGGTCTCTCCAGAGATGTTAGATCGGGTTCGGGCTCTGGCTGGGCCACTCAAGGACATTCAGAGACTTGTCCCGAAGCCACTCCTGCATTGTCTTGGATGTGTGCTTAGGGTTGTTGTCCTGTTGGAAGGTGAAACTTCTCCCCAGTCTGAGGTCCTGAGCGCTCTGGAGCAGGTTTTCATCAAGGATCTCTCTGTACTTTGCTTCGTTCATCTGTGCCTCGATCCTGACTAGTCTCCCAGTCCCTGTCGCTGAAAAACATCCCCACAGCATGATGCTGCCACCACCATGCTTCACCGTAGGGATGGTGCCAGGTTTCCTCCAGACGTGATACTTAGCATTCAGGCCAAAGAGTTCAATGTTGGTTTCATCAGACCAGAGAATCTTGTTTCTCATGGTCTGAGAGTCTTTAGGTGCCTTTTGACAAACTCCAAGCGGGCTGTCATGTGCCTTTTACTGAGGAGTGGCTTCCGTCTGGCCACTACCATAAAAGCCTGATTGTTGGAGGGCCGCAGAGATGGTTGTCCTTCTGGAAGGTTCTCCCATCTCCACAGAGGAGCTCTGTCAGAGTGACCATCGGGTTCTTGGTCACCTCCCTGACCAAGGCCCTTCTTCCCCGATTGCTCAGTTTGGCCGGGCGGCTAGCTCTAGGAAGAGTTTTGGTGGTTCCAAGCTTCTTCCATTTTAGAATGATGGAGGCCACTGTGTTCTTGAGGACCTTCAATGCTGCAGACATTTTTTGGTACCCTTCTCCAGATCTGTACCTAAACACAATCCTGTCTTGGAGCTCTACGGACAATTCCTTCAACCTCATGGCTTGGTTATTGCTCTAACATGCACTCAACTGTGGAACCTTATATAGACATGTGTGTGCCTTTCCAAACCTAATCAATTGAATTTACCACAGGTGGACTCCAATCAAGTTGTAGAAACATCTCAAGGATGATCAATGGAAACAGGATGCACCTGTGCTGAATTCTGAGTCTCATAGCAAACATCTCTGAATACTTACAGTATGTAAATAAGGTATTTCTGTTTTTTATTTTCAATACATTTGCATACATTTGTAAAAAAATATTCTGTTTTCGTTTTGTCATTATGGGGTTTTGTGTGTAGATTGCTGAGGATGTCTTGATATTTAATCCATTTTATATTAAGGCTGTAACGTAACAAAATGTGGAAAAAGTCAAGGGGTCTGAATACTTTCCAAAGGCACTGAATTCTAGTGAGTCTCTACAAAATTAGAACTAAAAAAGGTACACCCTATTTAAAGGGATGGCTTAAGATAAATGTGCTGAAAACCCTATTGAATGAAAACCCCAAGAGAAAATGTGTTGGCCAGCAAGTGGGAGGGTTTTCAGCGGTAGAATGAAATGTATTAAGAACAGGTCGGGCTGCCTTCTGATAATTCGTAGGCGATCCAATAAACCCCCAATGCCTTCCGTTCTACTAGCTAACGTGCAATCATTGGAAAATAAAATCGATTACCTACGAGGAAGATTAAACTATCAACGGGACATTAAAAACGAATATCGCTTAACGGAGTTGTGGCTGAACGTCAACATAATCAACATACAGCTGGCTGGATATACACTGTTTCTGCAGGTTAGAACAGCGGCGTCTGGAAAGACAAGGGTTGGTAGGCTATATACAACAACAGCTGGTGCACGATATTTAAAGAAGTCTCAAGGTTTTTGCTCGCCTGAGGTAGAGTATCTCATGATAAGCTGTAGAACACACTATCTACCTAGAGAGTTTTCATCTGTATTTTTCGTAGCTGTCTACATACCACCACGGACCGATGCTGGCACTAAGACCACACTCGGTAACACTTTATTTTAAGGTGTCCTTGTTACAGTGTACTTACACTTGTAGTTACACTGTAACACGTGTTGTAACTACGCATAACAATCACTGTTACACTGTAACAACGTAATGTAACTAGTAGTATTACAGTTTGTAATTACACATGTGTAACAACAAAATCTTGTTACCATGCTTGTTACAACTATTGTAACAGTATGTACTAACTCATTGTTACACATGCTTAAAAGAGGCACATGTCTACTGAATTCAAGAATTCAGTATTTCACTTTATCATCATAATTTGATTCTTTAAAATTGGTTAAAAATGATCCATTGTGGATGCACATGGTGTGCAAGATATGATAGCACACTCTAAAAAGCCTGACAACTTTTTCCATCAATATGTACTAATGATAATATACCTAATATTTGTATAATGTTAATGAATCAAATTATGATGATAAAGTGAAATACTAAATTCTTGAATTCAGTAGACATGTGCCTCTTTGGTAACAAGTGTTATTTTTTTAAGCAAGTGTAATAACAAGTTACTACATTCAGTTACAATTGTTGTAACAGCATGGTAACAAGATTTTGTTGTTACACATGTGTAATTACAAACTGTAATACTACTAGTTACATTACGTTGTTACAGTGTAACAGTGATTGTTATGCGTAGTTACAACACTTGTTACAGTGTAACTACAAGTGTAAGTACACTGTAACAAGGACACCTTAAAATAAAGTGTTACCCCACACTCAATGAGCTGTATTTTGCCATAAGCAAACAGGAAAACGTTCATCCAGAGGCGGCATTCCTAATGGCTGGGGACTTTAATGCAGGGAGACTTTAATCCGTTTTACCTAATTTCTATCATCATGTTAAATGTGCAACCAGAGGGAAAAAACTCTAGACCACCTTTACTCCACACACAGAGACGCATACAAAGCTCTCCTTCACCCTCCATTCGGCAAATCTGACCATAATTAAATACTTCTAATTCCTGTTTATAAGATAAGATTAAAACAGGATGCACCAATGACTCGGTCAATAAAAAAGTGTTCAGATGAAGCAGATGCTAAGCTATAGGACAGTTTTTCTAGCACAGACTGGAATATGTTATGGTATTCTTCCGATGGCATTGAGGAGTACACCACATCCGTCATTGGCTTCGTCAATAAGTGCATCGATGACGTCGTCCCCACAGTGACTGTACGTACATACCCCAACCAGAAGCCATGGATTACAGGCAACATCCGTATTGAGCTAAAGGGTAGAGCTGCCACTTTCAAGGAGCTTATAAGAAATCCCGCTATGCCCTCCGACGAACCATCAAACAGGCAAAGCGTCAATACAGGACTAAGATCAAATCGTACTACACCGGCTCGTCGGATGTGGCAGGGCTTGCAAACCATTACAGACTATAAAGGGAAGCACAAACGAGAGCTGCCCAGTGACACAAGCCTACCAGATGAGCTGAACTACCTCTATGCTCGCTTTGAGGCAAATAACACAGAAACATGCATGAGAGCACCAGCTGTTCCGGACGACTGTGTGATCACGCTCTCCGCAGCCGATGTCAGTAAGACCTTTAAACAGGTCAACATTCACAAGGCCGCAGGGCCAGATGGATTACCAGGATGTGTACTGCGAGCATGCGCTGACCAACTGGCATTTTCAACCTCATCCTCTCCATGTTTTAAGCAGACCACCATAGTCCCTGTGCCCAAGAACACTAAGGTAACCTGCCTAAATGACTACCGACCCGTAGAACTCACATCTGTAGCCATGAAGTACGTTGAAACCCTAGACCCACTCCAATTTGCATACCGCCCTAACAGATCCACAGACACTATCCTTTCCCACCTCTCTCTCTCTCTCTCTCTCTCTCTCATTGCTTTTAGTATATCGAATGTGCAATACGTGCAGTTATCTGTAATTAAACCCTGCGCACTAAGGACTGTATTTTATTTTTAATTTTTTATTACCCCAAATTATATCATACACACATTTAGCTATTAAGTATCTCTTCCTGTCATTTACCTGTACAGTTAATATAACCATGCTAATATTCACTTACCTGTTCATTTACCAGTATGTCTATTAAGTAAACTATTATTACCCTCGCTCATATCATACGCATTTTTAGCTATTTAAGTATTTCTCTGCCATCGACCTGTATATTATAGTTAACCATGAACCATCCACCAATGTATAGTGTACATATTCAGCCAACCACCCATACTATGCAGTCTTTTTATAGCTTTTTTTTTGCACTCCAGATATCTTGTATTTCTATACTTTTTCATACTGCCGCTCTATGTATCATGTATCTGTCTTTTGTGTATTTCGTTCTGGCATTTTGCACCTGCCCTGTGTTTTGTTGTAGCTGCTTGACAAAGACATTTCCCCTCGGGGATCAATAAAGTATCTCTCTCTCTCTCTCTCTCTCTCTCTCTCTCTCTCTCTCTCTCTCTCTCTCTCTCTCTCTCTCTCTCTCTCTCTCTCTCTCTCTCTCAGCAATATACCCAGGATTTACAAGAAATTGCCTGACTTACTAAAAGGGAACGCCTTCAAGATAAGAGCAACCAATAATCACTTTGTGAAGTACAACACCCCACATCTCTATAAAGTGTCAGCTGCATCTCCACTTGTAGACATATGACTCTAGATACCCAACTCAGCAGGCATTCAAAGGTAAGGACATATATTAAGTTACTATTACAAGACACAAGGCTGAATCACATTCTTGTTGCATGTTTTGATATTACCAATGGGTGTTCTTTCCAAATAGACATTATGATATAGACATTATGATGTAGGCATTATGATATAGACATTATGATGTAGGCATTATGATCTAGGTATTATGATGTAGACATTATGATGTAGGCATTATGATGTAGGTATTATGATGTAGGCATTATGATGTAGGCATTATGATGTAGACATTATGATGTAGACATTATGATGTAGGCATTATGGTGTAGGCATTATGATCTAGGTATTATGATGTAGGCATTATGATGTAGGTATTATGATGTAGGCATTATGATGTAGGCATTATGATGTAGGCATTATGATATAGGCATTATGATGTAGACATTATGGTGTAGGCATTATCATCTAGGTATTATGATGTAGGCATTATGATGTAGGTATTTTGATGAAGGCATTATGATGTAGGCATTATGATGTAGGCATTATGATGTAGGCATTATCTCTACCCGTCTTGACTACTGCAACTCCCTTCTTTCCGGCATTAACTCTTCATCTCTCCGTAAACTACAACTAGTTCAAAATTCAGCTGCCAGACTTCTCACACACTCCAAATTTTGGCAGCACATCACCCCTATCCTAGCTTGCTCCAGTCTATCTCTCGGACCTTATTCCAAAATACCAACCCTCCAGGTCACTCCGCTCTGCCAC
Organism: Thymallus thymallus; assembly: GCA_023634145.1. NCBI lineage: Eukaryota > Metazoa > Chordata > Actinopteri > Salmoniformes > Salmonidae > Thymallus > Thymallus thymallus. The sequence goes on along the minus strand of CM042424.1, from coordinate 594,207 downwards.
TGCTGGCCACCTCATCATCCCCCGGTCCAAGCTACGGAGCTTTGGAGACAGGGCTTTCTCGAGGGCTGCACCAAGGCTCTGGAACGCTCTTCCACAATTCATCCGTGACTCTGAATCCCTTACCATCTTCATCCACCGCCTCAAGCCTCATCTGTTCAAACAAGCCTACCCCTGACCCCTGACCTGTCCTGTGTTATGTTTGACCCCCCCCCGTCTTTGTTTTGTCATTTTTCGATTGTCTAATGTTCTTCATGTTAGTTGTTTGTTATACATTCTTTTCTCTAAAGCGTGTTTGGGTCTCGGAAAAGCGCTGTATAAATATAATGTATTATTATTATTATTTATTATGAAGTATAAAAGCTCTTTTATCCTTTCAAAGCTAGAATCCTTAATTGATACAAAAACAATAATCTGCATAGTTTATATGTTGCTGGTGTCGGAGGTTTAATGTTTAATGGCGTTGAAGCAGTCAAAACAGTGAGCAGCTGCTCTAGTGATCATGGTCATGAAGCCACTCACAGTACTTCTCAGACAGAGTTCAGTGCGTAAAATCGGAGGGCCTGCTGTCCGGTCCCCTGGCAGTCTCTATGGGGGTGCCACAGGGTTCAATTCTTGGGCCAACCCTATTCTCTATATACATCAACGATGTCGCTCTCGCTGCTGGTGACTCTCTGATCCATCTCTACGCAGACGACACCATTCTGTATACATCTGGCCCCTCTTTGGACAATGTGTTAACTAACCTTCAAACAAGCTTCAATGCCATACAACACTCCTTCCATGGCCTCCAACTGCTCTTAAATGCTAGTAAAACTAAATGCATGCTTTTCAATCGAACGCTGCCCGCACCCGCCCACCGGACTATCATCACTACCCTCGACGGGTCTGATTTAGAATTTGTGGACAACTACAAATAGCTAGGCGTCTGGTTAGACTGTAAACTCAACTTCCAGACTCATATTAACCATCTCCAATCCAAAATTAAATCTAGAATCGGCTTCCTATTTCGCAACAAAGCCTCCTTCACTCATGCTGCCAAACATGCCCTTGTAAAACTTACCATCCTACCAATCCTTGACTTCGGCGATGTCATTTACAAAATAGCCTCCAACACTCTACTCAGCAAATTGGATGTAGTCTATCACAGTGCCATACGTTTTGTTACCAAAGCCCCCTCTCTGTTCAAGTGTGCTCACTTGAACAGAGAGGTGGCATGGCAGTCCTTCTTGTGGGCTCTAGAAAGAGTCCCGAAATCCAGAGTTGGAATTCCATGTTCAAAATTATTTTCCATATTTTCCCAGTCGGAGCTAGTTTTATCAGATTTCCCAGTTGTCTTGAACTCACTGCAGCCTGAGATTTCCCAGTTCCGAGTTTCCACGCAGCAGTCCAGCATGGCCAATGTATTTGACTTTTCTGGCCCTGGCGTTACCCCCTTTTTCGTGATATCCAATTGGTAGTTACGATCTTGTCTCATCGCTGCAACTCCCCTACGGACTCGGCGAAGGTCGAGAGCCAAGCCGTACTGCTTCTTGACACACTGCTCACTTAATCCGGAAGCCAGCCGCACCAATATGCCGGAGGAAACAGTCAACCTGACGACCTAAGTCAGCTTGCAGGAGCCCAGCCCGCCACAAGGAGTCACTAGCACGATGAGACATCCCGGCCGACCAAATCCTCCCTTAACCCAGACGACGCTGGGCCAATTGTGCGCCGCCTCATGGGTCTCCTGGTCACAGCCGGCTGTAACATCCTGGGATCTAACCCGGGGCTTCAGTGGCGCCTTAGCACTCATTGTTGAATTTGCGATTTTCCAACTTGTTGTGTAATGTTTATGTCCAATGGCCGATGAGCATCGATACGTTTGATCTATCATTTCTCTTCATATGACAAGGATTGAAAAGGATTTGCCAGTAGATTGCCGACTTGATGATGATGATGACTGCTTGTCTAGCTTGCTAGTTAAGATTTTGAAAGTATGAGGTTGACATTATTAGTCCAATCAAAGCTACTGTAGATATAAAGTGATTTTAGGTCCAATTGACCAATGACCTTGAGGCTTCTTGGATGGGCTCTTCTAATGTAAGTCTATGGCAGCACCCAAGGGGCTTGAATTTTCGAGCTCTAACCGATTTCGGTATGACGTAGTGTCCCCATGAGTGACAGAACACTGAGCCAATCACGGCGCAACTAGAGAACATTACCAACCCCTACGCTCTGTATTTTCCCGCACACGTATTAATGGCAAAATAATCAAATGCAGAACAGGTGCATAAGTTTGGATTTATCTAGCACCATGAGCTGGTGTCTAGCACACAAGCACACACAGACAATGACCCACACGCAGGTGGACGTAAAGTGAACATAAATATAATCCCCAATTAGAGACAACTCAAGACAGCTGCTCTAAATTGGGGATTAGACCAAACTCCAACAAACTCCAACAAACTATTGTCAGGTCCTGACTGTGGCCGTAGATCCTTAACTACTTTACTCATTTAGATATGACGTGACAGTGGTAGTGAGTAGAGACGTTCACTGAGATAACACCCAGAGACAAAAGCATTATGGGATATTTAATTAAGTTGTATTTGAATTTTGATTCTTACTTCACCTAGTGATCTATTTAGCAAAGCAGACTTACAAGATAAACAGTCATTGTTAGAGGAACAGAGGAAGTTGTATGAATGAAGAAAAACAGTTTAGTTGTTGTTATTACCTTCAGATCAATGTTAGTTGGACAATCCTCATGCCCAAAACAGGCAACTCAAATCTATGTAGTGGTGTTTCCAGGTAGAACTGAAACAGTGGAGCCACCACCCAGCTGTCCTCACACTACACCTGCAGTTTCAGCTCTCCAGAGGTCTCACAGTCCTCCATTCTCCTTGGTCGTATTCACACAATTTTTCTATTAGGGTTAGAATTAAGGGTTAGGGGTTTGGGGTTAGACTAAGGTAAGGATTCAAGTTAGGGTTAGGTTAAGGGTTAAGGGTTAAGGTTTAGGGATAGGCAAAATAGGATTTTAAATTGCAATGAATTGTTTAGTCCCCAGAAGGAAAGTAAAACAAATGTGTGTGTTTGTGTGTGTGTGATTTAAACATGACGTTCAGTTGAGATATGTACTGTAGGTATACACTCTATATGCTTGTTGATTGTGAATTTAACACTGAAAAGCAAACGCGCTAACATACGTCCTTCAGTCTCGACACGGTGCATTCTGCACAGCAGCCAGCAGAGGGCAGTATTTAACTCAACCAGCTAAAGGAATGATTGGCAGACGAAGCCTAGACTAGTGCAGGGGGTAGTGCTGCTTTCTTTACTTTTGGGTGATTGATTGATTGATTGACTGATTAGTGGTATATTGGCTAGAGCAAAATCCAGGTCTGAATCAGTCCCCGATTAGATGAAGATGTTGGTCATTATGATATACTGTTACTATGGGGAACCTTTTCTCCGTATCAGCAGTGGTGTTGCTGTTGTTAGTCATGTTCACACATTGCTCAGCATGGAAGAAGTGACATTTCACAGTAGCCACGTGCTGTTTCCTGCCTGTGTGTGTGTGTGTGTGTGTGTGTGTGTGTGTGTGTGTGTGTGTGTGGTGTGCTTCTGAGTTTGAGGGGTACACTATGTAAGTGTTATTTCTCAGAAGGACAGAGAAGGAGTTGTGAAACTACCATGACAACACTAGTATAAGATACAGCATCTTAAAGAAGCCTCGAATAAACAAAAAAGGTATGTTCTATTACATACTGTATGTGTCTCTGACACAGGGTTTACATTGCTCCCCACAACCTTTAACTCCAGAGGTGGACAACCCTCCTCTTGGAAAGCTACTGTGTTTCAGCCCTGCTCTAACACACCTAATTCAACATACAAAGACAACATCCTCATGACAATATAGTCATTTAGCTGACACTCTTATCCAGAGTCTTTAGGGTTAAGTGCCTTGCTCAAGGTCACAGACAGATTTTCCCCCCAGTCGGCTCTGGCATTCGAACCAGCAACTTTTCAGTTACTGGCCCAACCCTCTTAACCGCCAGGCTACCTGCCGATTAGTTGAATTAGATGTGTTGAAGCAGGGCTGGAGTAAAACCCTGCACCATTTGCTGTTTAACACAGTCAACAATAATGTCTTCTCTTCCCCCTTTATGTCTGCAGTTGATTTGAAGGAAGATGGCGTTCATTGCAGTGTGGACATTTCTTTTGTTGACCTCTGGTGTGGCCATAGCAATGGTAAGCAGAGTTAAATGTATCTTGTTTGTGTATGCGTGTGCCTGTCTGTGTGTGTGTGTGTGTGTGTGTGTGTGTGTCTCTGTCTGTCTGTCTGTCTGTCTGTCTGTCTGTCTGTCTGTCTGTCTGTCTGTCTGTCTGTCTGTCTGTCTGTCTGTCTGTCTGTCGAAAAGGGAACTCTACTGATAGAGATGTAGAATCTTAATTTGATCACTCTTTTGTTGCTGAGAAATGTCCTGTTCAGCAGGAAATCCAAACTTGTAGTGTATTCAAGGTAGTGCAGTCTATTCAATGTTTAAAAAGGCTTCTTAAGTTTGTAATTTCACTTTAAAATGTCATACTACTGAAAACATTTATCAACTCCTACAACATTTTTCCCATTAATTTTAATTTACTTCTCCTAGTGCTGCAGGATTATTTTCCTGCTGTAGCAAACTGGCTCAAATTAAGATTCTACACATACAGTGCCTTCGGAAAGTATTCATACCCCTTGAGTTTTCCCCAATTTTTTACATTACAGCCTTATTCTAAATTGGATTAAATAAATAAAAACCCTCAGCAATCTACACATAATACCCCATAATGACGAAATTAAAACAGGTTTTTAGACATTTTTGCAAATATGTAAAAACTTAGAAACAGAAAAAACATATTTACGTAACTGGGGTGAAGGTTCACCTTCCAACAGGACAATGACCCTAAGCACACAGCCAAAACAACGCAGGAGTGGCTTCAGGACAAGTCTCTGAACGTCCTTGAGTGGCCCAGCCAGAGCATGGAATTGAACCCGATCTAACATCTCTGGAGAGACTTGAAAATAGCTGTGCAGCAACGCTCCCCATCCAACCTGACAGAGCTTGAGAGGATCTGCAGAGAAGAATGGAAGAAACTCCCCAAATACAGGTGTGCCAAGCTTGTAGCGCCATACCCAAGAAGACTTGAGGCTGTAATCGCTGCTAAAAGTGCTTCAACAAAGTACTGAGTAACGGGTCTGAATACTGAATACTATTTGAGTTGTTTTTGCTTTGTCATTATGAGGTATTGTGTGTAGATTGACGAGGGGGAAACATTTTTTTTAATCAATTTTAGAATAAGGCTGTAACATAAGAAAATGGGGAAAAAGTCAAGGGGTCTGAATACTTTCCGAATGCACTGTACACTATATATACAAAAGTATGTAGACACCCCTTCAAAATAGTTCAGCCACACCTGTTGCTGATAGGTGTATAAAGTCGAACACACAGCCATGAAACCTCCATAGACAAACATTGGCAGAAGAACTGTCAGTTCGTCAAACACCCCTGGACTTTTTTCACATTTTGTTACAAGGTGGGATTAAAATGGATTTAATTGTATTTTTTTTCAATGACCAAAATACCCTGTAATGTCGAAGTAGAAGAAAAAATGAAAACATTTATAAAAAAAGAAATATGAAAAATAAAAACGCAAAAATATCTTGATAAGGTGTTTAACAAAGAGTTGGTAAGATATTCAGTTCAGCCCTTAGGTTCATTTATGGCCTTTATCACCCCTCATGTGTGTGATTTACTTGATTTATATCTAATCCATGGACTTAATACAGTCAGTGAGATGGAGGTAGTTATGTTCTCTATACAGTCAGTGTGATGGAGGTAGTTATGTTCTCTATACAGTCAGTGTGATGGAGGTAGTTATGTTCTCTATACAGTCAGTGTGATGGAGGTAGTTATGTTCTCTATACAGTCAGTGTGATGGAGGTAGTTATGTTCTCTCTACAGTCAGTGTGATGGAGGTAGTTATGTTCTCTATACAGTCAGTGTGATGGAGGTAGTTATGTTCTCTCTACAGTCAGTGTGATGGAGGTAGTTATGTTCTATATACAGTCAGTGAGATGGAGGTAGTTATGTTCTCTCTACAGTCAGTGAGATGGAGGTAGTTATGTTCTCTATACAGTCAGTGTGATGGAGGTAGTTATGTTCTCTCTACAGTCAGTGTGATGGAGGTAGTTATGTTCTCTCTACAGTCAGTGTGATGGAGGTAGTTATGTTCTCTCTCTCTACAGTCAGTGTGATGGAGGTAGTTATGTTCTCTATACAGTCAGTGAGATGGAGGTAGTTATGTTCTCTCTACAGTCAGTGAGATGGAGGTAGTTATGTTCTCTATACAGTCAGTGTGATGGAGGTAGTTATGTTCTCTCTATAGTCAGTGTGATGGAGGTAGTTATGTTCTCTATACAGTCAGTGTGATGGAGGTAGTTATGTTCTCTATACAGTCAGTGTGATGGAGGTAGTTATGTTCTCTATACAGTCAGTGTGATGGAGGTAGTTATGTTCTCTATACAGTCAGTGAGATGGAGGTAGTTATGTTCTCTATACAGTCAGTGTGATGGAGGTAGTTATGTTCTCTATACAGTCAGTGTGATGGAGGTAGTTATGTTCTCTATACAGTCAGTGTGATGGAGGTAGTTATGTTCTCTATACAGTCAGTGTGATGGAGGTAGTTATGTTCTCTATACAGTCAGTGAGATGGAGGTAGTTATGTTCTCTATACAGTCAGTGAGATGGAGGTAGTTATGTTCTCAATACAGTCAGTGTGATGGAGGTAGTTATGTTCTCTATACAGTCAGTGTGATGGAGGTAGTTATGTTCTCTATACAGTCAGTGAGATGGAGGTAGTTATGTTCTCTCTCTACAGTCAGTGTGATGGAGGTAGTTATGTTCTCTCTCTACAGTCAGTGTGATGGAGGTAGTAATGTTCTCTCTCTCTACAGTCAGTGTGATGGAGGTAGTTATGCTCTCTATACAGTCAGTGTGATGGAGGTAGTTATGTTCTCTATACAGTCAGTGTGATGGAGGTAGTTATGTTCTCTATACAGTCAGTGTGATGGAGGTAGTTATGTTCTCTATACAGTCAGTGAGATGGAGGTAGTTATGTTCTCTATACAGTCAGTGAGATGGAGGTAGTTATGTTCTCTATACAGTCAGTGTGATGGAGGTAGTTATGTTCTCTCTCTATACAGTCAGTGTGATGGAGGTAGTTATGTTCTCTCTCTCTACAGTCAGTGTGATGGAGGTAGTTATGTTCTCTATACAGTCAGTGTGATGGAGGTAGTTATGTTCTCTCTACAGTCAGTGTGATGGAGGTAGTTATGTTCTCTATACAGTCAGTGTGATGGAGGTAGTTATGTTCTCTCTACAGTCAGTGTGATGGAGGTAGTTATGTTCTCTATACAGTCAGTGTGATGGAGGTAGTTATGTTCTCTATACAGTCAGTGTGATGGAGGTAGTTATGTTCTCTCTCTACAGTCAGTGTGATGGAGGTAGTTATGTTCTCTCTACAGTCAGTGTGATGGAGGTAGTTATGTTCTCTCTACAGTCAGTGTGATGGAGGTAGTTATGTTCTCTCTATACAGTCAGTGTGATGGAGGTAGTTATGTTCTCTCTACAGTCAGTGAGATGGAGGTAGTTATGTTCTCTACACAGTCAGTGAGATGGAGGTAGTTATGTTCTCTCTATACAGTCAGTGAGATGGAGGTAGTTATGTTCTCTCTACAGTCAGTGAGATGGAGGTCGTTATGTTCTCTATACAGTCAGTGTGATGGAGGTAGTTATGTTCTCTATACAGTCAGTGAGATGGAGGTAGTTATGTTCTCTCTACAGTCAGTGAGATGGAGTTAGTTATGTTCTCTATACAGTCAGTGAGATGGAGGTAGTTATGTTCTCTCTACAGTCAGTGAGATGGAGGTAGTCATGTTCTCTATACAGTCAGTGAGATGGAGGTAGTTATGTTCTCTCTCTCTACAGTCAGTGTGATGGAGGTAGTTATGTTCTCTCTACAGTCAGTGAGATGGAGGTAGTTATGTTCTCTATACAGTCAGTGAGATGGAGGTAGTTATGTTCTCTCTCTCTACAGTCAGTGTGATGGAGGTAGTTATGTTCTCTCTCTACAGTCAGTGAGATGGAGGTAGGTATGTTCTCTCTCTACAGTCAGTGTGATGGAGGTAGTTATGTTCTCTCTCTACAGTCAGTGTGATGGAGGTAGTTATGTTCTCTCTACAGTCAGTGAGATGGAGGTAGTTATGTTCTCTCTCTCTACAGTCAGTGTGATGGAGGTAGTTATGTTCTCTCTACAGTCAGTGTGATGGAGGTAGTTATATTCTCTCTCTACAGTCAGTGTGATGGAGGTAGTTATGTTCTCTCTCTACAGTCAGTGTGATGGAGGTAGTTATGTTCTCTCTACAGTCAGTGTGATGGAGGTAGTTATGTTCTCTCTCTACAGTCAGTGTGATGGAGGTAGTTATGTTCTCTCTACAGTCAGTGTGATGGAGGTAGTTATGTTCTCTATACAGTCAGTGAGATGGAGGTAGTTATGTTCTCTCTCTACAGTCAGTGTGATGGAGGTAGTTATGTTCTCTCTACAGTCAGTGTGATGGAGGTAGTTATGTTCTCTCTCTACAGTCAGTGTGATGGAGGTAGTTATGTTCTCTCTACAGTCAGTGTGATGGAGGTAGTTATGTTCTCTATACAGTCAGTGTGATGGAGGTAGTTATGTTCTCTCTCTACAGTCAGTGAGATGGAGGTAGTTATGTTCTCTCTACAGTCATTGTGATGGAGGTAGTTATGTTCTCTATACAGTCAGTGTGATGGAGGTAGTTATGTTATCTCTACAGTCAGTGTGATGGAGGTAGTTATGTTCTCTATACAGTCAGTGTGGTGGAGGTAGTTATGTTCTCTATACAGTCAGTGTGATTAAGGTAGTTATGTTCTCTCTACAGTCAGTGTGATGGAGGTAGTTATGTTCTCTCTCTCTACAGTCAGTGTGATGGAGGTAGTTATGTTCTCTCTCTCTACAGTCAGTGTGATGGAGGTAGTTATGTTCTCTCCCTACAGTCAGTGTGATGGAGGTAGTTATGTTCTCTCTCTCTACAGTCAGTGTGATGGAGGTAGTTATGTTCTCTCTCTCTATAGTCAGTGTGATGGAGGTAGTTATGTTCTCTCTCTCTACAGTCAGTGTGATGGAGGTAGTTATGTTCTCTCCCTACAGTCAGTGTGATGGAGGTAGTTATGTTCTCTCTCTTTACAGAAAACGGGTGGTGGTGGCTCTGTCTCTGCTCCGATTCCCCTGGACATGGTCCCTACCTCTGTTGACGACATGTACTACGGCTGTAGAGAGAAAATGTCCAGGCTGGTAGAGAACAAATATCTTGAGGAAGAGAAAAAAACAACTCCAAACTTCAACACATCCTGGACAAAGGCAGAAAAGTGTGCAAGAAAGAGGACCATTAAAGACAATCTTAAACTGAAGCATATCCAGGCTATCTGTGCTTACAGTGCAGGAAACCCAGCAATATACAAAGATTTTAACCAAGCATGTCTCACCAACAAGAGCATCTACACCTCTTCCTTCAAGTTCCACTCCCTGCATTTCCTGCTGACTGAAGCTATTCTCCTCCTTAAACAAAACCCAGACCAACAGGGCTGTTACACCACATACAGAAGAACCAACATGGACTTTGCAGGTGAAGTGAACAACAAAATCTGTTTTGGCTTATTTGCATCCAGCTCTTTCCTACAGAACTTGACACATTTTGGACACAAGTCTTGCTTTGAGATAGAGACGTGTTTTGGAGCTGATCTCAAGTCCTACCCAGTGTTGGGTGAAAAAGAGAAGGAGGTGTTGATTCCGCCCTATGAAGTGTTCAACATTACTGCCGTGATCAAGAAAGAAAAAGTGAAGGATCTTTGGTGCGATGTTGTGTACAAACTACAGAGCAACACAACACAGAGTAACCTGAATTGCAAAATGGTGAAGTCGCTCCAAATAGGTTGAAATAAAACCAGCATATCTGCTTTTTCTACAGTCAGTAAAACATTATCTGCAGGCTACAGTACACCCTTCCTCAAGTTCCCTCCATCATAAATAGAATTAACAATCATTCCCAAATCTCAGCTGTTATGCTACTGTCAAAATTGCATGATGTGTATTGCTTGCACAGTCAAGACATTGCTTGCTCAGTCAAGACATTGCTTGCTCAGTCAAGACATTGCTTGCAAATATTAGGATTCTTCTTTTCTGATATTGTTGACATTGTTTAGCATGTGCATGCAGCTTTTGCTTTGGTCAATAAAGAAAAAAAATATTATATCTGATAGATTGTAAATTAAATGAAAGTAGTGTTAGGTTAAGCTCTTTATTTAGTGATAAATCCTGTGATGTGCACAGAGGAGCATGGAGAAATCCTGGCTGATGGAAAAGTACATCTTTGGGTTTAAGTGGGAACTGCACTGTATTGAATGTACTGTATTCAGCTGTGCATCTTTCCTGAGTAAACATTTGAAAGTCACTCAGAGTTTGGGCTCTTTTGTATGATAAATAACGATATCGGTCTTCTTATGACATCTCATGTCCTTTTTATATATAAGTCTGTTATTGATCTATGGATGATACAATTGGAGATGTATCTGTGTATGTATTTCAAGGCCTACCTTCAAACTCAGTGCCTCTTTGCTCGACATCATGGGAAAATCAAAAGAAATCAGCCAAGAACACAGAAAAAAATTGTAGACATCCACAAGTCTGGTTCATCTTTGGGAGCAATTTCCAAACGCCTGAAGGTACCACGTTCATCTGTACAAACAATAATACGCAAGTACAAACACCATGGGACCACGCAGCCATCATACCGCTCAGGAAGGAGACATGTTCTGTCTCCTAGAGATTAACGCACTTTGGTGCGAAAAGTGCAAATCAATCACAGAACAACAACAAATGACCTTGTGAAGATGCTGGAGGAAACAGGTACAAGAGTATCTATATCCACAGTAAAACGAGTCCTATATCGACATAACCTGAAAGGCTGCTCAGCAAGGAAGAAGCCACTGCTCCAAAATAGCCATAAAAAATCCAGACTACGGTTTGCAACTGCACATGGGGATAAAGATCGTACTTTTTTGAGAAATGTCCTCTGGTCTGATGAAACAAAAATAGAACTGTTTGGCCATAATGACCATGGTTATGTTTGGAGGAAAAAGGGGGAGGCTTGAAAGCCGAAGAACACCATCCCAACCGTGAAGCACAGGGGGGGCAGCATCATGTTGTGGGGGTGCTTTGCTGCAGGAGGGACTGGTGCACTTCACAAAATAGATGGCATCATGAGGAAGGAAAATTATGTGGATATATTGAAGCAACATCTCAAGACATCAGTAAGGAAGTTAAAGCTTGGTTGCAAATGGGTCTTCCAAATGAACAATGACCCCAAGCATACTTCCAAAGTTATGGCAAAATGGCTTAAGGACAACAAAGTCAAGGTATTGGAGTGGCCATCACAAAGCCCTGACCTCAATCCTATAGAAAGTTTGTGGGCAGAACTGAAAAAGTGTGTGTGAGCAAGGAGGCCTACAAACCTGACTCAGTTACACCAGTTCTGTCAGGAGGAATGGGCCAAAATTCACCCAACTTATTGTGGGAAGCTTGTGGAAGCCGACCCGAAACGTTTGACCCAAGTTAAACAATTTAAAGGCAATGCTACCAAATACTAATTGAATGTATGTAAACTTCAGACCCACTGGGAATGTGATGAAAGAAATAAAAGCTGAAATAAATAATTATTTCTACTATTATTCTGACATTTCACATTCTTAAAATAAAGTAGTGATCCTAACTGATCTAAGACAGGGAATTTTTACTAGGATTAAATGTCAGGAATTGTGAAAAACTGAGTTTAAATGCATTTGGCTGAGGTGTATGTAAACCTCCGACTTCAACGTTATATGAACCTACCAGACATTGGTACATTAGTTCATCAATCTTACTGATGCTCCATCACTACAGTTGTGTTATGTTTCTTAACAACAAACCAATATAACATATTTGGATGAAGGCATTTTCGACTCTCAAAGACCACGCCTTGCATTGCATCCCAGTATGTAGCCCTTTACACACGTACCCATATACGGGTTGAACATGGCAGATCTGGACACTGATAAGCGCCTAAATTGGAACGCTGAAACATGACGTCGGAGCTCAGAGTCGCCGCTTCACAGTTGTTCATGGGTTTTGACAGACAGCTGTTCTAAATTCACCAAAATGACGTCGGAGCTCAGTCGCCGCTTCTTTGTGCATTCTGCCTATTAAATGGAACTACATTTCCCCTTTGAGTCTTAGGTACCATATCCAAGATTGCCGTTTTGTACATTTTATTAAAGTGCGGTCTCAAAGCTTTAAAATAGTATATCATACACTACATTTGGGGGACGCATGAGGAAGTTATACTTATTGTATACGTTATAAACTTGTTTTTCCATCTTGTAGACAAGTACCAGAAAATCTATATAATGTGTTTAAAGATGTATGTATGCTGTACTAATACTATAGTAACTCCAGTGTTTCACTTCGAAATGGTGTCAGTTATACGTTGACACAGTTTGAAAAAAGGTCAGATTGAATAGATAGAAAACAATGATGTGTTTAACTCTGAATAGCTGATGCTATGGATTGGAAATGAATGACTTTGAAGCCACCGGTCGGCCATATTGGCACTCCCCAGAAGGAGCAGTCCTTCATAAACGGCCATATTGGCACTCCCCTGAAGGAGCAGTCCTCCATAAACAGGCTTTGAAGCCATCAGTCGGCCATATTGGCACCCCCCTGAAGGAGCAGTCCTTCATAAACGGCCATATTGGCACTCCCCTGAAGGAGCAGTCCTTCATAAACGGCCATATTGATACTCCCCGGTAGGAGCAGTCCTTCATAAACGGCCATATTGATACTCCCCGGTAGGAGCAGTCCTTCATCAGAATTAATATAATTCTACCTTGTTACAATAAAATGTTTCATGGACAACATGACATGTATTTAAGTATTTTTGTTGTAGTGGGGACAGTAACATCAATACTCTCTAAAATATGTTTTAATGAATATGTTTTTGTATATTTTTTAAATATGATGTTTATGTTCAGTTCACTTAATATAATTTTTAAGTACACATTAAGGTCTCTGTAATAGAATATACCTGTCAAAAACGAATGTAGGGATGTCCATACACCAATGAGGTTGAAATGTAAAATTGGTAAGGATTAGGTAAGGGTTATGGTTAGGGTAGGGGTTAGGGTTACAATGGAGGAGTAATACCAACATCACTGTGCAGTGGCTTCAAAACAGCGCTTCCTGCAAGTCACCTAGTGTCATAGACACTAGTCTTTATAAGGAAAGTTATATCAGTACGATAATTGACCACTAGATGGTGGAATTGGTACGTCATCTGTGGACATGTGACCAGACCAAGGGGCCTGTTTAGCAGGCTGCAACGTTTAGGAACTTTCAGATAGAAATATGCTATGTAGAAAAAATCTTGCCCATCTGATGTGTAGAATAAGGAATCAAGTCTGCTTAAATTCATGGCATTTCTATCTGCAATGTTCATCCACGTTTGGCTACTGAATGTGGCCAGAGGCTCTTTCTCAATTGTCTCCTCCCACTTCATCTGCACTGATTGGCTTCACATTTGAAAACAATATGGTGGAAGGAAGCTTAGACTGTTTTAGCTTTCACCTGGTCACTTCTTTCAGATCGATAAAAACGCCTGCATTGGACCTTTAAATCAATAAAATATTATTTAATTGAACCTGAATGTATGTATGTATATGTATTATATATCATATTGTATCAGAATGGGTATTGATTGAAATTGTGAAAATGTCCACATTTCTTATATATTGTGAAGGTTATGAGCCTGTATTTAAGAAGTGTAGAAATACAAGTTATTTAAAGGAATCTCTAACTAACTACAATCACATTTCATAAGACATTCAACAGATATGATGGAGAAAGAACATCATAAAACACTGTGTTACCAGTACACAGCATATGAAGAGGATTTACAGATTACACTGAAGAAACCTGCAGTACCACTGCTGACCCCTAGTGGTACAGCTGGTTAATAATCTGGCTGCGGAGCTGAAAATGGATGGTTCAAACCCACATATTCTTCAACAATGGATATTTATTTCGTCCAGTTAGAATTGCAGAATTTAGACTAACTGTAAAATATAAGTGTGTAAAGATGTACTGTTCAACTTTAAAAAACACATCCGATATAATTCCTTCTTTGAGATGCTTGATATTCATGATCTGAAAAACAAAAGTGGTCATAGATCAGCACTCATAAACTGTGTTCGAATACTCACACTAACCGGACTAACTGTACTTTTTGTGACGTAAATTGAGTATGTAGCAAGCTTATTGGTCATAGTATGGATAGTTTGTCTGCCAAATGTTCCCAGATGTCGTACTACATTCGCCAAAATACGAAGTATACACGCATTGTACACTATTTCCATACTTTCATGGCCCATAATTCAATTCTTCAGAAAATGGGTGTTGCTTCACAACGTTTTCAGGTTTGAAGAAAATGGAGGAAAATATGCAGCCAAAGTCCGACGAGAGCGGATACAAATGAATTGCTTTAACTAATTATGACAAATGTTAAGAAAATGTTGAGCAAAGTAATAAAGTAATGCCTTTTCAAATAAATTACGCTACACTTTATGTTGGCTGACAATGTGTTGGCTACGCTATCCTTACCAACCACATAGCATATCATTACAGCAGTAGGTACCGGTATGTTAGCTACGCTATCCTTACCAACCACATAGCATATCATTACAGCAGTAGGTACCGGTATGTTAGCTACACTATCCTTACCAACCACATAGCATATCATTACAGCAGTAGGTACCGGTATGTTAGCTAGCTAACGTTACCTCGTTAGTTGGCTACTAATACATCAACCTGCCAGTATATTAACTGTATGCTATCTAACTAACTACCCAACGTTTATTGACTTGATAATTCAAGTCATTCTTAACTAAGTGGTATAGTCGTTGTACGTTCTCAATGGACAGAAATTCACTCTGACTATCTACTCTGGTTTCAGAGCACTCTCGTCTGAGTGTGCCAGAGAGCAGAATAACTGATGAATTTATGAATCCTCAACACTCGTTGAATATGGCCGGTGTCAGTAAACGTTGGCAAAAAAAGGTTATTCAATTGCTGCCAGCAATACCCATACTGTTCCCACAACCTAATTAAATAATGGGAAACTTATAAGAACCCAGAAAGGCTGTTTTAGCAACAAAGGAATGTTTTGTGCACCCTTGTGCAACATTATCTGAATGTCAGCACAACTGGACAGTTTTAGTGTTTTGGGAACATTTCTATTGGCATATCCCTATAATGTTCCCACAACTTAAGGAAACATTCTTGGAACCTTTTAAAGAATTGACAAAATGTGTTCTAGGAACATTCTTGCAACATCAGGTGACTGTTTTCTGCACCCTAAAATGAACATTGTAGAATCATCCACACAGTATTTGTGTTTTGGGAACACAATGTTCCTATCAGACTGTTCCCACAACCTAATGAAACATTACAGGAACCTTTAAAAAGGACATACAAAATGTTTTCTAGGAATGTTCTTACAACATCAGGTGAATGTTTTATACAAACATTCTATAATCGACTGGACAGTTTTTGTGTTATGAGAACATTTGCCGCAACTTAACGAATGTTCTGGGAACTTTGGTTTTGCTGGGCTATATAGGGAATCAGTTTAATCCAAAATGGCACTATATGGAAGGGGGTTCCATTTCAGACAAAACCAATGTTTCTGCATGAGGTTAGGTAGGTGTTAACATGAGCCTGAGGAGTTAGAAGAACATAGCGATTAGCATGGCAAGTCAAAGATCAAATACTAACGGACTTTTAGGAAAAGTTCTTACAAAGAAATGCCTAATTTGTCCCAAAGTTGAACTGTTCTAGTGTGTGTATGTGTGTGTGTGTGTGTGTGTGTGTGTGTGTGTGTGTGTGTGTGTGTGTGTGTGTGTGTGTGTGTGTGTGTGTGTGTGTGTGTGTGTGTGTGTGCATGTGCACGTGTGTGTGTGTGTGCACCAAAAAATGCAATGTACATCTGGTAGAGGAGGCCGGTGGGAGAAACGTTCAGAAGAGCTAAATGTGACTTGGCTCTGTTTAAAAGGGAATTCTTTAAAAGCAACATTTATTAAGTACTGATAGATCCTGACAAACTACCCTCTGTTCTTAATCTCTCTCTCTCCTTCTCTCTCTCTCTTCTCTCTCTCTCTCTCCTCTCTCTCTCTCTCCTCTCTCTCTCCTCTCTCTCTCTCTCTCTCTCCTCCTCTCTCCTCTCTCTCTCTCTCTCTCTCTCTCTCTCTCTCTCTCTCTCTCTCCTCTCTCTCTCCTCTCTCTCTCTTCTCTCTCTCTCTCTCTCTCTCTCTCTCTCTCTCTCTCTCTCTCTCTCTCTCTCTCTCTCTCCTCTCTCTCTCTCTCTCTCTCTCTCTCTCTCTCTCTCTCTCTCCTCTCTCTCTCTCTCTCTCTCTCTCTCTCTCTCTCTCTCTCTCTCTCTCTCTCTCTCTCTCTCTCTCCTCTCTCTCTCTCTCTCTCTCTTCATCTAAAAAGAGGAATCTAAAATGATCCCACAAAGGGTAATAGTGTACTTGGCACACTGACCAAACATCATCTAAGCTACTGAGAAGTTTTTAATTAATGAATCAGCATGATAAATGAATGATTACTGATAGGTATTGCATAATAATATGTTAGTAGTTTCCAGAGAGGTCTAGGGTAAAGGTACGATTGGTGTTAAATGGAAGGATATAACCATAACCTTGATGCTTGAGAACATTCCACATAGAGCCATTAGCAGTGATGATGTCACAAAGACAGCGTTTCCCGTAGTGACGGGGGAAAACGTTGAAGGCTCTCTCTTGTACCTGTCTTGTCTCTCTACAGCAGACATGGTGAGCAATATGTTTGGTACATTTGGTACAATAAAATTGCAGGCTTGAATCGCAGTACTCATAGTTCCGGAGTGAGAGTCACAGACTTACCTAAACCCAGAGCTCACACAGAGAGAGAGAGAGAGAGAGAGAGAGGCTGAGTGTGAGTCAGTTGCCATTTGGTACGCAAACAGAACACGTCAGACCCAACACACTAATCAATGTCCACGTTCTGCAGTGTCATCACATGCATTCTACAGAATCAATGCATAGAAGACATGTACCTGACATACAATACTGCTGTAATCTACTGGACTGTAGTTACAGCCTTCTCCTCTCTCATTCTCTTTCCCTACCTCCCTCCCTACTTCTTGTTCTCTCTCTCTCTCTCTGATACCACCTGTTGAGGGTTCTGTCTGAGCTAAACCAGACTGAATGCTGCTAGCCTGGCTAAATCACACTGAATACTGCCAACATGGTTAAACCAGATTGAATACTGCTAGCCTGGCTAAACCACACTGAATACTGCTGACTTGGCTAAACCAGACTGAAAACTGATAGCCTGGCTAAATCACACTGAATACTGCTGGCTTGGCTAAACCAGACTGAATGAATGCTGCTAGCCTGGCTAAACCAGCCTAAATACTGCTAGCTTGGCTAAACCAGACTGAATACTGCTAACATGTAACTCTGTGTTGTTGTTCAGTGTGTTCCATCAATCCACAGAGATCACTGTCAACCTTCCTATAAACGCCCTGAGATACCCTCATTAGCTACAACATGGTCTGTGTCACAAATGGCTCCCTATATAGTGCACCACAACCAGAGCCCTCTGGGGCCCTGATCAAAAGTAGTGCACCATTTGGGATATATCAAATGTCCTATCACATGAGCTCCACACGTCATAATATAACATAGACACTGAACTATTCAGATAGAAATATAACATAGACACTGAACTATACAGATAGAAATATAACATAGACACTGAACTATACAGATAGAAATAGAACATAGACACTGAACTATACAGATATAAATATAACATAGACACTGAACTGTACAGATAGAAATATAACATAGACACTGAACTATACAGATAGAAATATAACATAGACACTGAACTATACAGATAGAAATATAACATAGACACTGAACTATACAGATAGAAATATAACATAGACACTGAACTATACAGATAGAAATATAACATAGACACTGAACTATTGTAACACAGACTCAGGCTGGGTTGGATCCATATGCAGTTTTATTAAATAGCACAAGCTCAGTGAACAAACAGGCGTAGGTCGATATACCAGGGCGAACAACAATATCAGAGACAGGACATCAAACGTGGTCAAAACACAGGCAGGAGAAACCGTGACATATAACGCTCAGAAATGCAGATGGGCAAACAACACTTCGCAATGTGTGACTGAACAAGCAGGGAATACATAGTCTGGTGATGAGGATCAGGTGTGCCGTAATCAGTCCCTGTATGTGGGTACTTGGGAAATGGAGTTTACGTTAGTATTCGGGAGATTGAGACCTCCGGTGTCCGACAGGGGAATCTTCATCGGCGTTCGTGACAACTATACAGATATAAATATAACACAGACACTGAACTATACAGATAGAAATATAACATAGACACTGAACTATACAGATAGAAATATAACGTAGACACTGATCTATACAGATAGAAATATAACGTAGACACTGAACTATACAGATATAAATATAACACAGACACTGAACTATACAGATAGAAATATAACATAGACACTGAACTATACAGATAGAAATATAACGTAGACACTGATCTATACAGATAGAAATATAACGTAGACACTGAACTATACAGATAGAAATATAACATAGACACTGAACTATACAGGTAGAAATATAACGTAGACACTGATCTATACAGATAGAAATATAACGTAGACACACAGACAGAAATACCATAAATAGAGCTGACAGGATTCCTTACTCTACATATCAGATTTCTCTTTCTCCTGCCCTCTCGCTCGCTCCATCTCTCACCCCTCCCTTCTCTTTCTACTTCTACTCCCCCGCCTCTCTCTTTCAGCCCTCCCCCCCCCTCCCCCCCCCCTCTCGCTCTGCTACCTGGTCTAACCATGGTCACCACTCATGCTCTGTCTGATCGTCTTCTGGCTGGCTGGCTGGCTGCGGGGACGATCCGATTGGACACACACCTACTTCCAGAGCTAGTGTTCCGTAGGGTTCCATGGTGTTCCATAGTGTTCCGGAGGGTTCGGTGATGTTCCGTACATCTTGTCCCCACTGCCAAGGGGTCACAGATGTAGCTTTGCCCTCCCCTCCTCCTCTCCTCCCCTCCTCCTCTCCTCTCCTCTTCTCCCCTCCTCCTCTTCTCCTCTCCTCTTCTCCTCTCCTCCTCTCCTCCTCTTCTCCTCTCCTCCTCTCTCCTCTCCTCCTCTCCTCCTCTTCTCCCCTCCTCCTCTCCTCCTCTCCTCTTCTCCTCTACTAATTTCTCTTTCAATTGCACTTGTCTGTCTGTCCCTCTTTTTTATCTCTCTTTCTTTGTCTCTCTCTCTCTCTCTCTCTCTCTCTCTCTCTTCCTCTCTCCTCTCTCCTCTGTCTCTATGTGACTGCTTTGGGCCCCAGCTTCATTCCTGTATGAATCTAATATTCCTTCCTGTATGAATCTAATAATGATTTATCCTGACTCCTAGTCAGGGCTGGACCACGAGAGGAGGAGAGGAGGAATAGTTGGAGGAGGATGAGGGTTAACAGACACGGAGGAGTGTAGCTGAGACAACGATTATTGTAAATAGTCAGATTAAATAATAGTTTGATTTAAACTTTGCTGTGAAGAAGAACGATTTACCTAATAATCCTGTTTACATGACACATCTGAAATCAGGCTGCCTGATGGGAATAGAAAATAGATGTTCTACCATAACGACCAGGCTATTTTGGGGAAGCCTATTTGATTCTGAGTTCAGACATATAAAGTTTATATGTGAAAACTATTTCTAAGATGCATACTTTCAGTTTTTCCAAACGCACTTCACTCGTGGGTAAGCGTAGAGAGAAGCTGGCGCTGCTGGTGTTGACACTTGCTCAGATCAAATACACCCAGCTGGAGTTGACTTAGCTTCACAAGCCAATCGCAAAATATGACAGAGCTGAAGCAAATCGTGCAATCTTGCCAGATTCATATCAACAATTTAATTTCGTAACATCGCACAGTGTGAAAGACTGAATCCGACGTACAGTCTGCAAAGACCTAAAGTCTCAAATCTTATCCTATTCCCTAATGCACTACTTTTGGCCTACACTATACATATAGAAAGGTAAGTGGAAGCCCCTTCAAATGAGTGAATTTGGCTATATCAGGCACAGCAGTGCTGACTGGTGTATAAAATAGAGCACACAGCCATACAATCTCCATAGACAAACATTTACAGTAGAATGGCATTACTGAAGAGCTCAGTGACTTTCAACGTGGCACCATCATAGGATGCCACCTTTCCAGCAAGTCAGTTCGTCAAATGTCTGCCCTGCTAGAGCTGCCCCAGTCAACTGTAAGTGCTGTTATTTTGAAGTGGAAACATCTAGGAGCAACAACGGCTCAGTCACAAAGTGGCAGGCCACACAAGCTCACAGAACGGGACCGCCGAGTGCTGAAGCGCATAGTGCGTAACAATTGTCTATCCTCGGTTGCAACACTCACTACCGAGTTCCAAACTGCCTCTGGAAGCAATGTCAGTACAATAACTGTTTGTCGGGAGCTTCATGAAATGGGTTTCGGCTGCTGAGCAGCCGCACACAAGCCTAAGATCACCATGTGCAATGCCAAGCGTCAGCTGGAGCTCGCCGGCATTGGACTCTGGAGCAGTGGAAACGCGTTCTATGGAGAGATTAATCATGATTCACCATCTGGCAGTCCAATGGACGAATCTGGGTTTGGCGTATGCCAGGAGAACGCTACCTGCCCCAATGCATAGTGCCTACTGTAAAGTTTGGTGGAGGAGGAATAATGGTCTGGGACTGTTTTTCATGGTTCGGGCCCCTTAGTTACAGTGCAGGGAAATCTTAATGCTACAGCATACAATGACATTCTAGACGATTCTGTGCTTCCAACTTTGTGGCAACAGTTTGGGGAAGGCCCTTTCCTGTTTCAGCAAGACAATTCGCCCGTGCACAAAGGGAGGTCCATACATACAGTGGGGAGAACAAGTATTTGATACACTGCCGATTTTGCAGGTTTTCCTACTTACAAAGCATGTAGAAGTCTGTAATTTTTATCATAGGTACACTTCAACTGTGAGAGACGGAATCTAAAACAAAAATGCAGAAAATCACATTGTATGATTTTTAAATAATTAATTTGCATTTTATTGCATGACATAAGTATTTGATCACCTACCAACCAGTAAGAATTCCGGCTCTCACAGACCTGTTAGTTTTTCTTTAAGAAGCCCTGCTGTTCTCCACTCATTACCTGTATTAACTGCACCTGTTTGAACTCGTTACCTGTATAAAAGACACCTGTCCACACACTCAATCAAACAGACTCCAACCTCTCCACAATGGCCAAGGCCAGAGAACTGTGTAAGGACATCAGGGATACAATTGTAGACCTGCACAAGGCTGGGATGGGACACAGGACAATAGGCAAGCAGCTTGGTGAGAAGGCAACAACTGTTGGCGCAATTATTAGAAAATGGAAGAAGTTCAAGATGACGGTCCATCTCCCTCGGTCTGGGGCACCATGCAAGATCTCACCTCGTGGGGCATCAATGATCATGCGGAAGGTGAGGGATCAGCCCAGAACTACACGGAAGGACCTGGTCAATGACCTGAAGAGAGCTGGGACCACAGTCTCAAAGAAAACCATTAGTAACACACTACGCCGTCATGGATTAAAATCCTGCAGCGCACGCAAGGTCCCCCTGCTCAAGCCAGCGCATGTCCAGGCCCGTCTGAAGTTTGCCAATGACCATCTGGATGATCCAGAGGAGGAATGGGAGAAGGTCATGTGGTCTGATGAGAAAAAAATATAGCTTTTTGGTCTAAACTCCACTCGCCGTGTTTGGAGGAAGAAGAAGGATGAGTACAACCCCAAGAACACCATCCCAACCGTGAAGCATGGAGGTGGAAACATCATTCTTTGGGGATGCTTTTCTGCAAAGGGGACATGACGACTGCACCGTATTGAGGGGAGGATGGATGGGGCCATGTATCGCGAGATCTTGGTCAACAACCTCCTTCCCTCTGTAAGAGCATTGAAGATGGGTCGTGGCTGGGTCTTCCAGCATGACAACGACACGAAACACACAGCCAGGGCAACTAAGGAGTGGCTCCGTAAGAAGCATATCAAGGTCCTGGAGTGGCCTAGCCAGTCTCCAGACCTGAACCCAATAGAAAATCTTTGGAGGGAGCTGAAAGTCCGTATTGCCCAGCGACAGCAACGAAACCTGAAGGATCTGTATGGAGGAGTGGGCCAAAATCCCTGCTGCAGTGTGTGCAAACCTGGTCAAGAACTACAGGAAACGTATGATCTCTATAATTGCAAACAAAGGTTTCTGTACCAAATATTAAGTTCTGCTTTTCTGATGTATCAAATACTTATGTCATGCAATAAAATGCAAATTAATTACTTAAAAATCATACAATGTGATTTGATGGATTTTTGTTTTAGATTCCGTCACTCACAGTTGAAGAGTACCTATGATAAAAATTACAGACTTCTACATGCTTTGTAAGTGGGAAACCTGCAAAATCGGCAGTGTATCAAATACTTGTTCTCCCCACTGTAAGTGGTTTGTTGAGATCGGTGTGGAAGAACTTGACTGGCCTGCACAGAGCCCTGACCTCAACCACATCGAACACCTTTTGGATGAATTAGAATGCCAACTGAGAGCCAGGCCTAATTGCCCAACATCAGTGCCCGACCTCACTAATGCTCTTGTGGCTGAATGAAAGCAAGTCCCCACAGCAATGTTCCAACATCTAGTGGAAAGCCTTCCCAGAAGAGAGGAGGCTGTTATAGCAGCAAAGGGGGACTAAGCACTACCTAGGCTTAGGGAATGATTTAAGCCATAGCATCTGGTCAAATGTAGTGAGGGAATAGTGTATTTTCAGCTTTGTGGCTTTCATCAAAAGTTGTTCACTATCTAGGGAATAGGGTGTAATTCAAGCCATAGCCTCTGGTCAACGGTAGTGCACTATGGAGTGACTAGGATGTCATTTAGGATTCACATACTTTCATTAATTCCAGGAAGCACAGGGAGCTGTTCCTAGAAACTACAGTCCAAAATATGAGGGAAGGGAATTAACATAACCCCCCCCCCCACATACACATGACATAACGACACACACACATAAGGAGCTCAGGTGTGACATGACAGACACCAAACCCTTGGGCTGCTCTCCTGCACCTGCTCTCCTCTGCGTTTCTGTGTGTGTGTGTGTGTGTGTGTGTATGTGTGTGTGTGTGTGTGTGTGTGTGTGTGTGTGTGTGTGTGTGTGTGTGTGTGTGTGTGTGTGTGTGTGTGTGTGTGTGTGTGTGTGTGTGTGTGTGTGTGTGTGTGTGTGTGTGTGTGTGTGTGTGTGTGCGTGTGTGTGTGTGTGTGTGGTCCAGGGTAAATGGTGGTGGTCCAAGGTTAAGGGTAGTGGTCCATGGTAATGGGTGGTGGTCCAGGGTAATGGGTGGTGGTCCAGGGTAATGGGTGGTGATCCAGGGTAATGGGTAGTGGTCCAGGGTAATGGGTGGTGACCATGGTAAAGGGTGGTGGTCCAGGGTAATGGGTAGTGGTCTAGGGTAATGGTTAGTGGTCCAGGGTAATGGGTAGTGGTCCAGGGTAAAGGGTAGTGGTCGAGGGTAAAGGTCCAGGGTAAAGGGTAGTGGTCCAGGGTTAAGGGTAGTGGTCCAGGGTAAAGGTCCAGGGTTAAGGGTAGTGGTCCAGGGTAAAAGTCCAGGGTTAAGGGTAGTGGTCCAGGGTAAAGGGTAGTGGTACAGGGTAAAGGTCCAGAGTTAAGGGTAGTGGTCCAGGGTTAAGGGTAGTGGTACAGGGTAAAGGTCCAGGGTAAAGGGTAGTGGTCCAGGGTTAAGGGTAGTGGTACAGGGTAAAGGTCCAGAGTTAAGGGTAGTGGTCCAGGGTTAAGGGTAGTGGTCCAGGGTTAAGGGTAGTGCTACAGGGTAAAGGGTAGTGCTCTAGTCAAAAGCAGTTCATAGGGAATACGGTGCCATTTGGGATGTTATATATAATATAACCCACACGTCTCAGCGCCACCGCCTGAACACACATAAATACTGTGTAGCATTTCGCTACACCCGCAATAACATCTACTAAATACTGTATGAGACCAATACAATTAGATTTTAGTTGATTGTATCGCTCCCTGTCGCTCTTATTTAGTGGGGTAATGGTCTGCATGTGTGTGTGTGTGTGTGTGTGTGTGTGTGTGTGTGTGTGTGTGTGTGTGTGTGTGTGTGTGTGTGTGTGTGTGTGTGTGTGTGTGTGTGTGTGTGTGTGTGTGAGTGTGTGTGTGTGTGTGTGTGTGTGTGTGTGTGTGTGTGTGTGAGATTAAAATATCCATCAAGCTTGGAAGAGTTAGTCGTATGTGAGGGATTTATTGTCATACTTAGCCGATCACTAGTCACGACTATAAATCCTATGAATTATCACGCTTTTTTTATGGTGTGATGATTTGTGTTTCTATTTGTGTTTCTATTTCTCAGTTCCACTTAAAAATATTAGAATGTTAGAATATTAGAATATTAGAATGTTAGAATATTAGAATGTTAGAATGATAGAATATTAGAATGTTAGAATGTTAGAATATTAGAATGTTAGAATGTTAGAATATTAGAATACTGGATTTATTATTGACTGCTTTAATGTATTATGTCTTGATTAAGATATTGAGGGGTTTGATATTATTTTCTTGATCCTTCAAATTAAATCATATCATCTGTGTAAGGCCTATGATCCCCACATGTGTATGATCCACTATTGATGGTTTAGTGATTCTCTACACTAAACCTGTTTGTTTTGTCACATAAACTGAAATTAGACAACTATTAAAATTTTAGCAACCAGGAAATGGCAGAGAGATGTCAGGTTCTGACTGTGGCTAGGTCTCTGGCTCCCTCTAGTGGGGGAGTTGGAGGGCCGCGGTTAGAGCTTGGCAGTGCACTGGGTGTTTTCTGTGTTAGTTCATTTCTATCCACAATTAGAGACAGCTCTAATTGGGGATTGTACTTATGTGTCGATGGGTTAAGACAGTTGAACTAAGCTCATGAGGAATTAATAAACTGTATTCTTTAAGAATCAATGGGTATATTTTAATTACATCAGAAGTCCAAAAAATGTACTAAGCAACTGCAGATCGAACCTTTAAAGTGTCTTAGAAAATAACCTGGGACCCTCTGTGTATTTCTCTTCAACATTCCCTCCCCTTCTTGCGTGCATCCACTAGGAGCTGGGAACGGTCGCTAGCTACAGGACTCCGGTCTTACCGTCCGACAGCTCGTGTCCTTATGACTGACACCACCACTCAGACCCGTAAAAATACCCCCAACACACACACATCACTTTCGCTGCACGTCATCATTCATTTTAAATGAGGTGTAAAGACACACCTAGTAAATCAATGTGTATCCAGTCCTGATAGGCTAGGCTTCAACACTAGGCCCAGGGCTGTGTCCAAAATGATTCCCTATTCCCTATTTAGTCCACTACTTTTGACCAGGGACCTGGTTAAAAATAAATGAACTAAATAGGGAAGAGTGTAAAAACTAGTGGACTATATAGGGAATAGGGAATGATTTGGGACATACCCCTGGACCTAGTGTAGTAGCCTTTAACCCACATTTAAATTGAATGATGATGTGCAGCGAAAGTTGATAATGCAACATAAGTGCCTTCTCACTGCGAAGGCTTTCCAAAGTATTCTGGAAAGTAAGGATTGCAGGTGTGTGTGAGAGAGAGAAAGAGTGAGCGAGAGAGTGGGGAGAAAAAGAGGGGCGGGGGTGAGAGAGAAAGTGTTAGTGTGACGTGTGTGTTCCAGTACTTTCCTTCCTCCTATCATGATGTATTGACTACCAAACCCATTTCATCCAGGGTAATAAGTTCGGCATCACACGGAGAGCAGCAGGAGCCTCCAACTGCCTCGAGGCACTAATACAATTCACCACCGGGAAGCCCATGTGCAGTTAGTGGTCCCAAAACACTTTCTTCAAACAACGAAATGAACGCCTAACTACACAATCCTCACTGTTAAATTGCGTGCAGTCCTGCAACAATTTTTTAACAATTCTGTTGAAAATATGAAAAACAATGTAGACTAGACTTATTTATTTTATTTATTTAATATATGAATTAATTTATCCATGTATTAGCCTGCATGTGGTAGGCTATCCCCTGCGTATGAGGGGTCGACCTTGCTGTCAATGCAAGACGAATATTGGGGAATAATTCCAGGCACAATTAAAAAATCTGGCTCTCTGTTGAGTTGAGTTTTGCAATACAGTAGCGACGGCATCCATCCATCCATCCATCCATCCTCTCTCGGGATTCCACCGGGTCAGGTGACGCGTTCCATCTCAGTTCGAAGCTCAGAGAGCATTCTAACCTCAAGAGCGGTCCTCGGAGCCAGCCCGAGTTTTAACGACAATAATTCGCTTAGATATAGGCCTACGGGATATATACATGCAAAATAGACATAAGTATATTGTTTAAGATACATTTGGTGCCTAAATGGGTGAAATCGGTTAATTTAAGACAAGTGTAGCCTATTGTCGCCGGCTGCCAAATCATCTTACGCACGATACGTTAGCCTCCTGAAGAGAAACAAGTTCAAACTGAAAGACAGTTTGTCATTCATGCTTTTAAACGTGGCATAGTGGATACGCAGGGAAATGTAGCCTAAACAGTTACAAAAACATATTTTTCGTCTCTGTAGACATGCGTAGACTATTGGATCTGGATCGACTTTAGCTCAAATGTCAACGCTGCGAGTTTTTGGCGATTGGCTGAAACAGCAAGTCTGAGGCAAGGCTCCGGATGACGAGGATACCGACGTTATTTTGTTTCAATAAGTCAGAGTTACAGGGAATATCAATGTGATCCTTTACGCCCATTGATAGGTTATTACATTAATCTGTACTCATTCGTTTTCACATTTTTATTTTGACACACAGCTCGAGAGTGGAGGGGCAAAGATAAGATCAGGACTGGGTGCACGTGTTTGTGAGAATTACCGGAGACGCAGACATCTAAACGGGTCGGTTTGTAGGCTACCGCAA
>CM042424.1:524407-561907 GCA_023634145.1 Thymallus thymallus | reverse complement strand
TATCATGCAGGACATTAAGTTATCCTCTTTAAACATCAATGGTGCAAGAGACATTAAAAAAAGAACAATGTTTTATGAACTGCTGAAAATGAAAGGTATAGATGTAGGGTTTGTACAAGAAACACATAGTGATGCAGGAAATGAGGTGGAATGGAAGAGAGAGTGGGAAGGACAGGTGGTCCTTAGTCACAAGACTAACATGAGTGCAGGTGTAGCTATCTTATTTTCTAAGAATTTTACACCCACAGATTATAAGGTGGAAGAGATAGTGCAAGGTAGACTGCTTAAGGTAAAAGCAAAAATTGAAAATATTGTAATGGTTTTTATTAATGTCTATGCACCAGTGGTGGCAGTAGAGAGAATGCTATTTCTGGAGAAACTCTCAGACACAATAACAAACTGCAGTGGGGAGGAATATTTGTTTATTGGTGGTGATTTTAATTGCACTGAAAAAGAGATGGACAGGAATCATGTTGAACCTCATATGGCATCACGTCGTAGCTTTGCACGCTTAGTAGAAACCCATGCTCTCTGTGATGTATGGCGTAATTTAAATGGAACTGATAGACAATATACTTGGACACATGTAAGAGACAACTCCATCTCTCTAGCCAGGCTAGACAGGGTGTATTGTTTTGAGCATCACTCTCAAGTCTTTAAAAAGTGTTATATAACCCCAGTAGGGTTTTCAGATCACAGTCTAGTCACAGCTGTACTCTTTATTAATTCTGTGAAGCACAGGAGTGCCTATTGGCATTTGAATACCTCCCTATTAGGTGATGCTCATTTCAAGAAGTGTTTTTGTTATTTTTGGGAGAGATGGAGATCTCAGAAGCATCTTTTTTCATCCCTTCAAAAGTGGTGGGATGTGGGCAAAGTTCAAATTCAGCAATTTTGTGTGCAATACACTTTCAATGTCACCAGAAAGAGCATCCGGTCAATTAAACATTTGGAGAAGGAAATTGTAGAAATACAAAATATTGCAGAGTCTACAGGAGAACAAGGTCACATTAAGACACTCAAGTTAAAAAATACACATTTGGCTGAACTGCTGGATATCAGAGCGCAAGGGGCATTGGTGAGATCAAGGTTTCAGAGTATCTCTGAAATGGATGCCCCATCTAGGTTCTTTTTTGGTCTGGAAAAAAAGAAAGGTCAGAGTAGAATAATGCACTGCCTTCGCTCTGCCTCTGGACAAGAACTCAAGAGCTCTCAGGAGATCCGGAAAAGGGCTGTAGAGTTTTATGCTGAGCTCTACACTTGTCAAAGGGTAGAAGCTCCAGAGGTGGAACAACAGTTCTATGAGGGGTTACCAAAAGTGTCTGTGGAAACTAATAAAGAGTTGGAGCTTCCATTGTCATTGCCAGAACTTTATGCTGCAATGAATGGGATGGAGAGTGGTAGAGCTCCTGGCATTGATGGGCTACCAGTTGACTTTTATAGGTCTTTTTGGAGAACAATTGGGGAAGATCTGCTGGAAGTACTCAGTGACAGTTTAGCTGGAGGGTTGCTGCCGCTGAGTTGCAGGAGAGCAGTCATCACATTGTTGCCAAAAAAGGGGGACTTACAAGAGGTCAAGAACTGGAGGCCTGTGGCTTTGCTTTGTACTGATTATAAAATTCTCTCCAAAGCACTTTCCAACAGGTTTAGAGAGGTGATGGAGCAGATTATACACACAAACCAGTCCTACTGTGTTCCCGGAAGGTCGATTTTAGATAATATTTCACTAATACGGGATTATTTGGACCTTTCTAAAGTTTTCGGCTTAAACTCTGGTCTTATTTCTATAGATCAGGAAAAAGCTTTTGACCGGGTTGAACACCTATATCTTTGGCGCACAATGGAAGCATTTGGATTCAGCTCTGGTTTCATTGACATGATCACAATGCTGTATGGTGACATTGAGAGCGTATTGAAGATCAATGGTGGTTTGAGTGTGCCATTTAAAGTGGGAAGAGGAATTAGACAGGGTTGCTCCCTTTCAGGGATGTTGTACTCAATGGCAATTGAACCTCTCTTACATGTTTTGAGGGAAAAATTGGGTGGCACAACACAAGAGAAGGGGATACCTGGTGTACAGATTTCAGCATATGCTGATGATGTCCTAATAGTAGTTAACAGCCAAGAAGAAGTAGAGATGCTGAGTTTAAGTGTTCAACTATTTGGAATTATATCGTCGGCCAGAATAAATTGGGGTAAAAGTTGTGCTTTACAGCTGGGAGAGTGGCCTGGGGGAATACCAACACTACCAGGGGGGCTCAAATGGAATAGAAGGGGGTTTAAATATCTAGGTGTGTTTTTGGGGGATGATGAAATAATGGGGAAAAATTGGGAAGGGGTTCTAGAAATGGTACAGGGGAGATTAGGGAGATGGCGGTGGTTGATACCACGTATGTCATATAGGGGGAGAGCGTTGGTAGTCAACAACCTGGTGGCTTCTGCTCTTTGGCACCGATTAGCAGTTTTGGAACCCCCTTCAGGACTGCTGGCCAAAATACAGGCTGCGGTAGTGGATTTTTTCTGGGGAAGATACCACTGGGTGCCACAGAGTGTACTTTTTTTGCCTAAAGAAGAGGGAGGACAAGGGCTGATTCATCTGGCCAGTAGGACCGCTGCTTTCCGTCTTCAACACGTAAAGAGGATACTATATGGAAAGGATGAGATTTGGAGGCCGGTGACGGAAGCACTGCTGCAAAAGGTGGAAGGGCTGGGATTGGACAGAACACTGTTTTTAATGGATTTAAACACAGTTTCACTACAAGGAGTTTCACCATTTTACAGTGGGCTCTTCAGAGTGTGGAAGCTGATAGGCTTTTGTAATATTTCAACAACAGAATCGCTGCATTGGTTAATGAAAGAAACTCTAATCCATGGAGGTAGATTGGATGTCACAACTGAGGTGTCACCAAATATGTCGCTGAGGTTGAAAAAAGGTGGCATCATTACATTACAGGATCTGGTCCAGCTGACAGGCCCAACACTGGAGGAGACGGATCCAGTGGCCGAAAGACTCGGGGTGAAGTCTAAGAGAGCGGTTGGACATTTGTTGGAGAAATACAGAAACGTTTTGTCAACAGAAGATTGGGCACTACTCAGCAAATGGACAGGGGGTGCCTCAAACACAAAAGAACCCTTTCCAGTATTGGGTTTTGACCTCAGCACTCTAGGAGAGCAGACACCATTATCTCCTCCTGCAGTGGGTGAGGATGAAATAGTAGAATTGAACACAGATACTGGAAAAGTGTTCTACAAACTTTGTGTGAAAGTCCTAAACAAAAGAAAACTAATTGAAAAAAAAGATACTCCATGGAGAAAAAAACTTGGTGTCCAACCAGAGGTTAAGCCAGCATGGAGGGCCCTGTACAAACCTCCACTGACCAAGTGGGCGGGGGATCTGCAGTGGAGGGTGATACATGGGATTGTAGCAGTAAATGCTTTTGTGACTGTGATTAATCCTTTGTGCTCAAGTCAATGTCCTTTTTGTAAATGTAGAGAGACTATCTTTCACTGTTTTCTAGAATGTGACAGGCTTAAACCACTGTTTCTTGTATTGGAATCATTGTTCAGAAAAGTGGGGGAAGTTTTCAATTCTACTCTTTTTATTTTTGGTTATCCGTACTCCAGAAAGTTTAGAGCAAAATGCCAACAGCTAAATTTTCTGACAGGACAGGCTAAAATGTCCATATATTTGAGTAGGACACGTAAAATTGAAAATGGAGATGGACCCCTAGTGGAAGGACTTTTTAAAGCAATGATAAAAGCAAGAATAAAGCTGGATTATGTGTATTTTAGAGAAATGGACAATATACAGGGGTTTGTAGATACATGGGGAGGTGGACTGTGTATGATGATGGGGGAGGAATTAAGTTTTGTTGATGTATTAAGTTAAGCAATATAATTCACCGTAGGATGTTGCCATGGTGACTGTGTTTGTCCTGATGGTTGTGTGTGATTGAATTGGTATAGTTGTTATAACCAACTGTTGAAAAAATAACTATTGGAAAAACAGTTTTTGCATCTTAAATTGATACAATAAAGATGGGTAAAAACTCAAACTCAAACTCTCTCTCTCTCTCTCCCTCTCTCTCTCTCTCTCTCTCTCTCTCTCTCTCTCTCTCTGATGCTAATATCAGGGAGAGCAAAAAGCTTTTTTGAAAACACACACAGTGATTGTTCTGCGGTATAGGACATCTATACATTATACACACAACTGTAGTGGGAAGTGGATGCCAATATCAGCCAGTCACTCAACCTATCAGAGGGCTGAATACTAACGTTCTGGTGTACAGCGTCCCAAATGGAACCATATTCCCTATATGTCGTGCACTGCTTTTGACCAGGGCCCACTAATGTTGTCGTGCTAGGTTTTGAATATATCCTGCCTAGTGTCTACAAAAAATGTCTACTTGATAAAAGACTCAACACAGAAACTTAACCTTAACTAGGTCCTTCACAACCATGAACACACAGAAACCTTAACTAGGTCCTTCACAACCATGAACACACAGAAACCTTAACTAGGTCCTTCACAACCATGAACACACAGAAACCTTAACTAGGGCCTTCACAACTTTGAACACACAGAAACCTTAACTAGGGCCTTCACAACTTTGAACACACAGAAACCTTAACTAGGGCCTTCACAACTTTGAACACACAGAAACCTTAACTAGGTCCTTCACAACCATGAACACACAGAAACCTTTGATAGCCTAGCTGAACTGAACTGCAGTTGAATTAATTTACAGTACAGTACAGGTAGGTTTCTCCCTGCGGGTAAAACTGGTTGAAATGTCATCAGCTCTACAACTGCTTTGCCTCTGGGCTGTTACAGTAGATTGCTGTAAGAGAAAAGTGCAACGTTGACTAAACGTTACTGTGGGTGTTTGTGTGTGTGATTCCTCTCCTCCAGCTGTCTCCATCTGGGTCTCAAATAGCACCCTCTTATCTGAAGTGCACTACTTTTAACCAAGGATCATAAGGAATGTGGTGGCATTTGGAACTAGGCCTTTATCTAGTCGGGCAGCAACCTCACGGTTCACGCTGCCACATCACTACACATCGGGGTGGGGGTGGTGGGGGGGGTTGACTTTGTCTGTCTGTGTGTGATCATTACAGAAGCTAGGAGTGTGTCAGAGCAGTGTAATGGGGGAGTAGCACAGCCGTCAGGAGTCATCCTGACACACACACACACATCCCGCAAGGAGAATGGTTGTGTGTATGAGGTCACACTCTGCTTGGTGGCTTGAAGGCATTGTGTGTGTGTGTGTGTCTGTGTTTCTGTGTTTGTGTCTGTGTGTGTCTGTGTGTTTCTGTGTGTGTCTGTGTGTTTCTGTGTGTGTCTGTCTGTGTCTGTGTGTGTATGTGTGTGTCTGTGTGTGTGTGTCTAGTAATCTGTGCCACCTTGGTTAACCCTATTAGACTTGGATGGATAAACTCAGACATAAAGACAGCCAGTACTCTGTCATCACCTGGTCCTGGATCTCACTAGCCTGGTCCAAGATCTGATTTAACTTGCCTGGACCCAGATCTCACTAGCCTGGTCCCAGATCTGATTTAACTTGCCTGGACCCAGATCTCACTAGCCTGGTCCCAGATCTGATTTAACTTGCCTGGACCCAGATCTGATATCACTTGCCTAGACCCAGATCTGATATCACTAGCCTGTTCCAGATATGATATCACTAGCCTGTTCCCAGATCTGATCTCACTAGCCTGGCCCCAAGATCTCACTAGCCTGGTCCCAGATCTGATATCACTAGTCTGGTCCCTGATCTGATGTCACTAGTCTGGTCCCAAATCTGATATCACTAGTCTGGTCCCAGATCTGATATCACTAGTCTGGTCCCAGATCTGATATCACTAGCCTGGATCCATATCAGTTTGTGAGAGTGAGAAAGAGAGACAGAGAGCGAGAGAGAGAGAGAGAGAGAGAGAGAGAGAGAGAGAGAGAGAGAGAGAGAGAGAGAGAGAGAGAGAGAGAGAGAGAGAGAGAGAGAGAGAGAGACAGAGAGAGGGAGAGAGAGAGAGAGAGAGAGACAGAGAGAGAGAGAGAGAGAGAGAGACAGACGAGAGAGAGAGAGAGAGAGAGGGAGAGAGAGAGAGAGAGAGAGAGAGGGAGGGAGAGAGAGAGAGAGAGAGAGGGAGAGAGAGAGAGAGAGAGAGAGACGAGCAGCTTAATCTGGGGCTCATTCTCTCTCTCTTTGTCTCTCTTTCTGTGTCCCTGCTTTTCACACTCTGTCTTATTGTGGGTATATTGACATTTTCCCTCTTCACATGTCTGGAGGGGCCGTGATGCTGCTACTGCTACAGTGTGTCAGTCCTCTAGAGAACAACCTCACTGCCAACAAACCAAGCATTACTGTTAGTTAAAGGGGCAATCTGGGATTTGCATATGAATGATATATAGCTATTCTAGAAGAATATAACCTTTCAACGTATCTTGAGCTTAGTTCAACCATCGTACCCCATCAAAACAGGAACTAAATATAAGCTTGTTTTACTCCGTTGCTCAGAAACAAACATTGTAGCCTATAGCTTCAACACATTATTAAAACTATAATCACATGGATAGTCAATCCATAGCTCTGTCTACGAATTTGAGAGTGGTTACATTTCTCCAGCCCCGACCCTCAGCTGTTTACCAAAATAAAGTGTCAATTTTATTGTTGTTTCAATCCCAGATTGCCCTTTTTATGAGGCATTTATGTGTCTGTAAGCCAGAGTGTTTTGTCTGTCTTTGAGCAGATGTTCTGTCTATGAATGTGTTCCTTTCAGATAAAATAGCTGCTACTACTGGGGCCTAAACTATCAGCAGCCAACTATCTCCTGAGTGTATATGTGTGTGTGTGTGTGTGTGTGTGTGTGTGTGTGTGTGTGTGTGTGTGTGACGTGTGTGTGTGTGACGTGTGTGTGTGTGTGTGTGTGACGTGTGGGTGTGTGCTCCTTTCAGATGGTGTGTGTGTGTGTGTGTGTGTGTGTGTGTGTGTGTGTGTGTGTGTGTGTGTGTGTGTGTGTGTGTGTGTGTGTGTGTGTGTGTGACGTGTGGGTGTGTGCTCGTTTCAGATGGAGTGTGTGTGTGTTGTATCTTGTTCAGTCAAGGGAGGCTGGTGTATGTGCTTTCATAAACCAACTTTAAGTGGTTGGTTTGAATATGTAACTCTCTCTTTCTCTCATGTGTGTGTGTGTGTGTGTGTCTACATGTGTGTGTGTGTGTGTGTTTGTGTGTGTCTACATGTGTGTGTGTGTGTGTGTGTGTGTGTCTACATGTGTGTGTCCAGGTACAGGAGGGGAGAATGCAGAGGAGCGGCTGGTGAACTACCTGTTGAGTCCAGAGCGTTATAACAAACTGATCCGTCCTGCTGTTAACAAGAGCCAGCAGGTCACCATCTCTATACAGGTGTCCCTGTCACAGCTCATCAGTGTGGTGGGTACACACACACACACACACACAGGCATGTATGCACTATCACCCACACGCTCACACAGACACACAGTGACCAGCACATTGGTGTACGGCCGATATCTCAAGCACACACAGACAGTGACTATCTGAAGCACACACAGACAGTGACTATCTGAAGCACACACAGACAGTGACTATCTGAATCACACACAGACAGTGACTATCTGAATCACACACAGACAGTGACTATCTGAAGCACACACAGACAGTGACTATCTGAAGCACACACAGACAGTGACTATCTGAAGCACACACAGACAGTGACTATCTGAAGCACACACAGACAGTGACTATCTGAAGCACACACAGACAGTGACTATCTGAAGCACACACAGACAGTGACTATCTGAATCACACACAGACAGTGACTATCTGAAGCACACACAGACAACGTGACACTAACACAGATATAACATCTTTATCCCTTTCACTTTGTCTTTCAGAATGAGAGAGAACAGATTATGACCACCAACCTCTGGCTGTTCCAGGTGATTCTCTTTACATTTACACTATTACCAGTTAACTCACACTATGGATGACTCCCAAATGGCTCCCTTTCACGATATATATAGGGCTTGGAGTGTCTACACACACATGTAGACACTCCAACCCTGTTCCTGGAGAGTTACCATCCCGTAGGTTTTCTCTCCAACCCTTATACCATTGTACATTATCTCTGTGTTTGCAATGTTGAGCTGTGAGTGTTTCTGGGTAGTGTAGTTTAAGGGTCACTGTCTGTCTCTGTCTCCAGGAGTGGAATGACTACAGACTCAGATGGGACCCAGAGAAATACGAAGGCATCAAAAAACTACGAATCCCATCTCAACACATTTGGCTTCCTGATATTGTTCTCTACAACAAGTACAGTTGAAGTCAGAAGTTTACATACACTTATGTTGAAGTCATTAAAACTCATTTTTCAACCACTCCACAGATTTCATGTTAACAAACTATAGTTTTGGCAAGTCGGTTAGGACATCTACTTTGTGCATGACACAAGTAATTCTTCCAACAATTGTTTACAGACAGATTATTTAACTTATAATTCACTATATCACAATTCCAGTATGTCAGAAGTTTCAATACACTAAGTTGACTGTGCCTTTAAACAGCTTGAAAAATTCCAGAAAAGTGGGTCATGGGTTTAGAAGCTTCTGATAGGCTAATTGACATCATTTGAGTCAATTGGAGGTGTACATGTGGATGTATTTCAAGGCCTACCTTCAAACTCAGTGCCTCTTTGCTCGACATCATGGGAAAATCAAAAGAAATCAGCCAAGACCTCAGAATAAAATTGTAGACATCCTTGGGAGCAATTTCCAAATGCCTGAATGTACCACGTTCATCTGTACAAACAATAGTACGCAAGTAAAAACACCATGGGACCACGCAGCCGTCATACCGCTCAGGAAGGAGACTCGTTCTGTCTCCTAGAGATGAACGTACTTTGGTGTGAAAAGTGCAAATCAATCCCAGAACAACAGCAAAGGACCTTGTGAAGATGCTGGAGGAAACAGGTAAAAAAGTATCTATATCCACAGTAAAACGAGTCCTATATCGACATAACCTGAAAGGCTGCTCAGCAAGGAAGAAGCCACTGCTCTAAAACCGCCACTGCACAAACGCCACTGCACAAAACTGCCACTGCATATGGGGACAAAGATCGTACTTTTTGGAGAAATGTCCTCTGGTCTGATGAAACATAAATAGAACTGTTTGGCCATAATGACCATGGTTATGTTTGGAGGAAAAAGGGGGAGGCTTTCAAGCCGAAGAACACCATCCTAACCGTAAAACACGGGGGTGGCAGCATCATGTTGTGGGGGTGCTTTGCTGCAGGAGGGACTGGTGCACTTCACAAAATAGATGGTATCATGAGGAAGGAAAATTATGTGTATATATTGAAGCAACATCTCAAGACATCAGTCAGGAAGTTAAAGCTTGGTAGCAAATGGGTCTTCCAAATGGACAATGACCCCAAGCAGAATTCCAAAGTTGTGGCAAAAGGGCTTAAGGACAACAAAGTCAAGGTATTGGAGTGGCCATCACAAAGCCCTGACCCCAATCTTATAGAACATTTGTGGGCAGAACTGATAAAGCGTGTCCGACCAAGGAGGCCTAGAAACCTGACTCAGTTACACCAGTTCTGTCAGGAGGAATGGGTTAAAATTCACCCAACTTATTGTGGGAAGCTTGTGGAAGGCGACCCGAAACATTTGGCTCAAGTTAAACTATTTAAAGGCAATGCTACCAAATACTAATTGAGTGTATGTAAACTTCTGACCCACTGGGAATGTGATGAAAGAAATAAAAGCTGAAATAAATAATTATTTCTACTATTATTCTGACATTTCACATTCTTAAAATAAAGTGGTGATCCTAACTGACCTAAGACAGGGATGATTTACTAGGATTAAATGTCAGGAATTGTGAAAAACTGAGTTTAAATGTATTTGGCCAAGGTGTATGTAAACTTCCGACTTCAACTGTATGTAACGCAGGTGCAGTGTGTGTGTGTGTGTGTGGGTGGGGGTGTCTGTCTGTGCTCATGTGCCTTTCTTCCAGCATGTGTGTGTTAATGTACCTTTGTTTGTGTGTGTGTGTGTGTGCGTCGCTTTGTTCATGTGTGTATGTGTACCTTTGTTCATGTGTGTGTATACCTTTGTTCATGTGTGTATCCATGTGTGTATAAGTCCCTCATCCTGGTTGAGGCATTCCGACATTCTCTCTGTTCCAGAACGCTCATGCGAGAAGAATCCACAGCTAAAATAAGCTTTATGTTTCTATGGCGATTTTTTATTGAAATTTAGTGCAGAAATAATGGTCCTGCTGTCTCCTCAAGGACCAGGCTGTTAACCACGGGGAGGGATTAACGAGGGGGAGGGATTAACGAGGGGAGAGTTTAACGAGGGGGAGGGATTAACGAGGGGAGGGATTAACGAGGGGAGGGATTAACGAGGGGGAGATATTAACGAGGGGAGGGATTAACGAGGGGAGGGATTAACGAGGGGGAGGGATTTAACGAGGGGGAGGGATTAACGAGGGGGAGGGATTAACGAGGAACAGTTTGTTAATGTGCAATTATACCACCTCGTTATCACACCAGTCTGTACACACTATCTATCTATCTGTTAGGGTCCCACCTTTACTCATCCCTACAGTGTATGTGTGTGTGCGTGTGTGTGTGTGTGTGTGTGTGTGTGTGTGTGTGCATCCATGCATCCATGTGTAACATTGATGTCTAACCTCTCGACCCTGCAGTGCGGACGGGGTCTACGAGGTCTCCTTCTACTGCAACGCCGTTGTGTCCAACACAGGAGACATCTTCTGGCTCCCGCCTGCCATCTACAAGTCAGCCTGCGCCATCGAGGTCCAGCACTTCCCCTTCGACCAGCAGGTTGATGTTGTTGTACTGTGGTTTTTATGGATACTATCTA
The DNA here is from genome assembly GCA_023634145.1 of Thymallus thymallus. Classification (NCBI taxonomy): domain Eukaryota; kingdom Metazoa; phylum Chordata; class Actinopteri; order Salmoniformes; family Salmonidae; genus Thymallus; species Thymallus thymallus. Next base: position 551,005 of record CM042424.1, on the reverse strand, counting down.
TGATCTATGATTCTGGAGGCTGTTACAGAAGGCTGGATCAATGAGAGCCAGCTAACTGTCCAACATTGCTTGAAATCACTTCATCATTTTGAGAAATACAGACTTAAAATTGACGCAGCATAATTAACTCAACAACAACAATAGATATATATATTAAGCATTCTTAATCGAACAGAGAAGTTACATGTAGCTGTTTATCAAAATTAGCTGGTTACTATAACAACCCTGTTTACTGGAATACCCCACTGATGTGACTGATGCTGTCTGATGTGACTGATGCTGTCTGATGCTGTCTGTGTGTCTGATGCTGTCTGTGTGTCTGTGCTGATTTGACATAAAATTTGCCCTCTGGGATAAATAAAGTATCTATCCATCTTTCAATCTATCTATCCATCTAGAACTGCACTCTCAAGTTCCGCTCGTGGACCTACGACTACACCGAAGTCGACCTCATCCTCACCAGCGACTTCGCCAGCCGGGACGACTTCACGCCGAGCGGCGAGTGGGACATCGTGTCGCTGCCCGCCCGCAAGAACGAAGACCCCAACGACATCACCTACCTGGACATCACCTACGACTTCGTCATCAAGCGCAAGCCTCTGTTCTACACCATCAACCTGATCATCCCCTGTGTCCTCATCACCTCTCTGGCTATCCTGGTCTTCTACCTGCCGTCTGACTGTGGAGAGAAGATGACCCTGTGTATCTCTGTCCTGCTGGCCCTCACTGTGTTCCTGCTGCTCATCTCCAAGATAGTACCGCCCACCTCTCTGGCTGTGCCGCTCATAGGTCGGTAGACGTAGTGGCTTGGTTTGTTCTCATCAGTTACTTCTATTCATTTCAAAATTGTAACACGTGTTGTTTTTAAAATTCAGTGTGTGTAATTCTTCCTCTGTGTGTGTATGCTGGAGGTGTGTGTTTGTGTGTGTGTTTGTGTGTGTGTTCGCCCATGAGTGCGTCTCTAATTGGCCGATGGTTATACTTACTTACTAATTGGTCAATGGATATACCTCTCCTCTCCTCTCCTCTCCTCTCCTCTCCTCTCCTCTCCTCTCCTCTCCTCTCCTCTCCTCTCCTCTCCTCTCCTCTCCTCTCCTCTCCTCTCCTCTCCTCTCCTCTCCTCTCCTCTCCTCTCCTCTCCTCTCCAGGTAAATACCTGATGTTCACTATGGTATTGGTCACCTTCTCCATTGTGACCAGTGTGTGTGTCCTCAACGTTCACCACCGCTCCCCGTCCACCCACCGCATGCCTGACTGGGTCAAACGCCTCTTCCTGCTCCGCCTCCCCGCCTTCCTCCTCATGAGACGACCCGGGAACAATAAAGTCAGGGAAAAACTTCGCCGGAAGCACGCCACTGCCGCTGCCGGGAACACCACCTCCGGGAACACTGGGAATTCCCGAGGCGGGGTGAAAAAGCGGTATTCCGACATCAAGCTGGGAGGAATCCAGACGGACTCCGACTCGTTCTATGTGAACGAGGATTCGGCCCGGAAGTTCGGCTGGAAGGTGGGTGACGTGTCGGGGGACGGTGGTGTTCCGGAGTTCAGGCGTCGCGTGGCGGTCCAGTGGGACGATGACCTGGAGGAGGCGGTGGATGGAGTGAGGTACATCGCTGAACACATGAAGACAGAGGACGGAGATGAAGGGGTGAGGAGGAGGAAGAGGAGGAGAATGGAATCTGTTCAGATGACTTGTGTAGATTTGTAATTGGCATATACATTTTTTATAATGACACATACTGTATGTACACTCTTACAAATACTCTCTCTCTACCCCTCCCAACTCTCTCTCTCCCCCCTCTCTCCCCTCTCTCCCCCCTATAGATCATAGAGGACTGGAAGTACGTAGCGATGGTAATTGACCGTCTGTTCCTATGGATCTTTATCCTGGTGTGTGTCGTGGGAACCCTGGGTCTCTTCATGCAGCCCCTCTTCCAGAGTTACAACACTCCTACTGCAGACAGCAACGAGTGAGTCACACACACACACACACACACACACACACACACACACACACACACACACACACACACACACACACACACACACACTAATATACACACACACACTAATACACACACACACACACTAATACACACACTAATACACACACACACTAATACACACACACACTAATACACACAGACACTAATACAGACACACAGACAGACATGATCACACAAACAGATGAAATTCACATAAATCTAGTAAATAAATCTAATAACACCGTTATAAATCTACTCTGTTCTCTGATCCCATATTATTCTGATATTCCTACATGGTTTACTTCTCTTCTCTCAGGTATGGTGATTTCTGAGAGCCCCTGGGAGTGAGCGTTGGAGAGGGAAACCCCGTAGCAGCTAAACGGACCTCTGTCCTACCAACTCTGGAACAACCTGTGCCAAAGCCAGCACCATCAGTAGAACTTCTCCCCTTGTCAGTACCTTAAGAAGCATTATAAGGCATTTTTGAGGAAGATTTCACTTGGACGCACTTTGAACTGTGTTCTCCTCTTTAAGAGAGTGTAGAGTAGTTGCAAATGCATTGTCTTATTTTTGGAAAATGTGGGTTTCCGCTCTCTCTCTCGCCTCTCTCTCTCTCTCTCTCTCTCTCTCTCTCTCTCTCTCTCTCTCTCTCTCTGTCTCTCTCTGTCTCTCTCTCTCTCTCTGTCTCTGTCTCTCTCTCTGTCTCTGTCTCTCTCTCTGTCTCTGTCTCTGTCTCTCTCTCTCTCTCTGTCTCTGTCTCTGTCTCTCTCTGTCTGTCTGTCTGTCTCTCTCTCTCTCTCTCTCTCTCTCTCTCTCTCTCTCTCTCTCTCTCTCTCTCTCTCTCTCTCTCTCTCTCTCTCTCTCTCTCTCTCTCTCTCTCTCTCTCTCTCTCTCTCTCTCTCTCTCTCTCTCTCTCTCTCTCTCTCTCTTTCTGGTGTTTGAAGCCATATCACTAGCAGTAGCCTATCAAAAGGAAAGGTCTAAGACTCAAAGCTAAAGGAAGGAACCTCATTTGAAGGACTGACAAATGTCATTGTGAAGATGTTATTAAAAGATGGTTTGGTTTTTAAAAGACTGACGATCACACCGCTTCCCTAGTTCCACAAAACACAGCACAACACACACTCTGCTTATTGTGGTTAAATAACAACTGTAAGTATACTATTCTACTTCCCACATATCTTGAGTACATGACAGAGTACAAAATGGCACCCTATTTCCTATATGGTGCACTACTTTCGACCAGAGCCCTATGGGCCCTGGTCAAAAAGAGTGCACTATCTGGCACCCTATTCCCTATATAGTGCACTACCTAGGGAATAGGGTGCCATTTTGGATGTAGCCCACGTTCACTTTGTATCTGCCTTAATAATAGATGAGTTCAGCTGATGACCAATATAATAATTACTATTAGAATAATACAATGACTTCAGCAGCAGGATTTTACTGATTCAGAATCAACATGACATCTGGAGGAAAACAAGAACAACTTACGATCCTGTGTCTTATGTCTAATAAAATGCTAATAAAAAACACGGTCTGTTTTACTGATATGTGTGAAAGGATGGGCTAAATACTAGGATTGCGTCCCAATAGCACCCTATGGGCCCTGGTCGAAAGAAGTGCACTATGTAGGGAGTAGGGTGTTATTTGGGATACAACCTAGAGCTTCAGAGGAGCAGAGGAAAGAGAAACGAGTCTTCAGGATGAGAAGTGGCTTTCTGACTGGCGTTCACAGCATGTGTTTAGTCTAGCTGAGATGCAAGGAAAATATCATCCATCCATTTACAGACTAACACTAATAAACATGAGCGTGGTTGGAATTATGTGAAGTTGAACATAGTACCATTCCCATGTAGTCTAGAGGTCAGGTTGAAATCTGGGGAACGTCTAGTCAGGAATGTCTAGTCTTGTCCTGCTGTGTGTTCCTTATAGAGGACGGGTTTTCTAAACAAATGTGCCAATATCTTGGCCGTTCATCTCCTGGTCCTTTCTGAGCCATCCATCTGTCAACTGTCTCTTCTTGATGAACGGTTCACATGGTTGTGCCTCCTTTTGGAGGCTCCTTTAAAAGTTTCCTACATCCTCTGAGGACTGAGGCATATTTTGGACAGCTCAGTGTGTGTGTGTGTGCGCTGTGTGTGTGTGTGTGTGTGTGTGTGTGTGTGTGTGTGTGTGTGTGTGTGTGTGTGTGTGTGTGTGTGTGTGTGTGTGTGTGTGTGTGACAACAGTTCTTATCTAGACTCTGTGCCTGTATCGTGTTTGAGTTAGTGGGTCGATACCCAGCATTATAACTACTCTCTGTAGACACTGTAACATTACCTACCACCCAGAGACTGGTCCACTACTCTCTCTGTAGACACTGTAACATTACCTACCACCCAGAGACTGGTACACTACTCTCTCTGTAGACACTGTAACATTACCTACCACCCAGAGACTGGTCCACTACTCTCTCTGTAGACACTGTAACATTACCTACCACCCAGAGACTGGTCCACTACTCTCTCTGTAGACACTGTAACATTACCTACCACCCAGAGACTGGTCCACTACTCTCTCTGTAGACACTGTAACATTACCTACCACCCAGAGACTGGTCCACTACTCTCTCTGTAGACACTGTAACATTACCTACCACCCAGAGACTGGTACACTACTCTCTCTGTAGACACTGTAACATTACCTACCACCCAGAGACTGGTACACTACTCTCTCTGTAGACACTGTAACATTACCTACCACCCAGAGACTGGTACACTACTCTCTCTGTAGACACTGTAAAACTTCCTTCGGCTCCAGAGACTACTGAAGGCTTCACAGGAAACACGCTGTTTGCACACACACACTCAAGTGCACACACACACACACACACACACACACACACACACACACACTCAGAAAGGTGAGGCCAAATGCACTCTGATTTTAATGGACACTGGGACAGTGAGTCTGGGCTGTGTGAGTGTATGTGTTTGTGTTTCTTGTGTCCAGTTCAAATACTCAAAGTGTATCTTCAGCTGTAAAGTAGTAAACCTTCCTCCTCTTCTGGTCTCTAACCTGACATTATACAGGACTGTATATTTAGGGGCTCCCAAGTGGCGCAGTGGTCTAAGACACTGCATCTCTGTGCTAGAGGTGTCACTACAGACAACCTGGTTCAAATCCAGACTGTATCACAACTGGCCGTGATTAGGAGTCCCATAGGGTGGCACACAATTGGCTCAGCGTCTCCTGAGTTTGGCCGGTGTAGGCCGTCATTGTAAATAAGAATTAGTTCTTAACTGACTTGCCTAGTTAAATAAAGGATAAATAAAATATAACACTTCATCCACACTAGTGGTCAACTCAGGCTCATGATTTAATACCATCCACATGAACTTCACTGTCATATCGAGAAGATTTAGCTCATCCAAATCCTTTTATCTCAGCACAAACTGTGAAACTCAGGCACAGAACACCATGAGCTACTTCACGTGGCGGAGGGATATCGACAAGGGCCCTATATTTACCGTGTACCCCAGTACCTATTAACTTGTCGTAATACGGACATAAAGCTGAGTGATGCGTTTCTGATGTGGGCGAGGTAGAGACCTTGGTGTGCGTCCCAAATGGCACCCTATTTCCTGTTTATAGCACTACTTCTACAAACGTAGTGCACTAAATAGAAAAACATTTGCCATTTGAGACGCCGGCCTGGTCAGGATGGGTGTTATTTAGGAGGTACTGAAGATACTGCAGTGTGCTGTGCGGTCCAACTCAGGTCCAACTCAGGTCCAACTCAGGTCCAACTCAGGTCTAACTCAGGTCCAACTCAGGTCCAACTCAGGTCCAACTCAGGTCCAACTCAGGTCCAACTCAGAAGTTTTCTGGTATCCGTCTTCATGTGGTACGTTTTCACAGTGATATACTGTAAGTAACTGGTTTACACAGGTGAATGGTATACTGTAAGTAACTGGTATACACAGGTGAAGGGTATACTGTAAGTAACTGGTTTACACAGGTGAATGGTATACTGTAAGTAACTGGTATACACAGGTGGATGGTATACTGTACACAGGTGAATGGTATACTGTAAGTAACTGGTATACACAGGTGAATGGTATACTGTAAGTAACTGGTTTACACAGGTGAATGGTATACTGTAAGTAACTGGTTTACACAGGTGAATGGTAAAAGTTAAAGCCCCCATGTAATCTTTGTCATTTTATTTTTATATCATTAAGTATAGTTGTCAAGCTGATCCTAACTGTTATAGGCCTATTTCTATTTTGCCCTGTTTATCAAAAGTGTTGGACTGGCTTTCTTGATGTCTATAGTATTCTCTCTAGTATGCAATCTGGTTTCCACTCAGGTTTTGGACGTGTCACTGCAACCTTAAGGTTTTGTAAGTTAAGTACACCATCATCAGACAGCTAAAACAACAATAGTTCTCTACATCCTGCTCTCTCTCTGTCTCTCTTTCTCTCTCTCTCTTTCTCTGCCTCTATCTCTCTCCTATGTTTTCATTCCCTACATCCTGCTCTCTCTCTGTTTCTCTCTATCCTCTCTGCCTCTGTCTCTCTTGTTCTCTGTCAGTTATCTCTGTTTCTGTCTCTCTCTCTTTCTCTCCTCTCTGTCTCTCTGTCAGTGTTTATCTCTCTCTCTCTCTCTCTCTCTCTCTCTCTCTCTCTCTCTCTCTCTCTCTCTCTCTCTCTTTCTCTCTCTCTCTCTTTCTCTCCTCTCTGTCACTGTTTATCTCTGTCTCTCTCTGCCTCTGTCTCTCTCTCTCTCTCTCTCTCTCTCTCTCTCTCTCTTCTCTCTCCTCTGTCTCCATGTCTCTCTCTCTCTTCTCTGTCTCTATGTCGCTCTCTCTCTTCTCTGTCTCTATGTCTCTCTCTATCTCTCTCTCTCTCTCTCTCTCCTCTCTCTCTCGCTCTCTCTCTCTATCTCTCTCTCTCTCTCTCCTCTCTCTCTCTCTCTCTCTCTCTCTCCTCTCTCTCTCTCTCTCTCTCTGTCTCTGTCTCCGTCTCTTTCTCTCCTCTGTCTCTCTCCTCTCTGTCAGTTATCTCTGTCTCTCTCTCTTTCTCTCCTCTCTGTCTCTACGTTTCTCTCTCTGTATTTCTCATTTTCTCTACCTCTCTCTCTTCACTAAGCGACGGCTTCAGCTGACCTACAGCAGTGATCATTTGAACACACAAACACACACTATAACAGCACCTACAGTCAACAGAGTCATTTCAGAACCTGCCTTTTGTCACTTCATCAATGTAAAAACAATCTTTATGACTTTTTATTGTTATTACATTTGCGGTTAAAATATAAAGTCTCTGTACTGACAGCTCAATGGAACACCTAATATTATGTACTCTGCTTCACTGAACATCCACGTTTTTATTCAAGTGTGGCTGCATTGTATTCTAGAATGATTCTAGGACCCTTCCTTTGTCCTCCGATTCGTTTTTTAAAATATATTTATTTCCAAAATTAGCAATTGTCATCATCTTGCAGTGTTTTACTGCTGTAGCTAAGTCTATCTGTTCTGCTGCCCGTGGGGAGTCTACAAAAAAAGAAAAAGGATTTTAAACTGGAAAACCGCCAAGCTATGTTTTTTTTTTTTCATTCTAAATTGTGTATGAGGAATAGAACTAAAAATACTGTGGTGATGAACTAAAAGTCGAGTCACTGCGGCAGCACACACACACACACACACACACACACACACACACACACACACACACACACACACACACACACACACACACAGTTTGTCATGCATGCACACACACACACAAACACACACACAAATGTTGTCACGTAAGTGCACAAACGCAAACACCACATACACACTTCTGTGTGGTGCCCACAGATAGCGCCTGTTAATGTTAAGGTCAGGCGTTGCCGAGGGACTGACTCGTTCTGCTGTGCACCAGTGTTTGATCACACACACACACACACACACACACACACACACACACACACACACACACACACACACACACACACACACACACACACACTCAGAGGAGCAGTGTTTGATCAGCCAGTTGTAGATTAGAGCTGACCCCAGAGTACTCTTACACAGAGGACAGGAATATAGAGCTAGATTAACTGGAAGGGACATAGTAGATATAGAATATAGAGCTAGATTAACTAGAAGGGACATAGTAGAGACAAAATATAGAGCTAGATTAACTAGAAGGGACATAGTAGATATAGAATATAGAGCTAAATTAACTAGAAGGGACATAGTAGATATAGAATATAGAGCTAGATTAACTGGAAGGGACATAGAAGATATAGAATATAGAGCTAGATTAACTAGAAGGGACATAGTAGATATAGAATATAGAGCTAGATTAACTGGAAGGGACATAGTAGATATAGAATATAGAGCTAGATTAACTGGAAGGGACAGAGTAGATATAGAATATAGAGCTAGATTAACTAGAAGGGACATAGTAGATATAGAATATAGAGCTAGATTAACTAGAAGGGACATAGTAGATATATAATATAGAGCTAGATTATCTAGAAGGGACATAGTAAGGACAAAATATAGAGCTAGATTAACTAGACGGGACATAGTAGAGACATAATATAGAGCTAGATTAACTAGAAGGAACATAGTAAGGACAGAATATAGAGCTAGATTAACTAGACGGGACATAGTAGAGACATAATATAGAGCTAGATTAACTAGACGGGACATAGTAGAGACACTACATTCAATCTCTCTCCTCTCATGCTAGGTTTTCAAGTGAGTAAGGCAGCGTCTTAGCCCGAGCCCCAAATGGTATCCAGTTTTGTAGTAGTGCACCATATAGGGAATATGTAGAGCACTATACAGGGAATAGGGTGCCATTTGAAACTCCGACTAAGGCTCGGTGGTGAAGAAGGCCCCAGGCAGGGAGAATCCCCCAAAAAGACAACGGCAGCAGCCTGAGGACGAGCAGAAAACTGGTCCAAACCAGAGCCATGTGTTTAGAGAGTCAGGACGTTCAGCTATCAGTACCTAGAACAGTCAGACTGTGTGAAAGTACTGTATGATCACATGGTTATATTCAATGAATGACTTGTCTTTGTCAGGGTGGATTCAAGTGGCTTGTGGATGTAAAGCTTTAAAAGCTTTAGTTTATGACTCCTGAGTATTGACATGGCCGCGTGTGTGTCGGTGGGTGGGTGATTGTGTTGCTGTGTCGGTCGGTGGGTGTGTGTGTGTTGGTGTGTGTGTGTGTGTGTGTGTGTCCTTCAGCGTCAAAACACTGTGTATTTACTCTGTGTCAACAGAGTCCCCAAAAAGGTTGAAAGTAAGACCAGTGTGTCAAATATGCTTCACTTTAATACCTGCATACCCATAGACACACAGATAGACTCTGCTTATTTGGATACAGTTGTGATAAAGTGTTGTATTCTTCTGTCTGTTTTTGTTGTATTCTTGTCCTTCTAGTCCTTTCCAGACTTTATCCTACTTCCTTAAAAATGGCCGCCATCTTCTTCTACTTTTCTTTGCCCATTCTTTATAGAGAACATGATATCACTCTCATGTCTCCCAGAATCCAACCCCAAGGTTCCCAACACCGAAGCTCCATTTACTGAATGCTTTAAAATAAAAAGATAAAAGCATTTTCTCAGGGTTATGTGCGAGTGGCTGAGAAGTTGGGGATAAATAATGCAGGGACGTCTAAAAGTTCCAGCAGAGAAGGTATTCTTATACCTAGAGACACGGCACTCCTGGCCTGAGCATTAAAAAGCTTTGGAGGAGTGGATGGGGTGAGAACGCATTTGATAGATAGATAGAGAGGTGAAACGAGAGAGGGGGGATGAGGAGGAGGGAGGCATAAAGAGGAAGGTTGAAGAGAGGTAAAGGGAGATGAAAAGAGAAGAAGAACAGAGGAGAGAGGAAGAAAGGACAATAGGTGAGAGAAGAAGAAGAAGAAGAAGAAGAAGAAGAAGAAGAAGAAGAAGAAGAAGAAGAAGAAGAAGAAGAAGAAGAAGAAGAAGAAGAAGAAGAAAGAAAGGAGAGATGAGAGGAAAGGAGAGATGAGAGATGAGAGGAGAGAAAAAGAGGGAGGAGAGGGTGGACAGTAATGGTCGTCATGACTCGTTGCCCCGGGATTTAAGAAAAACATGAATAAAAGATGTGTGAAGACACACACACGGACACAGACACAGAGCCCCAGCATTAGCTAACCAGGATGTGCTCTGGCGCGTCACACTAATCAGCCCTGATGGAAACACTAATTCCCATCCAGTTATTCCCCCACACCCTCAGCACGCCTCACTAACAGAAGGGGTGGAAACAGGTATATTGTGACTTCTCTCTGTGAGGCCTCATGCTCACCTGTCAAATAGGCAACTTAGATTCCCGGCTACGACCAGAAAAATACATTACCCAGAATTTTTGGGACATTTCTTTTAACTCAGCATGTTTAAAGCAATCACGCTAAGTCCTTTTAGTATCTGAAGATAGGGAAGGTCCTTTTGTCCAGACGGGGGGGACAAGTATTAGGGTGACACAGCCTGTCAGATGGAGGTTCCTGGATGTGGAAGGTTATTGTCCTGTCCAGGGGAAGGACCTTGTGGTCACACCAGGGTACTGATTGTGAAAACAACATCCTGTCAGAAATTGGAAATAGACACTCTTTGAAACATAAATAAGTGAAACATAAAGGACAAAATAAAATGTCTATCTGTATCTCGTTTATAAAATAAAATGTCTATCTGTATCTCGTTTATGAAATAAAATGTCTATCTGTCTCTCGTTTATAGAGAATCTTTTAAAAATATATATTTTTTTTGTCTAAAGACTGACATGCTTGTACATGTTCATATATAATATGGTTTCTGAAAGGATATGGATAAATAAAGGTAACAATTTGAAAGCTTATATTTCCCTGATTTCCGCTTATTATTGATACTATAGACATCAAGAAAGCCAGTCCAACACTTGATAATTACCCATGGCAGTGTTTTCTGTTAATTCAAATTGTCTTGCAACGTGTTCGTTTGTAAGGCTCAATCATTTATATTCAGTTGGTGTATTGTTTTGAAATAGTAATTTGTGAAGTGAACACACTTCAGAACTTGTTTGCTTCCCAAATGGCACCCAATGTTCTATTTAGTGCACTCCTCTTGACCAGGGCCTATCAAATCAAATGTCTTTCTAAAGCCCTTTTTACATCAGCAGATGTGCTTATACAGAAACCAAGCCTAAAACCCCAAACAGCAAGCAATGCAGATGTAGATTCTATAGATTAGATGAGCATAGAACAGTGATCACCAACCCTAGTCCTGGACAACTAGAGGTTCTGCACACCTGATTCAGTTCATCAATAACTAAGGTCTTGGTGGTTAGTTGATTATTTTAACCAGCTGTGATTTTACAAGAGCTTCAACAACACTTAGTAAATTAACACCTAGGTTATGTCCAAAATGGCAGCCTATTCCTTATAGCCCATGGGCTCTGGTCGAAAGTAGTGCACTATGTAGAGAATAGAGTGCCGTTTCAGATGCACATAGTATGAGGATTGGATGTCTCTTTCTAATATGCTAATTTGTAGATTATTTGCCTGACAGTGTACTGTAACTATATATTTTCTTTCCCTGGACAGAGATGTAGTCAGTCATCTATTTGGGAAGCATGGCGGAATGTTGGCTGGGATTCCATACCTATAGCTGGAGTTCGGAATTTGGAATTATCAAGGCGTAGAGGGGTAGGAAAAGCATTGTAGTACTGATGAAGTCATGGACTGTACTATCACTGATTAAAAAGGGAAACCCAGCCGCGAGCTGCCCAGTGACGCGAGCCTACCAGATGGACTGACTGCCTTCTATGCTCGCCTCGGGTCAAGCAACACTGAACCATGCATGAGAGCACCAGCTGTTCCAGGCGACTGTGTGATCGCGCTCTCCGTAGCAGATGTGAATAAATCCTTTAAACAGTTTAACATTCACAGATTACTGGGACACGTAAGCAACACTGAACCATGTATAAGAGCACCAGCTGTTCCACACGACTGTGTGATCACGCTCTCCGTAGCCAAGCATCCGCTGCCCATCTGACAAGTATCTTCACTGATATTTTCAACCTTTCCCTGACCCAGTCAGTAATACCTATATGTTTAAAGTCGACCACCATAGTCCCTGTGCCCAAGAACGCCAAGGTAAACTATCTAAATGACTATTGCCCCGTAGCACTCACATCTGTAGCAATGAAAGGCTGGTCATGGCTCGTATCAACACCATCATCACAAACACACTGGACCCACTCCAATTCACATACTGCCCCAGAAGATCCACAGAAGACACAATCTCTATTGCACTCCACACTGCCCTTTCTCAAACCTATGTGAGAATACTGTTCATTGACTACAGCTCAGCGTTCAACACCATAGCGCCTGCCCTCCAAGCTCATCACTAAGCTAAGGACCCTGGGACTGAACAACTGCCTATGCAACTGGATCCTGGACTTCCTGACGGGACGCCCCCAGGTGGTGAGGGTAGGCAACAACACATCCGTCACGCTGACCCTCAACACGGGGGTCCCTCAGGGGTGGTGAGGGTAGGCAACAACACATCTGCCACACTGACCCTCAACACGGGGGTCCCTCTGGGGTGGTGAGGGTAGGCAACAACACATCCGTCACGCTGACCCTCAACACGGGGTCCCTCAGGGGTGGTGAGGGTAGGCAACAACACATCCGCCACGCTGACCCTCAACACGGGGGTCCCTCAGGGGTGGTGAGGGTAGGCAACAACACATCTTCCACGCTGACCCTCAACACGGGGGTCCCCTATGGGGTGGTGAGGGTAGGCAACAACACATCTTCCACGCTGACCCTCAACACGGGGGTCCCTCTGGGCTGGTGAGGGTAGGCAACAACACATCCGCCATGCTGACCCTCAACATGGGGCTCCCTCAGGGGTGGTGAGGGTAGGCAACAACACATCCGCCACGCTGACCCTCAACACGGGGGGTCCCTCAGAGGTGCGTGCTCAGTCCCCTCCTGTACTACCTGTTAACCCATGCCCTCGTTGTCGTCGACTCCAACACCATCATTAATTTTGCTGACGACACTGCGGTGGTAGTCCTGATCACCGACGACAATGAGCCTATAGGGAGGAGGTCAGAGACCTGGCAGTGTGGTGCCAGGAAAACAACCTCTTCCTCAACATCACCAAGTCAAAGGAGCTGATCATGGACTACAGGAAACGGAGGGCCGAGAACATCCCCATTCACATCGACAGGTCTGTAGCGGGTTGAGAGCTTAAAGTTCTTCAGTTTCCAGAATCCCTAAAGAGCTATCAGGGTCCACACATACCAACACAGTCGTGAATAGGGCATGACAATGCCTCTTCCCCCTCAAGAGGCTGAAAAGATTTGGCATTGGCCCTCAGCTCCTCAAAAGGTTCTACAGCTGCAGCATTGACGGCATCTTGACTGGATGCACCACCGCTTGGTATGGCAACTGCTTGGCATCCGACCTCAAGGTGTTACAGGCCAAAGAGGACACTTTTGGTCATTGACAGCATGAAAGGGCTACGGCATTAATATCAACTGGATTAACTTGAGGTTTGTGTTAAAACAGAAAAACAATTCCATGGTTAAGTGTATCCATTAATTATCCTTGCTGACTCTTAGTGGATGGATGCTGCAGTGGTCTAAAAGGTGAGCTCCTGCCCCATAGATCATGGGTTCAATCACAGCTATGGGAACTTATTTTATTCCTTTTTTTGCCACCAGTGGATGGTTTTGACTTCATATCCCGACGTCCTGGGGACCTGCAATTTCTTTTTACTACAGATTCAATTTTGACTTGATTCTGGAGTGATCTCTATGGTGTGTGTGCACTGATTGTGAGTCTCTCTCTCTCTCTTTCTCTCTCTCTCTCTCTCTCTCTCTCTCTCTCTCTCTCTCTCTCTCTCTCTCTCTCTCTCTCTCTCTCTCTCTCTCTCTCTCTCTCTCTCTCTCTGTGTGTGGGAGAGTAGATGACTGATAGAGGGATAGAGGAGGTAGCTGAGGGATAGAGAGAGGAGAGAGGAGGTCTTTCTATCTCTCTCTCACGCACACACACACACACACACACACACACACACACACACACACACACACACACACACACACACACACACACACACACACACACACACACACACACACACACACACACACACACAATACCTGTCTCCCTCTCTCTCTCTCTCACACGCACACACACAATACCTCTCTCCCTCTCTCTCTCTCACACACACACACACACAATACCTCTCTCCCTCTCTCTCACACCAACACACACACACACACACACACACTATCTCTCTCTCTCCAGTGCTCTCTTTCTCTCACACACACACACCCAGGGGGCTTCACATGGCGGCACAGATGTTGTTTGCTCCGTAATTCATTGTCTCATTAAACTATTGAGTTAAGCTTTGCTTACTGTCTCATATTAGAGTTGTGTGATTAAATATGCTCTCTCTCACACACACACTCTCTCTCGCTCTCTCTCTCTCTCTCTCTCTCTCCCTCTCTCTCTCTCTCTCTCTCTCTCTCTCCCTCTCTCTCTCTCTCTCTCTCTCTCTCACACACACTTTTAGAGCCATGTGTGTTTAATCCGTTACCCATAGTTGAAACACCCCTTACAGCCTATAGGCTAAGACCGACCAAACGAAACCGCTCCCGTGGTCCTGGTCACTTTGTCCTGATGATGAAAGGTTTGTGTTGACTCGTCTGCCTCGCGCTAGACTAGGTACCCTATTCCTAATGACTCCGTTTGATGACGTCAAGCCAAGCGTTACAAATGGAGGCTAAAATTAATCAGCAGCTCACGGGGGAGCCGATGGTGGCGTGACGTTTACACCTAAAAGCAATCTCAATCTTCACCAGGGCGGAAAGTTGTTTTGGAGAGAAGCAATAACTTGTATTTCCAAACCACGGGAGTTCAGATAAGTTAACTCAACTGCCTAGTCAACAAATTGATTGAATACTTTCTCTGAACTGAGAGGTAAACATTCCAATGCGACAATTTGAGCGATATCATTGTAATTTCGAAGCCAACGCATAGGCTATACGTAATTTAGGCAAAATCCTCTCCAAATGTGTTATTATCAACTTACTCGATATGAAATGAATATGTCACCCAGCTAACATGTAACATAGTCCATCAAGTTCTTATCCGACGCCAGCAGCGCCAATAGCTTGAGGCTAGGCTACAAACGGTGTACGATGTGCTGTCCATGGTGCTGAAATCTATTCCTCAGGACTTCAGTCGGAAACGGCAAATAAATAAATCCAGTTACAATGTCTTCTTCGGCTTAAACTCGTCTGTTACACCGACTTCTTTGATGTGTTTGTACACTTATCTATATTTTTGTGTTCCGTTTGGAGTGGTTCGCGTAAGGTAGCGCCCAAAGGGTGGGACGAAGCGAAGTTCCGTATCACTCTCGTGAGCCAAGCTGCGTACCGGCAGTCTCACAGCGCAATACGCTAACCGGAGAGAGATATACATTTGGTGCTGTTTGTAGCCTGCTGTTTTCTGTTTACCGACTAAATCGCCGTTATTTCACAGGGGAGGAACAGTTCCCCAGTAGACTACCGGACGAGAGATGAATCCAGCTGCGCGAGGGACTTTGCTGCTCCTCGTCTTTGTATTGATAATGCAAGGTAATACACTTTAACCAACTCAACGACCGTGTAGTTGAATTAAATTATTGTTTCTTGTATTTTGCTTAGTTTTCATAATAAGCAATATGAATTTTAAACTTTCCTTGTTTTTGAAGAGAAAATAATAGAGGTATAAGATGCTGTTGGTTTTGCGTCGCAGAGTCGGGTGTACCTCCCTTGGAAACGGTGGACTGTCTTAGTGAAAAACTGTGTTTCGTTATACATTCTTGTCCTGTCTTACAACAATGTGTGAAACTGTGTAATTATTACATGTTTGGACGAATGTATACTTATTTAGTCAACTGAGTGACACCTGAGTGTTTCTATGGATACATCGAAGAGGAATAGAGAATTTGACGTGCAATATTTATGATTCACTTTTTGCGGACACAATGTATTGACCAAAACAGAGGGAAATCATATATAGCTGCTCTATTTACAAGTTACTTACAGAAAGTTAGACTAAACATCACAATAGCGCTTATAGGCCCATGATTTAACATGTTGAACGTTCTTCTTTGGACAACATCCATATGAAAACGAAGCGTTGTCATGCGAAGTAGACCAACGTGATTGAATAGCGTGAAACACTGTCATCATAGCCTATCCAGGCTTGTCTAAGCGGGGGAGGTTGATGTAGGCCTGCATGCAAAATGTGTTTGGATTCAGAATAATTTATAACTCGAATACGTGATGTTGTTTATGTTATTGTTAACAAATAGAGAGAGAGAGAAAGAGAAAGAGGGAGTAAACAAAACTTGATCTGATTTCGGAACTGCAGGCCTAATAAACATTGTAACATCATCCCTCCCTCCCTCCCTCCCTCCCTCCCTCCCTCCCTCCCTCCCTCCCTCCCTCCCTCCCTCCCTCCCTCCCTCCCTCCCTCACACTCTCTCTCACTCTCTCTCTCTCTCTCTCTCTCTCTCTCTCTCTCTGCCTCTCATTCTTTCTCTCTTTTTCTCTCTCCTTCTCTCAATCTCTCTCTCGCCCCCCTCAACACCTCATGCTGGCCTGGGTTTGGTGGATGTTTCTAGGTGATGATCTATGCATTGATGTTAAAGGGTGAAACCCAGATTTCCACATCCTTTGTTTTTAACTTGAAATGAATCATCTTGGACATCAGTATCAGTAAATTCATTATAAGATTGTGAACTTTGAAACCTTCAAAATGTCTTCCAACTCTCATTGCCCGTATACAGGAAGCAACAAGGGAAGTCCCAACAGGTTTTCACCACCTATTGTTTTTGTGCGGAGGAAGGAAAGGCGATAAGGAAACGAAGGAATCCACATTAGACTGTTAAGATGCACCCATTATCTTAAAAGCAGAGAGTAAGGAGGCCTCTTTTTTGGCCATTGAGATGCACCTATTGAACTACACATGGTGAGGAAGGAAGCCGCTTTAGACTATTGACATGCATCTATTAACGTGTTACTCTCCACTTTTAAGAAAATTGCTCTTTTCGGCTATTGAGATGTACCGATTGAACTAGACAAGGCGAGGAAGTAATCCACTGTAGATTATTGAGATGCAGCCAGGTGATTTAGCTGATGATTTAAAGCCAGCCAGTGACCGAAAACTACACAGAGACCCTGCCTGACCCAAGTCTCATCAGGAGAATAGCTGGCAACACACTCTGCCCTCATCATGTCTTTTACCACTCTTACGTAAACATTGAAAAATAATTGCTTGGTTAAGTAGAAGCGTGTGTGTATGTGTGTGTGTGTGTGTGATGGACCACCGTGTCTGATGGATTGGAGGCGGCAGGTGTTTTGTCTCTCTGTCTTCGCCTTCACTCTCTTTCTGTGTCTTGCTCAGACATGGACTAACAAACAGACATATTCACAAACATACACACACTCCTCCTGTTCTCTCTCTCTCTCTCTCTCTCTCTCTCTCTCTGTCTCTCTCTCTCTCTCTCTCTCTCTCTCTCTCTCTCTCTCTCTCTGTCTCTGTCTCTGTCTCTGTCTCTGTCTCTGTCTCTCTCTCTGTCTCTGTCTCTGTCTCTCTCTCTCTCTCTCTCTCTCTCTCTCTCTCTCTCTCTCTCTTATGGGTCTTTCCTTCCGCTGCTGTCTGTCATACATCACTTCCAGTAAATATGTATCATAACTCTAACTCAAGTCCTGTGGCCGCTCCATTACCAGACCCTGTAGCCTGTGGCTGTATCAGTGTGTCTGTCACATCCTTTATATACTGCTGCTCTCTCTCTGCATCTGAATGACTGATTGATGATCAGGTCACTGAACTGAGCTGCTGCATGTATCGTATGTTCCCTTATGTGACGAGGGATGGGGTCAATATCACATGCAGGGATACAGAAGGATGGTTGTGTGTGTGTGAGTGTGTGTGTGAGTGTGTGTGTGTGTGTGTGTGTGTGTGTGTGTGTGTGTGTGTGTGTGTGTGTGTGTGTGTGTGTGTGTGTGTGTGTGTGTGTGTGTGTGTGTGTGTGTGTGTGTGAGTGTGTGTGTGTGTGAGTGTGTGTGTGAGTGTGTGTGTGTGTGTGTATGTGTGTGTGTGTGTGTGTGTGTGTGAGTGTGTGTGTGTGTGTGTGTGTGTGAGTGTATGAGTGTATGAGTGTCTGTGTGCGTGCGTGTGTGTGCGTGTGTGCGTGCGTGCGCGTGTGTGTGTGAGTGTCACGGCTCCATGTTCACATATTGATGAGGTCATAAAGGTGGTTGTTGACGCATCTACAGACGGCTGGCGTCTTTCTGTATTTATTCTGTGGAGTTATTAGCCAATCAGAACCTGATGGGAAAGAGTTGGTGTATAATATAGTCCTCAGGGTACGTGTGGTCTGTGAATGTCATTCTGTCTCTCTTCACCAACTGATTTAAATTACATTCTGTTGGAGGTTAAAGGTCATGTGTGGCTCCGTGATTGGCTCTTTCATTTGTTCTCACATAGTGCTGTTGTGAAAATCTGTCTATCTATGTCCCATGTGGTACCCTATTCCCTACATACTGCACTACATTTGACCAGAGCCCTGTAGGCCCTGGTCAAAAGTAGTGCAGTACATAGAGTGCCATTTTGGACGCAGCCTGTCTGTCTAGGACCCATTGAATGGATGAATAAATGGCAATATCCTTCAAGTTGTGGTAGATAAAAATCCTGTCATAATGTCAATCCAAAATAACACTTTATTCAGTTTATTCTATACACATACAAACACAGTCATTCTATATCATATCCCACACACACACACACACACACACACACCGTGTGCCTGGGGAGGTTGAACATGTGTAGACGTGCTGGAAGAGAGCAGTCCCACTGGCACCAACACCACTCCTGTCTCTTCCCATTACTGGACACACACACACACACCCCGCGTCATCTCACATTGTTGTTGAAGAAGCTCTTCTCTCTCTCTCTCTCTCTCTCTCTCTCTCTCTCTCTCTCATGACTATTAGCTCAGGCAGATCGTGAGAGACTCTAATCACCACGCACCTCTTAAATAGCCTACAGGTTTTTTCTCTTCTAACTGGAATTGACCTCTCAACCGTGTTCTTCTTCCAACATTAACATCTCTGTCTCCAGCTTATATATTCTATACTTGGATCAGTTTGGGAAATCATTGAGGAAAGAGTGATTGCTCACTTTCATTTGAATAATTTATACAGATAAGTGCATGACTGATATACAGACTGAAGCTGTGTTATTCATCCATATCCTGTTGACAGAGCGACAGATATACGGGACCCAAAAGCGGACACGGAGGCAGAGATATGATTGACTGTTTAATATGATATTTGGGGCAGGACAGGTTCGTAGTCAATGACAGGCAATGTTCGTAACCGGGGATCAGAAGGATGGTAGTACAGAGGAGTAGGCAGACTCGTAATCCGTAATGCAGGCAGAGTTCGTTTGGCAGCAGATCAGATGGTCGAAGGCACATGAGGGGCTAGACAGGAACGTAATCCAACAGGCAGGTAGAGGTCCAAATACCGGGAAACAGACTGGCAGAGTTAGTAATACAGGAAAGTGCTGGAAACGACTGACTAGGCAAGACGATCTGGCAAAACCCCAACAGAACCCAAGGGACTAAATACCCAAACTAATTAATGATGGAGATAGGGTGCACCTGGTGTGGGGAGGGGACAAACACAGACAGGTGAAACATATCAGGACATGACAGTACCCCTCCCCCTACGGGCGCCACCTGGCGACCGACCCGGGTGCATACCTGGCTGACCGGGATGCCGTCGATGAAAGTCGGCAATGAGCTCCGGGTCGAGGATGTCCCTGGTAGAGACCCAAGACCGCTCCTCTGGCCCGTAGCCCTCCCAGTCAACCAGATACTGGAAACCCCGGCCCCGGGGACGGACTCTCAGGAGGCGACGCACCGTCCAGGCAGGTTGGTTGTCAATAACCCGAGGAGGAGGGGCAGGCCTAGGAACAGGGGACAAAGGACAATGAGAGACAGGTTTTACACGGGACACATGAAAGGTAGGATTAATGCGGAGGGACCGGGGCAACATGAGGCGTACAGCTGAGCGGTTGACCACCCGGGAGATCTGATAAGGACCGATGTATCGGGATGAAAGCTTGCGACTCTCCACCCGAAGGGGCAGATCTCGGGTGGACAGCCACACCCTCTGGCCCACACGATAGTGGGGAGCCGGGGTCCTGCGACGGTCGGCCTGCCGCCGATACCTGGCATTAGTGCGTAGCAAAACCGCCCGAGTCTTTCTCCATGTCCGACGACAGCGCCTGACGAACAGCTGGGCCGACGGGACGCCAACCTCCTCTTCTTGCTCCGGAAACAACGGAGGCTGGTAGCCCAAGGAGCACTCGAAGGGGGAAAGCCCCGTAGCGGAGGAAGGCAGGGTGTTGCGGGCATATTCCACCCAAACAAGTTGCCGGCTCCAGGTGGTGGGATTGTCAGAAACCAGGCACCGAAGCACAGTCTCTAGGTCCTGATTGGCCCGCTCTGATTGACCGTTAGACTCTGGGTGGAATCCTGAGGACAGGCTGATAGACGATCCAATAAGGGTGCAGAAAGCCCTCCAGAACTGGGAGGTGAACTGAGGACCCCGGTCGGAGACAATGTCAGTGGGTAGTCCGTGGATCCGGAAAACGTGCTGCACCATCAATTGGGCCGTCTCCTTGGCTGATGGCAACTTAGGCAGGGGAATAAAGTGTGCCGCCTTCGAAAACCGGTCTACAACGGTGAGGATGGCGGTATTGCCGTCAGATAGTGGCAGACCTGTGACAAAGTCCAGGGAGAGATGCGACCATGGACGATGAGGGACAGGGAGAGGCTGCAGGAGACCAGCTGGGGCCTGGCGGGACGTCTTGCTTCGGTTGCATACCGTGCAGGCCGAGACAAAAGAGGGGACATCCACCCCCATGGTGGGCCACCAAAATCGTCGCCGTATAAATGCCAGGGTCCGACGAACGCCGGGGTGGCAGGTCAGTCTTGACGAATGGCCCCATTCCAGGACTCTGGATCGAACAGGGTCAGGTACAAATAGGCAGCCCGGCGGACCCCCTCCTGGGTCAGGGCTCGACTGCTGCGCATTACGCACCGCCTCTTCCACGCCCCAGACCAAGGACGTAGCCAGACAAGAGACCGGAAGAATGCGTTCATTTCCTTGGACCGCAGCAGTAGGACTGAACACCCGGGAGAGGGCATCTGGTTTCGTATTCTTTGAACCAGGCCGATAAGACAGGGTGAAATCAAATCGAGTAAAAAACAGAGCCCATCTGGCTTGTCGGGCGTTGAGTCTCCTGGCTGAGCGTAGGTACTCCAGATTTTTGTGGTCTGTCCACACAATAAATGGTTGTTCCGCCCCCTCCAGCCAATGTCTCCACTCCTCCAATGCTGTCTTGACCGCCAGCAGTTCCCTGTTGCCGACGTCATAATTTGCCTCAGCAGGTGTCAGACGACGGGAGAGGAATGCACACGGATGCAGCTTTTGATCGTTGTCCGACCTTTGCGACAACACAGCCCCCACGCCGATATTAGAGGCATCCACCTCCACTACAAATTGCCGGGCTGGGTCTGGGTGAATCAAAATGGGGGCTGAAGTGAAGCGCTGTTTGAGGGCAGTGAATGCTTGGGCTGCTTGGGGTGACCACACAAAACTCACTTTAGTTGAGGTCAGGGCAGTGAGAGGGGCTGCCAAAATGCTGTAATTCCGAATGAATCGTCGATAAAAATTGGCAAACCCCAGGAAGCGTTGCAAATCCAGGCGTGAAGAGGGCTGTGGCCAATCAGTGACGGCTTGGATCTTGCCAGGATCCATCCGGATGCTACCCGCGGCCACTATGTAACCTAGGAAAGGAATGACCGAGCGATGGAACTCGCACTTCTCTGCCTTTACAAACAGCTGATTCTCTAATAATCGCTGGAGGACCTGACGTACGTGTGCTGTGTGTTCCTGGGCCGAGTGGGAGAAAATCAAAATGTCATCCAGATACACAAAGACAAAACGATTAATCATGTCCCGGAGCACATCGTTTACCAGAGCCTGGAAGACAGCGGGAGCGTTAGTCAACCCAAATGGCATCACCAGATATTCGTAGTGTCCACTAGCAGTGTTAAACGCAGTCTTCCATTCATCACCTTCTCTTATCCGTACCAAGTGGTACGCATTTCGGAGGTCCAGTTTTGAGAAGATTGTGGCTCCCTGGAGTAATTCAAAAGCGGAGGCCAGCAGAGGGAGTGGATATCGGTTCTTCACCGTGATGTCATTAAGACCCCGGTAATCAATGCATGGCCGAAGAGTCTTATCTTTTTTGGCTACGAAGAAAAACCCTGCGCCAGCAGAAGAGGAAGATGGCCGAATAATCCCAGCCCTGAGGGAAGTCTCCACATAATCTGCCATGGCCTTAGTCTCCGGACCGGACAAGGAATACAGACGTCCACGGGGGGGTGATGTGCCTGGATGGAGGTCTATGGCACAGTCGTATGGCCGATGGGGTGGTAGCGAGGTAGCCCGAGATTTATTGAAAACCTCCCTTAGATCCCAGTATTCGGGGGGAACAGATGACAAATCGATGTCCTCCGTGGCCTGTGAAACCTGTCTGGTTATAACATGAGGTGCAGCCTTCAGACAATGAGCAAGGCAAAAAGGGCTCCAGTTAATAACAGAACCGGTAGTCCAATCTATGTGAGGGTTGTGCTTAACAAGCCAAGAATGGCCTAACACAATTGGAGCATTAGGGGAATGTAGGGGCAGGAACTGGATCTCCTCCCTGTGGTTGCCAGACAGAATCAGAGTAACGGGCATCGATATCTGAGACACCTGCCCAATAGAACGACCGTCCAGGGCAGTGGCCTCGATGGGTGTGCTTAGAGGGCGTGAAGGAATGCCTAATTTGACCAGAAGGGAATTATCAATAAAACAATCGTCAGCCCCTGAATCCATAAGGACATTTACTTTAAGGGTTTGGGAATCCCAAATAATGGTGGCAGGAAAAGGAAAACGAACCGGGGGTACCCATGGAGTTTTGGTTTGACTCACCCGTATTCCTGCAGTTACAAATGAGCCCGCCCTTTTTAACGGACAACCGGCTGCATAATGTCCCTTCTTTCCACAGTAGAGACAGCTGCGACTGTCTATCCTGCGTTGACGTTCCTCGGCCGTCAGTTGTGTCCTTCCTATCTGCATGGGTTCAGATGTCAGGACTTCGGACTCACTCGATGGTTCTCGGAAGTATTCGGGTGGTGCCGTTACTCCCGGTGACGCTCTGCTACCCAATCCGCCGAAATGCGGAAGTGCCTGGGCAGGACGACGATTTTCTCTCTCCCGGTTACGTTCCTGAAGCCTACTGCCAATACGCATGGCAATGGCGATGAGGCTGTCTAAACTGGGAGGCACCTCTCGGGCGGCGAGTTCATCCTTGATGGGATCACATAATCCGTCGTAGAAGGCGTCCAGCAGAGCCTCGGAATTCCATGAGCACTCCGCTGCCAGGGTACGGAATTTAATGGAGTAATCCGACACGCTGCTAGTCCCCTGTTTTAGATGTAGCAGCTGACGTGCCGCTTCTCTTCCGGATACTGGAGCATCGAAAACTTTTTTTACCTCCGTAGTGAACGCTGCTAGATTGTCACAAACGGGAAGTTGCTGGTCCCAAATCGGTGTAGCCCAGGCCAGGGCTCGCCCAGTCATCATGGTTATCATATAGGCGACCCGTGACTTTTCTGTGGGAAAAGAGGATGGCTGCAGTTCGAAGATACGCGAGCACTGGGACAAGAAAGGACGACAATAACTCGAATCACCAGAGAACCGTTCGGGGGCAGGTAAGTGTGGCTCTCTTAGGGACACCGGGGAAGGTGTTGGGTTGCTGGGTATAGGTGGGACAGGAGACGGGAGGGAAGCGCTCTGTGCCGGTAGTGCCAGTGTTAATCTCTCCAAGTGTTGGAGCAGGCATTCGGTGACCCGCTGTTGGTTATCTCTCTGCTCACTGAGTTCCTCTGCTATTGAACGTAGCACCTCCTCGTGTCGACCCACAACAACCCCTTGGTGGGCTATTGCGTTCTGCAGATGAGTCAACTCCGCTGGGTCCGTCATGGCCAGATCGTTCTGACAGAGCGACAGATATACGGGACCCAAAAGCGGACACGGAGGCAGAGATATGATTGACTGTTTAATATGATATTTGGGGCAGGACAGGTTCGTAGTCAATGACAGGCAATGTTCGTAACCGGGGATCAGAAGGATGGTAGTACAGAGGAGTAGGCAGGCTCGTAATCCGTAATGCAGGCAGAGTTCGTTTGGCAGCAGATCAGATGGTCGAAGGCACATGAGGGGCTAGACAGGAACGTAATCCAACAGGCAGGTAGAGGTCCAAATACCGGGAAACAGACTGGCAGAGTTAGTAATACAGGAAAGTGCTGGAAACGACTGACTAGGCAAGACGATCTGGCAAAACCCCAACAGAACCCAAGGGACTAAATACCCAAACTAATTAATGATGGAGATAGGGTGCACCTGGTGTGGGGAGGGGACAAACACAGACAGGTGAAACATATCAGGACATGACACCTGTACTGTGTATTGTCTGGAATAGGTAGCTGTGTTGGTTCTCCTCTCCTCTCCTCAAGCCCAAGTCTGTTTTTTAAAATTGCACTTTAAAACGTAATCTTTTTAAAATTATTATTATTATTTATTTAACCTTAATTTAACTAGGCAAGTCAGTTAAGAACAAATTCTTATTTACAATGACGGCCTACCTACAGGGTCAGCCATAGTAGTACGGCGCCCCTGGAGCAAATTATAGTTAATTGCCTTGCTCGGATATTCGAACCAGCAACCTTTCGATTACTGGCCCAACGCTTTAACCGCTAGGGATGTCATTTTAAGAAGACTCTCTTCTTTCAACTACTGCAGGGGTGGGCAACATACAGCCCATTATATGTATTATTTTGGCTTACAAAACACTCCAGGTCGCTCTTGAACAACAAAAACTACATAGTAGCACTTTTTCTGCCCCACAACTTGCTTTTGATGAACAAATCATTCTGGAAAAAAATCTGTCCGGCCCTCCGCTGAATTTTGAAATCCGGATGTGGCTCTCCCCTCTCTACTGAGGAAGAGAGGGGAAGATAGAGAGAAAGAGGGGACTAGTCAGTGACAGAGAGAGACGAAGGGTAGGGAGATGAAAAGGGATTTAACAGCTGAACCAGCGATGGAACCTGCTGTAAATGTTCTGACACAATTACCTCTTTTATGAAGCTCCACGTGAAATCCATCTGACCACATCAAATGTGCCTGTGTGTTTGCGTGTGAGTCTTAATTTTCCTGTGTGTGTGTGTGTGTGCGTGTGTTCATATTCCTGTATGTGTGTGTGTTCGTATTCATGTGTGTGTGTTTGTGTGTGTGTGTGTGTGTGTGTGTGTTCAAACGACAGCCATAACAGAGAGAGACAGTGCTATTTTGATCAAAGCAGTGTTTTAGTCACCGCTCTGATGTGAGTCGTGCAGAGCAGAAGTCGCGCAGTAATTAAGCTAACGAGGATATGGAGTGTGTGTGTGTCCTAAGTGACATATACAGCGTGTGGTAGGGCGAAGGCAGAATCAGCCCAACTCTGAAGAGTATGACGTCTTTAAAACATAATCTGCAGGATGACATTTTAAAGAAGTCTGCCGCCAGTCTCTAGCGTTCCTCTCAAGGGCTGTCTCCACACACACACACACACACACACACACACACACACACACACACACACACTAATTCAGCATCACTCGCTGTGTTTCATGTCTCATTGTAATTTTAAGTCTTTAAGAGAAATAACCTACTTCTTAGGGTCATAATATATACAGTATATATATATATATATATATATATATATATATATATATATATATACAGTATATTATGTCATCACACATCATCTGTATTATAATGATAGTATAGTTTTATTATTTTATAAATTCATAAATTCTCTCATCTGCATATTAATCCCAATATACAGTGTCCTCATTAAAACCAAATTAAAAGACACAATGGAACAGTAGTATATAGGTACATATTCATGCTGTATCTTTATGTTTAAAGAGGGAAGTTAAGACAAAGGACTTGGTCTGAGCCCTAGAGAAGACAGAGAGAAGACAGAGAGAAGACAGAGTGAAGACAGAGTGAAGACAGAGAGAAGACAGAGAGAAGACAGAGTGAAGACAGAGAGAAGACAGAGAGAAGACAGAGTGAAGACAGAGTGAAGACAGAGAGAAGACAGAGAGAAGACAGAGAGAAGACAGAGAGAAGACAGAGAGAAGACAGAGAGAAGACAGAGTGAAGACAGAGAGAAGAGAGAGAGAAGACAGAGAGAAGACAGAGAGAAGACAGAGAGAAGACAGAGTGAAGACAGAGTGAAGACAGAGAGAAGACAGAGTGAAGACAGAGAGAAGACAGAGAGAAGACAGAGAGAAGACAGAGAGAAGACAGAGTGAAGACAGAGAGAAGACAGAGTGAAGACAGAGAGAAGACAGAGTGAAGACAGAGAGAAGACAGAGTGAAGAC
>CM042424.1:509407-519407 GCA_023634145.1 Thymallus thymallus | reverse complement strand
CTTTGCGTGTCTGTGTGTCCTTCTCTGTGTGTGTGTCCCTCTGTGTGTGTGTGTGTGTGTGTGTGTGTGTGTGTGCCTCTGTGTGTGTGTGTCCCTCTGTGTGTGTGTGTCCCTCTGTGTGTGTGTGTCCCTCTGTGTGTGTGTGTGTGTGTGTGTGTGTGTGTGCCTCTGTGTGTGTGTGTGTGTGTGTGTGTGTGTGCCTCTGTGTGTGTGTGTCCCTCTGTGTGTGTGTGTGTGTGTGTGTGTGTGTGCCTCTGTGTGTGTGTGTCCCTCTGTGTGTCCCTCTGTGTGTGTGTGTCCCTCTGTGTAGAGACATGAATCCAGTCCTTAATCAATATGCTTCACTGTGGCCGTGCTACACTGAACAGAGCCTCTGGAGGATCTATGGCCCACTGCCATGAACTCTTGACCTCTAGATAGCTAGGTGGATTCTCTGGAACTATATTAACTCTTGACCTCTAGATAGCTAGGTGGATTCTCTGGAACTATATGAACTCTTGACCTCTAGATAGCTAGGTGGATTCTCTGGAACTATATGAACTCTTGACCTCTAGATAGCTAGGTGGATTCTCTGGAACTATATGAACTCTTGACCTCTAGATAGCTAGGTGGATTCTCTGGAACTATATGAACTCTTGACCTCTAGATAGCTAGGTGGATTCTCTGGAACTATATGAACTCTTGACCTCTAGATAGCTAGGTGGATTCTCTGGAACTATATGAACTCTTGACCTCTAGATAGCTAGGTGGATTCTCTGGAACTATATGAACTCTTGACCTCTAGATAGCTAGGTGGATTCTCTGGAACTATATGAACTCTTGACCTCTAGATAGCTAGGTGGATTCTCTGGAACTATATTAACTCTTGACCTCTAGATAGCTAGGTGGATTCTCTGGAACTATATTAACTCTTGACCTCTAGATAGCTAGGTGGATTCTCTGGAACTATATGAACTCTTGACCTCTAGATAGCTAGGTGGATTCTCTGGAACTATATTAACTCTTGACCTCTAGATAGCTAGGTGGATTCTCTGGAACTATATTAACTCTTGACCTCTAGATAGCTAGGTGGATTCTCTGGAACTATATGAACTCTTGACCTCTAGATAGCTAGGTGGATTCTCTGGAACTATATTAACTCTTGACCTCTAGATAGCTAGGTGGATTCTCTGGAACTATATTAACTCTTGACCTCTAGATAGCTAGGTGGATTCTCTGGAACTACTGCATACTGGACTGAGCAGTGAATTAGTCTTCTCACTCTCTCGCTCTTGCTCTCTCTCTCTCGCTTTCTCTCTCTCTCTCTCTCTCTCGCTTTCTCTCTCTCTCTCCCACGCTCTCTGTTTCTCTCTCTCGCTCTCTCTCTCTCTCTCGCTCTCTGTTTCTCTCTCTCTCTCTTTCTCTCTCTCCCACGCTCTCTGTTTCTTTCGCTCTCTCTCTTTCCATCTCCACCTTCACTCTGTCTTTCATTCTCCCTCTTTTATCTCCCTCCATCTCTCTCCTTTTCTCTCTCTCTCTTTTTCTTGGCAGTCATAACTGTTGAGACGTTTTCTCTTTTTCTCTCTTTTTCTCTCTTTTTCTCTCTTTTTCTCTCTCTCTCTCTCTCCAAATGAAACTCATGATGGGGATTAGAGAATATTTAAGATAAATAATCGGTCTCTTTTTAAGTGGATGTGTGAAGTGTCAGCTTACACCTCTCTTTCTACCTCTTTCTACCTCTTTCTAAGGTGACATACACATTTTAACCTTGACTATACCGGTACAATATTTAAGTGTCTTTGAACGGAGTTTGGTAGTAGGTGCCAGGCTCACCGGTTTGAGTCATAAACTACAACGGTGCTGGGTTTTTCACGCTCAACAGTTTCTCATGTGTATCAAGAATGTTCCACCACCCTCAGGTCATCCAGCCAACTTGACACAACTGTGGGAAGCTTTGGAGTCAAAATGGGCCAGCATCCCTGTGGAGTGCATGCCCTGAAAAACTGAGGCTGTTTTGAGAGCAACTCAATATTAGGAAGGTGTTTCTCAGTGTATCATTTACTCACAGGACTCATTTGATATAAATATGAGATATAGAAATGTGAAATTAGTTCTGTCTCTTTTATGATAATGTTATTAGTTGAAAGAGAAAGACAAACTAACATAGTGCCTAACAACTAAAGCATTTAATAAACATTGATTCACACGTCATTTGTGGCTTATCTTTGCAATAGCAGCTGTGAATTAGTAATTGAAGCTTAGAAGCTTGTTTAGTATTCAAAGATCTACCATATCAACACAATCCCTTATCAGATCACGCCATGACTAACAAACCTCAGCGCTCTTATAGGAACCAAATGGGGAAGCTAGCCTAGCATTAAGCTACATGGCTAACAAACCTTAGCGCTCTCATAGGAACCAAATGGGGAAGCTAGCCTAGCATTAAGCTACATGACTAACAAACCTTAGCGCTCTCATAGGAACCAAATGGGGAAGCTAGCCTAGCATGTAGCTACATGGCTAACAAAACTCCTAAGCTGACATATGGAATTGTTTTAAGATGGTCATACTATGGATCATTTAACTTTTGATTTGGAATTTTAGGACCTCTTTAGGTATCAAAAATATATACAAAAAATGATTTGATAAAATATTGAATTTGGCCTTTACTACTAAAGCCCAGAGAAACGCATTGAATAACACATTCATAAATGTCCAAAAGTACTGTCAAAAAATAAATCATTGTGTCTGTCCTACATCTAGAAGATATAAGAAATCAGGAAATATATATATACAGCGGGTGAAATAAGTATTGAACACGTCATCATTTTTCTCAGTAAATATATTTCCAAAGGTGCTATTGCCATGAAAGTTTCACCAGATGTTGGTAACAACCCAAGTAATCCATACATACAAAGAAACCAAAACAAATAAGTTCAGAAATTAAGTTATGTGTAATAATGTGAAATGACACAGGGAAAAAGTATTGAACACATGAAGAAAGGGAGGTTCAAAAAGGCTTTGAAAGCCAAGACAACAGCTGAAAACTATCAGTAATTAAAAAGCAATCCAGCCCCCTGTCAGTGCAAATTAATATCAGCTGGTTCAGTCCCAACTGATGGCCTACAAAAAGGTCTCATTGCCAAGGTGTCACACAAGACACATCTCATGATGGGTAAAAGCAAAGCGCTGTCTCAAGACATTCACAAACTAATTGTTTGTTATAGGCGCATTTCTAAGCTTCTGAATGTTCCAGTGAGCACTGTTGGGGCCATAATACGGAAGTGGAAAGACAATCATTTCACCATAGATTTGCCTCGACCAGGTGCTCCTCGCAAGATTTCTGACAGAGGAGTGAAAAGAATAATCAGAGGAGTTGTCCAAGAGCCAAGGACCACTTGTGGAGAGCTTCAAAAATACCTGCAATTAGCAGGTACTGTTGTCTCAAAGAAAACATTAGGTAATGCACTCCACCGCCATGGCCTGTATAAACGCTCACCACGCAAGACTCCATTGCTGAAAAAAAAGCATGTTGAAGCTCGTTTAAAGTTTGCTGCACAACATTTGGAAAAGCCAGTGAAATACTGGGAGAATATAGTGTGGTCAGATGAGAGCAAAATTGAATTGTTTGGATGTCATAATACACACCATGTTTGGAGGAGAAATGGCACTGCACATCACCCTAAAAACACCATGCCAACAGTGAAGTTTGGAGGTGGGAACATCATGGTGTGGGGCTGCTTTTCAGCAAATGGTACTGGCAAACTTCACATAATTGAAGGAAGGATGAATGGCAAATTTATGGTGAAATGATTGTCTTTCCACTTCCGTATTATGGCCCCAACAGTGCTCACTGGAACATTCAGAAGCTTAGAAATGCGCCTATAACCAATGCCATCATTATGTTTTGCAACAATTAGGTTGCGAATGTCTTGAGACAGCTCTTTGCTTTTACCCATCATGAGATGTGTCTTGTGTGACACCTTGGCAATGAGACCTTTTTGTAGGCCATCAGTTGGGACTGAACCAGCTGATATTAATTTGCACTGACAGGGGGCTGGATTGCTTTTTAATTACTGATAGTTTTCAGCTGTTGTCTTGGCTTTCCATGCCTTTTTGAACCTCCCTTTCTTCATGTGTTCAATACTTTTTCCCTGTGTCATTTCACATTATTACACATAACTTAATTTCTGAACTTATTTGTTTTGGTTTCTTTGTATGTATGGATTACTTGGGTTGTTACCAACATCTGGTGAAACTTTCATGTCAATAGCACCTTTGGAAATATATTTACTGAGAAAAATGATGACGTGTTCAATACTTATTTCACCCGCTGTATATGTATATATTATTTAACCCCTTTTTTGGGGTACAGGTTACTTTCAGATGACACTTGTAGGGGTCGTATAGGGGTCGTATACCAAAACGGAGAACACCATTGTGTTCTTGAGAGTCTCTTTCTGTGGTCATAATAGTTTGTAGATCAAACCGTTTGGACGCTACCGACGTTTTCGTGAGAAGACCGATTTTTGGGATGTCTCATGGTCTGACAAATATCGCTCTAGCTTTGGTGGATCCAAAGCAAAAAGACTGATATGTATAACTTAAATTGACAGATTTAATTATCATATTACTTAGATTAACGCAGCGGTGCGTCAGTAGACTCTAGGGGGTTAAAGGAAGAAATTAATAAAAAATATGGTTAAGTTTCAGTTCAAGATCATTCTGACAACTCCATGAGGGTTTGATCAAGTAATCAAGGTGTGTGTGCATATTTGTGCGTGTGTATCTTGCTATCTTCTTTTCTTCTTAAGGTGACTCCCTACCACACACACACACACATACACACACATTCACACACACATATACAAACTCATTCATGCCTTGTTTGTGTTTCAGATCTGGAATGACTACAAACTGAGCTGGGCCCCAGTAGAGTTTGATGGGATTGAGTTCATCAGAGTTCCCTCCAACAAGATCTGGAGACCTGACATAGTGCTTTATAACAAGTAATTCCTGACATAGTACTCTTTTACAATCTGACATAGTGCTCTATAACAACCTGACATACAGTAGTGCTCTATACCAATCTGACATAGTGTGCTACAACAACCTGACATAGTGCTCTATAACAACCTGACATAGTGCTCTATAACTATCTGAAATAGTGCTCTATAACAATCGGACATAGTGCTCTACAAAAACCTGACATAGTGCTCTATAGCAACCTGACATAGTGCTCTATAACAACCTGGCATAGTGCTCTATAACAAGCGGACATAGTGCTCTATTACAACCTGACATAGTGCTCTATAACAACCTGACATAGTGCTCTATGACAATCAGACATAGTGCTCTATAACAAGTGAGTCATGACATAGTGCTCTATAACAAGTGATTTCCATTTTCCATATCCTTTACATTTTATTTTTATACAATGCAAACAATACAATTAAAATGCCGTTATCACAAATTACATCTTTCTCTTCTCATAGTGAAGTATCCTCCTCTCTTCCCTTGTTTATTTCTCTCTTTCTTACCATCTCACCTTCCCTATACCTTCCTCTTCCTCTCTCTCCACCACATCTCTTTCCTCTCTCTCCACCTCTTCCCCCCAGTGCTGTGGGAGACTTCCTGGTTGAAGATAAGACCAAAGCTCTGTTGAAGTTTGACGGTACGGTCACCTGGGTTCCCCCCGCCATCTTTAAGTCCTCCTGCCCCATGGACATCACCTACTTCCCCTTCGACTATCAGAACTGCTCCATGAAGTTCGGCTCCTGGACCTACGACAAGGCCAAGATCGACCTGGTTCTCATTGGGTCAAAGGTTAGAATAATATTTGCACATCAAGTCTAGTTTCCTGTTACACCATTTTATGGTATAGAGTTATAAAGAAATGGTGGGCAGTGTTCAGATCTTGACTATGGTAAATCCTTTCATCTAAGAGTCTCAGTTACTGACTCCGTAGTCCACAAATCTGTAATCCAACCAAGATTAACGCATGTTTATGAAATAACGACTCAGTATAAAACCGATATTGCCTACCTCAGGTCAACCTCAAAGACTTCTGGGAGAGCGGCGAGTGGGAGATCATCGACGCTCCGGGCTACAAGCACGACATCAAGTACAACTGTTGCGAGGAGATCTACCCAGACATCACGTACTCCTTCTACATCAGACGCCTGCCTCTCTTCTACACCATAAACCTCATCATCCCCTGTCTGCTCATCTCATTTTTAACCGTTCTGGTCTTCTACCTGCCCTCCGACTGCGGAGAGAAGGTACGGTGCCTGCAGGAAGTGTCCACACCCCTTGGACTTTGACACATCTTGTTGTGTTGACTGTGTTGAATATCTGTGTGGTGGTGTGTACGTTGTCATGTTGTTGTGTTCCAATCTATTATCCGTTATCTCCAGGATCAAACCAGCATCTACTGTATCTAGTATATGAAAACGGCCATTTTATATTTTATACATTCTGCAGTCTAAGAAATTAAACAAAATACAAATTATTAATTGCATCAACAACAACAAAATGAAGAAGAACTAAAAACTGTCCTTAAGGTCCTCAAAAAATTATATCATTTTTCAAAAGTACAAATTGTTGTACTTATTTGAATACTTGAATCAAATCAAGACATCAGTTATTAATTTTTAATTAATCATTAACATTTGTAGAATTCTCTTTACATTCTCTTTTACAATAAAACGTACTTAATGTCAAAGTCAGTGACCAAGAAATCCCAATTAAATACATTAGAATTCCAGGTTGAAACACAACAAAATGTGTAAAAAGTCCAAGGGGGATGAATACTTCTTATAGGCACTGTAATAATGTTATAATGTTGCTATAGTAATGAAGTAGGGTCCGCCCACTCAATCCCACCAACACAAAGGCATGTGTCGGAGAAACTGAGTGTGCAGACCCTACTTCTTATGAACTACTGTAAGTTGCTATGGATAAAAGTGTCTGCTAAACGATGCATATTATAAACTACATTATTATATAAAACTACTTGTTTTTGTATAATTATATTATATATATATTTTTTAAATCTGCCCAGCACCCTGTAAATAAGGGGTGTGTTCCGTAAATGGGCAGTGCAGTCAATTTGTTGTGTGTTCAGAATGAACCAACGTTATTGATGGGTGATGATGGTGTTGTTGGTTTATGTGTGTAATGTACATGCAATGGAATTAAATAATTTCTTCCTCCTAGGACAATAAACAACACATGCTGGGCCTCTTACAGCATTCATCTCTCTCTCTCTCTCTCTCTCTCTCTCTCTCTCTCTCTCTCTCTCTCTCTCTCTCTCTCTCTCTCTCTCTCTCTCTCTCTCTCTCGCTCTCTTTCTGTCTCTCTCTCTTCTCTCTCTTTCTGTCTCTCTCTCTCTCTCTCTCTCTCTCTCTCTCTCTCTCTCTCTCTCTCTCCCTCTCTCTCCCTCTCTCTCTCTCTCTCCTTTCCTCACCCAACAGGTGACCCTCTGTATCTCGGTCCTACTCTCCCTCACTGTGTTCCTCCTGGTGATCACTGAGACCATCCCGTCCACGTCCCTAGTCATCCCCCTCATCGGGGAGTACCTCCTCTTCACCATGATCTTCGTCACCCTCTCCATCGTCATCACCGTGTTCGTCCTAAACGTCCACTACCGTACACCAATGACCCACACCATGCCGGGCTGGGTCAGGTCCGTCTTCCTCAGGTAAAGAGGAGGAACTTTTAGACCAACTCAATATTAGGAAGGTGTTCTTAAGGTTTTGTACACAGTGTATATTCTATTTACAATACATTTAAGTACTTATTTATTTTTGTTTTCTGTGATTGTTGTTCCTCAGGGTACTACCTATACTATACAATACAATGCAATACAACAACAATACAAAGCAATGCAATACAATACCAATACAAAGCCAATACCAATACAATGCCAATACCAAACCAATACCAATACCAATACCCATACAATACTACTAATTTATTATACAGTATTTACACTGAATTATTGTTACATTGGGAAAACAATACAATTAACATTTTCTGTGTTTGTCAGGGTGCTGCCCAGAATCATGCTGATGAGACGGCCCATAGACCAGGACGGCAAGGCCCTCTGTTCAGACAGCGGGGAGGAGAGAGGAGCAGGAGGAGGGGGAGGAGGGAAAGGAGGAAAGAAGAGGAAGAATAGTCTGACGGTGCGGTGGTTAGATGGATGGTTTGTGGGTTGGGTGGGTGGGTGGTTGGGGGGTTGGTTGGTTGGGTTGGTGGGTGGGTTTTTGGTGGGAGGGAGGGAGGGAGATGTTAACATGTATTCCCATAATGGCAGATAGAGGTTAACATGTATTCCCATAATGGTAGAGGTTAACATGTATTCCCATAATGGTAAATGTTAACATGTATTCCCATAATGGTAGATAGAGGTTAACATGTTTTCCCATAATGGTAGATAGATGTTAAAATGTTTTCCCATAATGGTAGATAGATGTTAAAATGTATTCCCATAATGGTAGAGGTTAACATGTATTCCCATAATGGTAGAGGTTAACATGTATTCCCATAATGGTAGAGGTTAACATGTATTCCCATAATGGTAGAGGTTAACATGTATTCCCATAATGGTAGAGGTTAACATGTATTCCCATAATGGTAGAGGTTAACATGTATTCCCATAATGGTAGAGGTTAACATGTATTCCCATAATGGTAGAGGTTAACATGTATTTCCATAATGGTAGGTATTAACATGTGGGGGAGATTAATACATTGTGGAAGGTTATAAATATCTAGAGACTTTCCTGGAATCAGGATGAAATAAGCAGGAAATCCAGGAATCCTATTCTAATCTATTCTACTCTATTCTATTCCATTCCATTCCATTCTCTTAAATTCCCAGAAGGGCGGGAACTGCCTGGATTTCGGAGACAACAAACTGACAGAGGGAGGATGTGGTGAAAGAGGGGGAAAGAAGTGCCCTTGCCCCTGCCAACATGGGAAGGAGACCCCAGAGACAGCGGATCCAGGGAAACTGAGCCGCCAGCTAAGTCCTCAGAGCATCAACACGGTGGTGGCCTTCTCCGTCCTGTCCCCGGAAATTAAACAGGCCATCGAGAGCGTCAAGTACATCGCCGAGAACATGAGGAGCCGCAACAAGGCCAAAGAGGTGAGTTGCAAGCTAGTGTTAGCGTGCAATGGAGAAAAACATTAGCTTTAGCTTAATTAACAATACATACATTTGGCTTCAACAAGGCTAACAATTAATAGCTTTTAGCTTTAGTGGAAAAGGTGTGTACCGTTGGCCCTTACCAAGCTCTGTTAGTGGAAAAGGTGTGTACCATTGGCCCTTACCAAGCTCTGTTAGTGGAAAAGGTGTGTACCGTTGGCCCTTACCAAGCTCTGTTAGTGGAAAAGGTGTGTACCGTTGGCCCTTACCAAGCTCTGTTAGTGGAAAAGGTGTGTACCGTTAGCCCTTACCAAGCTCTGTTAGTGGAAAAGGTGTGTACCGTTAGCCCTTACCAAGCTCTGTTAGTGGAAAAGGTGTTTACCGTTGGCCCTTACCAAGCTCTGTTAGTGGAAAAGGTGTGTACCGTTAGCCCTTACCAAGCTCTGTTAGTGTACAATACATAGTAGGAATATTTTTCTCTCGTCCTGGGTCTTCATAACAAAGACCATGTTCGCTACTCTGCTTTTCGGGAAACTCGCCCAATGTTAGTTAATGCTCCCTTGTTTATAATATCAACCAAGTGGAGCGTTGTTGGATGGAACACTGTTTCATATCCGTAAGGAGTTTAAAAAGTTAGAGAAAAGACTTTAGCGAAAATAAGTCCCTTGTCCTGTTGTCTTCTGTAAACACAGAGGTTGAACTCTCCCCTTAGGGGGAAAGCTGTCTTTGATATGTAAAGTATTTCTCTTCTCAATCAGCTTTGTCAGGCTGCCTGTCTGCTTGTGACACTTTGGTGTGTGTGTGTTTGTCTGTGTGATTCTGCACTGATGAATACCATTACCATAGTAATGTTCTATCTGTCAGTTAC
>CM042424.1:496907-504407 GCA_023634145.1 Thymallus thymallus | reverse complement strand
AGGATATAGGAGGAAAGGGAGGAGGTAGTAGAAAGGATATAGGAGGAAAGGGAGGAGGTAGTATAAAGGATATAGGAGGAAAGGGAGGAGGTAGTAGAAAGGATATAGGAGGAAAGGGAGGAGGTAGTAGAAAGGATATAGGAGGAAAGGGAGGAGGTAGTATAAAGGATATAGAGGATGATATTATTTTCATGAATATGGCCTTATTTCAATTACAGCATTTTAGATTATTGTCATTCATTTTCAGTGATAGGTGATGGGTTTAGGCTACTACATGATACTCTAATGTTCCCTATATCCATCATGAGGTTGCTACAACCTAGCCTACGAATGATAGTTTACAACGTAGGTTCACAGGTCAAGGGAATTTTGACTAATCAGAGTGTTGTTGAGGCTACTGTAGACCTTCATTGCAAAACAGTGTGTTTTAATAGATTTTTGGTGACGTGAATATATGTACTATATATATATTTTTTTAAATGATAAGTTTAACGTTTCACTATTTACAATTTTATGAAAATTCACTGATGAGGATGGTCCTCCCCTTCCTCCTCTGAGGAGCCCCCACTGATTTATAGTGATGCCGTGGAACGTTTGTTGGCAAGCTGCTGACGAGAAGGTAGTGGGAGAATTCTATCTGTCGTGGTATAAATACATGGGAGGAGAATAAATGAATAGTCTGAGGAGGGAAGTAGAAGTGTGCTGTTGGTTGTGTGTCAGACGCACCCTGTGGAGAGAGAAAACACACTTCCCACAGATTAGACAGGAGAGGTAAATATTAGAACTAATCTCTCCTTCTCTTCCTCAGGGGAACGTCACATCATTTCCCCTAACATTTCCAAAGTGCAGTGTTTATCTTGAGGCCTGTAGTTCATCTTTGTCTCAACTGCTCTACACTGTAGCGGTGACCTTGACTTGCTGACAGTATACAGAAGTGAAGCTACAGTGCAAATGGACTCATACATTATTCAACACTCTGAATCTTTTACTTGTCTGGCTGTGCCACACACACACACACACACACACACACACACACAGAGACTTTAGTAACGTGACATCTCTCCTTTCCAAGACTTTCTGGGGATTTCAGACTTTTCCTGAGAGAGAGAGAGAGAGAGAGAGAGAGAGAGAGAGAGAGAGAGATGTGAGGTTAGAGAGTGCATTCCCCTTAACACCCAGTACAACACCTACCCCATCTGTTCCTTAGTCTGTGGTCCACCAGGGAGTAGGTTCTAAGAGTGTCTATGAACACACACTAAGGGGTGTGTAAACCCACATCTGTGTGTGTGATAGAGAATGTAATTTCTAGCACTACGGCCCAGTCAACCGTTACTAACCAGGAGGAGCCTCTCTCTCGATAATAGATGGTGTTTTTAAGACACTATGGTACCACTACAACTACTTGGCCTATTTGACTTCCACAGCTTTTCTTCATAAGAAAACAACAAATGGCATGTTCAGTATTTCCATATGGTAAGGTTAACCTTTGACCTTGTAAAGTGTGAAGAGAGAAGACTTGGTTTTCTTTCAGATACTAAGTGTTGATTTAAGGCTCAATTCTATCAAACCTACTACATTATATTTACACATTTAGCTATTTGTCTTTCAGTCAAATAAAACCACATACTTTCTGTCTTGGGTACTGTATAAAAAGAACTACTCCAACTTGACCAGTCTTTGTGCTGCTAATAGTTTAGCTTTCTCCACTGTCCCTGCCCCCATACTGGACTCGAACCAGTGATCCTCTGCTTACGCTCCTTGACTACATAGAGTAGCATTCGTTTGAGCTACCGAAAAATATCTAATTCGATAATTCCATTAAGCTAGCTGTGGAGTGAGCTTAGTGTAAATTTTTAACGCTGTTACACAACATCTAAAAATAATGACTCAAACATGACGATAAAAGTAACCCCCCAAAAAAGCACGACTCACAATAAGCCATGGTAATGTATTTCCCCCCATTATAAAAGGTTAACATGAGAGTTTGAGGTCCGTAATTGTGACACATTGATTTTGTCATAACAGTTTTAGTATCTATATCAAAAGGATAGAGCACTGTGGACACCCATCTGAGCTCTGCCCCCGTTCATTCTATCGCTCTTAATTGGAATGATGACAAACTTCCTGGAACCTCTCGGAACCCTTTTCCCGCTAATCCCCCGATCGTTTGAACTCTCGGTAGATCCCTCATTAACAGCGAGAGCCAGAGAGAGAAGGAGTGGGCGATGATGATTAGTAACCATTGTTGGCAGAGCAGGGTTTAGCTTTACACCTCCCCGTCTGTAACATATACACCGGGAGACAGGAAGCAGGTACAGAAGGTGCGTTTTAACTGAACAGAAACAGAAACACAAACATGGGACGCGTACTGAACGTTAGAGAAAAACCAATAACACCTGAGGACTGATGACAACAGAGAGCTAAATAAAGGGGAAGTAATCAGGGAGGTGATGAAGTCCAGGTGTGCCTAATGATGAAGTCCAGGTGTGCCTAATGATGAAGTCCAGGTGTGCCTAATGATGAAGTCCAGGTGTGCGTAATGATGAAGTCCAGGTGTGCCTAATGATGAAGTCCAGGTGTGCCTAATGATGAAGTCCAGGTGTGCCTAATGATGAAGTCCAGGTGTGCGTAATGATGAAGTCCAGGTGTGCCTAATGATGAAGTCCAGGTGTGCCTAATGATGAAGTCCAGGTGTGCGTAATGATGAAGTCCAGGTGTGCCTAATGATGAAGTCCAGGTGTGCCTAATGATGAAGTCCAGGTGTGCCTAATGATGAAGTCCAGGTGTGCCTAATGATGAAGTCCAGGTGTGCCTAATGATGAAGTCCAGGTGTGCTTAATGATGAAGTCCAGGTGTGCGTAATGATGGTTGCCAGGAGCGGTGGTTAGTAGACCAGCGACATCGAGCGCTGGAGAGGGGGAGCAGGAGTAGACGTGACAGTGTTATTGTTTATGAAATTTCCCCCCCGGGGGATCAATAAAGTATCTATATATCTATCTATCTATCTATCTATCTATCTATCTATCTATCTATCTATCTATCTATCTATCTATCTATCTATCTATCTATCTATCTATCTATCTATCTATCTATCTATCTATCTATCTATCTATCTATCTATGTGAATTAAACTGCTTTACTGTACTGGCTCAAAGCATTGGAGGTGACTGAGGAATGTTTGGACATAAAATGGCTGTACACTCTCAGTTTCCACTAGCTAAAGGCACTTTGTGTTATTGTGAATGAAACTGCTTTACTGTACTGGCTCAAAAGCATTGGAGGTGACTGGGGAATGTTTTGACACAAAATGGCTGCAGTGCTTACATCACAAAAGCCTACTCACCCAATAGCTCTCTGGGAGGAGGGTTGGCAGAACCTTGTGTAGCTGAATCATGTGTGTTAGAGCAGGGCTGCAACAAAAGCATGCTCACCTAATAGCCTGCAGTGTAACGTGTGGGGAGGAGTGATATGTGTATACCTACAGTATGTTAAGAGTTCCTATCAACAGTATTGTACAGCTTCACGGCTCTACCACCCCGAGGATAGTAGAGCTGCTTCAACACCACCACCACCTCCACTCTCTGACCCCTACACACCCCTTCCTGGGTGGAAATAATAGACATGTGTGTGTGTGTGTGTGTGTTTTGGTGTGTGTGTGTGTGTGTGAGTGAGTGTGAGAGAGAGAGAGAGATGCAGGGAACTTGTCCTTTGTGATTCAGGCCATATCTAAATCCAGATAGTTTCTTTGTGACAGCTTCAATGAGAGAAGACAGTGGAAGAGAATGCTGAAAGAGACAAGTTACATAACAGCAGTAAGACTCCTGACCTCACATAGTGCCCACCTTGCAGCAACCACCACCGTATAACTGTTGTAGTTGTATTGTTGTACGACAACTTTATGGCAAATGTTTAATAAAGATCTATTCTGTTATTTGAAGCCATGTTGATATCAATAGTCAATTCAAGCATAATAACTGCATGCCTAATGACGACTACATGACAGAATTAGTCGGTAATAGTCATGAGCTACACATGTGATGTACACATATGGAATGATGCTTATGGATTGACAGCAATATCAACTACATGAATACTATTACACACACAGTGTAGTTTCAAACGACACAGTGTAGTCACGACAAACTGACAGACATGTCTGACACTGACAATATGATGTTTTATATGTCAATCTCATTGTATTATGGGGACAGCCCACCTCTCCTCCTTCTCCCTCCCTCTACACCTTCTCCCTATTCTCTCTCTCTTCTCTCTCTTCTCTCTCTCTCTCTCTCTCCTCTCTCGTCTCCTCTCTCTCTCTCTCTCTCTCTCCTCTCTCTCTCTCTCCTCTCTCTCTCTCTGTCTCCCTGTCTGTCCCTCTTGCCCTCAGCATGTGCTGGTCAGCACGCCTCTGCCAGTATTCCTTCCTTTCCAAATCATTAGGAATCAACCGGTTCCAGTCGGAACGCCCATCGGAAAGCTGGGAACGTCGGAGCGCACAGCTGCTGGCCGGCGGAGCACGCAGCTGCTGCTCGGGAGATCGCACAGGAATAGGCGGCACTGAGCAACTATCTCATCATCTCACTCACTCTCTTCGTTCCTCCTCGCCTCTCTGTCTCTCTCTCTCTCTCTCTGTCTCTCTCTCTCTCCTCTGTCTCTCTCTCTCTCTCTCCTCTCTCTCTCTCTCTCTGTCTCTGTCTCTCTCTCTCTCTCTCTCTCTTCTCTCTCTCTCTTCTCTCTCTCCTTCTCTCTCTCTCTCTCTCTCTCTCTCTCTCTCTATCTATCTATCTATCTATCTATCTATCTATCTATCTATAGCTCTTGTCTCTCTCGCTCTCCAACTCCCCACTGCCCAAAGGGAGAGTCAGTAGGTAGAAGTCTGAGTTGTATGTGTTGTGTTGTGTGTGTTCTGTGTTGATGACTGTTGCTAGTGAACATGTGTGTGTCTCTGTAAATGTGTGTGTGTTCATTCATTCACGTGTGTGTGTATGCTAGCTGGCTCTCATGCAGATGTATGCTTGTGTACAGTAGAGCCTTCAGTTTATGCTGCCCCAGCCCTCCCAATACAGTCACAGCTGTACAGAGAGCCAGACAGGACAAACAGAACCCAGGTCTAAAGTAGTGTGTACTACAGAGAGCCAGACAGGACAAACAGAACCCAGGTCTAAAGTAGTGTACTACAGAGAGCCAGACAGGACAAACAGAACCCAGGTCTAAAGTAGGTGTACTACAGAGAGCCAGACAGGACAAACAGAACCCAGGTCTAAAGTAGTGTACTACAGAGAGCCAGACAGGACAAACAGAACCCAGGTCTAAAGTAGTGTGTACTACAGAGAGCCAGACAGGACAAACAGAACCCATGTCTAAAGTAGGTGTACTACAGAGAGCCAGACAGGACAAAACAGAACCCAGGTCTAAAGTAGTGTACTACAGAGAGCCAGACAGGACAAACAGAACCCAGGTCTAAAGTAGTGTACTATCAGAGAGCCAGACAGGACAAACAGAACCCAGGTCCTAAAGTAGTGTACTACAGAGAGCCAGACAGGACAAACAGAACCCAGGTCTAAAGTAGTTGTACTACATAAGGGAATAGAGCACCCATTTGAGATGCAGCCCAGGTGAATCCCACAGCCCCCCCCAGGCCCTAACGTACTTATTCCTAATTACACTTTTAAATCAGGTCCATTAAGTCTAAAACAGTTGTTGTTGCTGTTGTTGATTTATATAATCTGTTGTGGTCTACTACCACTGAAGTAGACATTGCAACCTAACCACAGATCTAGGATCAGAATACCCATCTCTTAATCCTTGTCCCATTAGGGATGTAATCTGACTCTGGATCAGTGAATGGGAGGAATTTGTCCCAACGTGCCTAGAGCCTCATCTGTTGCCAGACTCCCATCTGTGTCCAGTTAGCAGGTCATGCTCATATTCTCTCACGCTGTGTGTAGTGTGGTGTGTGTGTGTGATTCCCATCTGAGTCCAGGTTAGAGATGCAGGTCATCCAGTCACTCTAGCACCTGCTACTGTTTCCGTCCTCCACAGGGAGGTGTGTGTGTGTGTTTGTGTGCCTTTGTGTGTGTGTGTGTGCAAACATGCATGTGTGTGTGTGTGCAGTGCACATGCAGACATTTGTATGTATGTTTGTGTGTCTCAAATCAAAATGTAAACATTAGTAATGATGGGTTCTGACTTCTAAACTTGAAAATATGAAACATCCTTAATCATGTTACTAGAGGGAGAGAAAAGGATGCAGGATGTTTACATTCTGTCAGAACATCTTGTTGATAGACATCAGGGATCCTATGGGAAGGAGAAGGGCCACAGTCTGGTACAAGTCACAGGACAGTACCAAGTCCATGTTTCTGCCTAGCAACAGAGATGTGTTGGCTGTCCAGATGTGTAAGGAGGAGACTCAACATCGGAGGAAGGGTTTAAATACCAGTGCTTGTGAAAATATGTCTGTCTGTTCAGCTGTCTAACCCCATTGGGTGAATAAACTTGGTTTGAGCTTTTATAGTTGTCTGTCAGTTTTGACCCTGTTATTTAGAACCTAACTGTAAACAACAGGTGTGGACTAACAGTGGAATGTTGACTTACTGGTCCTTCAACAATGCAGAGAGAAAGAAAATAGAAATAATAAAAGTATATAATAGAAACAGATTGATTAACAATAACTTGGCTATATACACAGGGTACCAGTACCAAGTCCATGTGAAGGGGTACGAGGTAATAACTTGGCTATATACACAGGGTAACAGTACCAAGTCCATGTGAAGGGGTACGAGGTAATAACTTGGCTATATACACAGGGTAACAGTACCAAGTCCATGTGAAGGGGTACTAGGTAATAACTTGGCTATATACACAGGGTAACAGTACCAAGTCCATGTGAAGGGGTACTAGGTAATAACTTGGCTATATACACAGGTAACAGTACCAAGTCCATGTGAAGGGGTACGAGGTAATAACTTGGCTATATACACAGGGTAACAGTACCAAGTCCATGTGAAGGGGTACTAGGTAATAACTTGGCTATATACACAGGGTAACAGTACCAAGTCCATGTGAAGGGGTACGAGGTAATAACTTGGCTATATACACAGGGTACCAGTACCAAGTCCATTTGAAGGGGTACTAGGTAATAACTTGGCTATATACACAGGGTAACAGTACCAAGTCCATGTGAAGGGGTACTAGGTAATAACTTGGCTATATACACAGGGTAACAGTACCAAGTCCATGTGGAAAGGGGTACGAGTAATAACTTGGCTATATACACAGGGTAACAGTACCAAGTCCATGTGAAGGGGTACTAGGTAATAACTTGGCTATATACACAGGGTAACAGTACCAAGTCCATGTGAAGGGGTACGAGGTAATAACTTGGCTATATACACAGGGTACCAGTACCAAGTCCATTTGAAGGGGTACGAGGTAATTGAGGTAGGAATGTACATTTATCTAGGAATAAAGTGGACACATAGTAAACAGTAGCATCAG